>LR999964.1:99284844-99884844 GCA_905220375.1 Tachina fera
CCGATATTTTGGTGCAAAGCTGCTCCAACAGCTGTGTCGGATGCGTCCACATATAGCGCTAGCTCTGCATCAGCAGCAGGGTGTGCCAGAACAGCTGCATTAACCAGTTGGACTTTACATCGTTCGAAGGCGGCTTCAGTTGTTTCGTCCCACTTTATTATTGTTCGATCATTTTTCTTGTTGCCTACAATAAGATTGTGCAGTTTCATCTGGTAAGCTATGGCGTGTGGCAGGAATTTCCTATAAAAATTTATCATGGCGATGAATCTCTTTAGATCCTGTGCAACTTTTGGTTTAGGAAATTCCTTTATAGCTGCCACTTTTTCCGGTAAGGGTTGAATACCATCTGCATCTACAAGATGTCCTAGGAATTTGATTTCACTTCTGCCAAATTCGCATTTCTTTAGGTTTATAGCGAGGTTGTTGTCTTGTAGGCGGCGGAACACTTCGGCGAGGTCGTGGCGATGTTGTTCGAACGATGAGGATGCAACACAAATGTCGTCGATGTAAGGGAAAACGTAGTCTAAACCCATTAGCACTTCATGTATGAGCCTCTGAAACGTTTGCGCGGCGTTACATAGGCCGAACGTCATAAAGCAAAATTCGTATAGTCCGAATGGGGTGCTAATGGCTGTCTTCGGGACGTCGTTGGGGTGAATAGGTACCTGGTGGAAGGCCTTTTGGAGGTCAATTTTTGAAAAATATTTCTTACCTCTCAAATTAGTGGTGAAATCTGTCAAGTATGGCAGTGGGTACCTATCCGGCGAAGTCTGAGCGTTGAGGGCGCGGTAATCGCCACACGGCCTCCATGTGCCGTCGTTTTTTTTGACCATATGCAAGGGGCTGGACCAGTTGCTGCTAGATGGTTGACATATGCCCGTTTTTAGCAGGAATTCGAATTCAGCTTTGGCGGCTGCTAGTTTTTCCGGCGACAGTCTGCGGGGGCGACAAAAGACGGGTGGTCCTGTTGTCTCGATTTTGTGTACGATTGATGATTTCGTCTTTGATCCGTATGGTGAAAGTTTGGTGATGTTGGGGAATTTTTCTAAAATGTCTGCGAAAATGTTTTTTGTATCGGAAGCTTTAATTGTTGCCGCTTCATGATGAATTGCTGATGCTAGGTGGGTTACATTGCCTGTGGTGTTGTCGATTAGACGATTGCGGCGGAGGTCGATTAGTAAATCAAAAACTTTTATAAAATCGGAGCCAATGATGGGAGATGTTACGTCCGCAACTACAAATGACCAACTGAAGTTTCGGTATAAACCAAGATCCAATTTAATGCGCTTTTCACCAGTTACTTTAATCGGGGACCCGTTGGCAGCATATAAAAGGACGGCAGTTGGACGGACATCAGTCGGCTTGGAGGTAATCGGCAAGACGGAAACGTCAGCGCCACTATCGACTAGAAATTGTTTATTGGAGAGCTTGTCTTTTATTTTGAGGCGAAAAATTTTGCGTTTGGCAGGGGATGCTTCGCGTACATCTGCTACCCGATTAGGCAGTCAATTACTCGTGGACGACGCGTCCGACACTAACGCGTTAACCTGGCGTTTCTTATGCCGACAAGGGCTGCGACATTTTTGAGCAAGACGTCCAAATTTTTTATGATACCAGCACTCTAGGCCTGTTGTGTTGGTATTGTACGTTGGGCGACTCTTTGAACGGTGACGTTGAATAGCTGGGCCACGAGAACGTGAGCGCGTAGAAAAATTTTCAAATTTTTTGCTTAGCTCTACCACGGCTGCACGCAATTCATTAACTTCAGCCGATGGCTGCGTTTGGACACAATTAATTTGATGAGGTGTCATGGCGTCGACAACTGAGTCAGCAATTTTTGTAAATTCGGCCGGAGAGCCTGATGATGCTGCTACGACAGGCTGGGCAAGTTCAGGCAAACGTTTAGCCCACAGGCCTTTCAATGCCGCATCACCCAGAGTATTTCCGGCTACGCGCTTCATCTCGAAGTAGAGCTCCGAAGGCTTTTTATCACCCAACGGCAGCTCTGACAAGAGGCGATTGAGACGACGTTGCTTACTATCGGCGAAGTGTTCAGTAATTTTTCTTTTAATGTATTCATACCTGTCAGTCTGGGGGAGCATCGCTATAACATCAGAGAGTTGAGCAATGATGCTTGGGTCCAATGCCGCCAGCACCGTAGCTGTTTTCTGTTTATCTGCCGATATACCAGACGCTGAAAACCAGAAGTCCATAGTCATGAACCACGCTTCTATGTTGCAGCTCGACATTTGTGGAACTGGCAATCTGGCGTACACGACAGAAATGTTTCCAGCAGGTGACTGTGGAATGCCGCTGTCGTTTACGATTTGTTGTGCAACGTCTTCGTTAGGCATGTCGCTTGGCTTTTTTTAAAACTGCCTGTGGAAAAAATATGGCGGAAAAATGGCGTGCAAAAGTTCGCCACAGAACAAAATGGCCGAAATTTTTCGTATCGATGATGAAAGAAAAAAAATTTTTTTGCCACCACTATACGGACGTCGGGGTCACCAATTTCGTTATGAGGTTGGTTTTTGTTCGCATAAATAGAAAAAACACTGCTGTTAATTATTGTTTGGTTTTACTTCATAACCATTTTATTTTTAAATTAAAATTGATATTATTATTTATTATAAAATAGAATAAAACACTTAATGTAAAAATTTACGTGTTGCCGGCAAAAGTGTTGTAAAGAAAAGAGAAAGGAAAAAATGGTTGATGAATCAGATTTGTTGAAAATGTTAGTAATGTTAGTAATCGGTACTGCAGCATGGTAGTCGGTAACACGTAGTGATGCCACATATTGTTTACTAAGCTATAAACTTAAGAAAATGTACAACTGCAAGAATATTTATATTTTTGCTATATTGAAATATTCATAAATTATTATTATGCACAATAAAATAAATATACAATGAACACTATGTGCTCTATTTAAATAAGATGCATTTGAAAAATATAAATAATATTATATCAAAAACGAATGCAGACTATATCAAAATAAATTAAATTAAATATATTACAACCACATTCATTATTTTAAAGGAAAAAGAAAATTTCAAAGTTCTCACATAAGACTTAGATGAATTTTAATAAAAGTAAGAATGCAAAATGGAAGAGAATTAAAAAGTATTGTTTAATGGAAAATATAATATACTAAAGAAATAATAAGTATTGTTTAGTAAACTCTAAAATTAAAAATGTTTGAAAATTTTTATTTATGTTATATTGAATAGTTACATAAAAAAGAGATAAAATTACTAAAATATTGTTTAATGAATAGCATAATATAAGAAAGAAATAATTAGTATTGCTTACTAAACTATAAACATAAGAAAATTTACAATTTAACAAATATTTATATTTTTTTATACCCTTTACCAAAAAATGGTAAAAGGGTATATATAGGTTTGTCATTCCGTTTGTAATTTCTACAATATTAATAAGCGACACATAAAGTATATATATTCTGGATCCTTATGCATAGGGAAGACGAACAAGCGATGTCCGTCTGTCCGTCTGTCTGTACGTGAAATCGGTTTTCCCAAGCTCCCAGAAGAGCTAGCGACTTCGTTCTTGGACTGGTGTGTCAGAAATTTTCCGAAAAATTTTGCTATTGAAATTCAGCAAAATCGAGCAGACGGTTTCAGAGCTGGAAAACTCAAACTCAATTTACCCATAGAAAATAACTACCGAAAACAAGTTTTTATTACTTTTTTATTAAATTAACTTATTTTATACTTCGGTATGAATAAAATTGGTATTTATAATTAAAAAAAAATTTTAAAAACTTAACAGATTAAAAAACGTTTCCAGGGTTGGAAAACTTTAACTTTTTTCCTAATAATTAAACATATTTCATGTTTTAGGAAGAAGGATATTTTCTCAGGAACGGTAAGAGCTATGGGTCTGAAATTTGGACAGTGTATGTAGAACTTTGGTCGCTACAACAAATATATAAAAGCTAAAAATTAAAGGGTGTTCCAAAATGAGTAACGAAAACTTTTAAAATCCCATGTAATATACATACAATTGTATGTATGTGTGTACATATGTATATTGACACTTGAAATTTGTAAAATTAGTGTATTTTTATATAGGCTACAACAATTAACACTAAAATTAAAAAAATTTAAATTAAAGGGTGGCCCATCAGTTAATGAAATTTTGACTATGTAATTTTGACAAATTGCTATATCTTGGAAACTGTAAGAGTTAAACTCTTGAAATTTTCAAAAACGGTCAAACTAAAAAATCCGAAAATTATAAAATCGCCAAAAATTTAAAAAAATCGCCAGAACAAAAAAAATCGCCAAAATGAAAAAAAACGCTAAAATTAAAAAAAAAGCCAAAAACCGAAAAAAATCGCCGAAACAAAAATAAATGATTATGTGAACAAAAATCGCCAAAAATTAAAAAAAAAATCGCCTAAATGAAAAAGAATCGCAAAAATCAAAAAAAAATCGCCAAAACGAAAATAAATCGCTAAAATTAAAAAAACGCCATAAACCGAAATAAAATCGCCAAATCAAAAAAAAATTTCCTATATGAAAAAAATCGCCAAAAATTAAAAAAAATAGCTTAAATAAAAAAAAATCGCCAAAACGAAAAAAAATCGCCAAAATTAAAAAAACGCCAAAAACCGAAAAAAATCGCCAAAACGAGAAAAAAGTGTCAAAACAAAAAAAATCCCACAATGACAAAAATCCGCAAAAATCGCCAAAAAAAAACATTTTTATATGAACAAAAATCGTCAAAAATTAAAAAAATCGCCTAAATGAAAAAAAAATCGCCAAAACGAAAAAAAATCGCCAAAATTAAAAAACGCCAAAAACCGAAAAAAATCGCCAAAACGAGAAAAAAACTGTCAAAACTAAAAAAATTAAATATATAAAAAATAAAAAAATCGCCTAAATGAAAAAATCGTCAAAATCAAAAAAATCGCCAGCACGAAAAAAATCGCCAAAATTAAAAAAAAGCCAAAGACCGAAAAAAATCGCCAAAACCAAAAAAAAATTGCCTATATGAAACAAATCGCCAAAATTTAAAAAGCACCAAATTAAACATAATGCCAAAAAATTAAAAATTGCACTAGAAAAAAAGTATGAATTTTTTCACGAAATGAATATGCAGCTACATATCTCTGTGCTTATGTTTGTATCTCTATACTACATAAACGCACTTTGGTAAAGGGTATATAAGTTTCGGCACAGCCGAATATAGCACTCTGACTTGTTTTTATTGAAATATTCATATACTATCATTATTATTATTATTATTCAGTATGCAATATTTAAATAAGATGCATTTAAAAAATTAATATAATATTATGTCAAAGAATAACGCAGACTCTAACAAAATAAATAAATAAAATTAAATTAAATATTTTATAATCACATTTCTTTTATAAATGTAAACAGAAAACATCAAAGTTCTCACATAAAACTTGTATGAATTTGAATAAAAGAAATAATATTAAACAAATAAAGAGTGCAAAATAAAAATATATAGATATTGTATCAAAAAATAATGTGCAAACTTTATCAAAACCTATTGTTTGATTAGCTTAAATATATATGAAAATGGAAAAATTGACATTTATTTAGTGTTATTTTTGCTAAAATGAAAAATTGAAAAAACTTGATTTATTATCTTTTAATTATGTTTTTATTTTCCAATTTAGGTTTTTTATTATTATTTTATAATATTTATATTTAAAAACTATAATTTACTACATGTTTTCATGTTAAAAAAATAATTTTCTAATTAAAATGGAAAACTGGCCATAATTCTGGCAGAAAACATCTATAAGATGTGCGTTGATAAGAAATGAAACACAAGCAAGCAAGCTAAAATAGTGTTTCTTCGTTGCTTGTGCAGTTGGTTGGCATACAAATAATTATAAAGCATATCGAATGACTCGTCTTTGTTATAGCTTGTGCGAGCAAGTGTCTTGCTGTATATTCTATTAACAAGATGATGTGTAGGTTGGATGAATTTTGTGTGGCTAGTATATCTACCATATAGAGGTTTATCATATTAAATGAAATAGCTAAGCAGCAAGCAAGCAATAATAATGTATTTAATTTGATATTGTTGAGGTTGCTTAGCATAGAGAAGAAAAATGTAAATATAAAATCGCATTGAATGCGATGACTTGTCTTTGTAATATTTTGTACGAGCAAGTGTCTTGCTGTATATTCTTTTAACAAAGATGATGTGTAGTGCGGATGAATTCTTTGGCTAGTTTTTTTTAATCTACCCATGAATTTTATCATATTTAATAAAATAGCTGAAGCAGCAAGCATAATTGTATAAATCGATTGTGCGGTTGCTCAGCAATAATTAATATTAATATAAAATCACATTGAATGATTTGTTATATAGAATGTACGAGCAAAAGTGTCTTGCTGTATATTCTTTTAACAAAGAAAATGGATAGTACGGATGGAATTCTCTTAGTAGTTTTTAATCTATCATATTGAATTAAGTGGGAATGGACAGATATATAACAGTGGTAAAGCGCGGACGAAGCCCAAAGTCTTCGAAAATTCCATCTGCTCCAAAAATGTCTAGGGATAACAGCGCATCCTCTATTAACCGTCAAATTCGTTTTCAAATACCTCCAATCTATTTGAGAGAAAAAAATTCAAACGCTCTTATAAAAAATTTAATTTCAGTCATTGGTGAGAATAAATTTCACATCGTTCCAATAAAACGTGGTAACATTGATGAAACCAAAATTCAAATTTATGAAGAAAAATATTTTCGCAAACTGATTACTGAATTTGAAAAAAGTAAGAAAAGTTTCTACACATATCAGCTTAAAAGTGCTAAAGGTCTGCAGATCGTATTGAAGGGCATAGATTCCTATGTTGCTCCCGAAGAAATAAAAGATGCACTCGTCCTCCAGGGATTTAAGGTAAAAAATTTATCTAACATAATAAATAGGGAGAAGATTCCTCAACCTCTATTTCGCGTCGAACTTGAGCCAAACGATATAAAATTGAAAAAAAGCGAGACTCATCCAATTTACAATTTAAAATATCTCTTATACCGAAAAATAACAGTTGAAGAACCACACAAGCGTTCTGGACCCGTACAGTGCCATAATTGTCAAGAATATGGTCACACAAAAACTTACTGCAATTTACCTTCGGTTTGTGTTATCTGCAGTGAATTGCACGGTACTGCTGGTTGTACTAAGCCTCAAGATCTAGCAGAAAAAAAATGTATTGTGGAGGTAATCACACCGCTAACTACAGAGGATGTCCTGTCTATTCTTTCGTTAAACAGAATATGGGGCAAAAACCTAAATAAGCTCCAGCACAAACAGCAAACGCTTACTCCGCCACTTTTGCTCAAATGAGCCAACCTGTCACTTCACGTGTATCGTATGCCGATGCAGCTAAGACTAGTTATATTCCCACACAAAATATTCCGCCTCAAAATAATTCAACGAATGCAAACTCAAGCTTTAATTTTAGTCGCTTTGAAGCTACTATTGAGAATCTAGTGCTGACTATAAATAATTTTAAAACAAATATGACTAGCATGATGCAAGAAATGCTACGAATGCAGTCTACACTGCTTCAAGCATTAGTTAACAAGCCATGAACACGTTAAAGATAAGTTTCTGGAACGCAAACGGCATTCGCCTACATAAAAATGAACTTGAGCACTTCCTCACGGAAAAAAGTATTGATATAATGTTGGTTTCTGAGACTCATTTGACTTCAAGAAGCCTATTCAAAATTAATGGCTACATTTTATATGATTCAAAGGACCTCAGAGGAAGAGCTTGCGGGGGATCAGCAATTTCAATAAAGTCAAGACTCAAGCATTATATTCTTGACAACATTTGTGAAGAACATCTACAAGCAACGAATATTTTTATCCAAAATTTTTTCACAAATTTTGTCATATCATCAATTTACTCCCCTCCTAGATTAGTAATTACTGAGGATCAATACGAGGATTTCTACAAATCTCTTGGCCCTTGTTTCGTAGCAGCTGGAGACTATAATGCAAAACATACGTTCTGGGGTTCGCGTCTTATCACACCTAGAGGACGAGCGTTGTTCAGCACAATTTCAAAAATGGGCTTGGACGTCATTTCGAGTGGGGAGCCCACTTACTGGCCTACTGACATACATAAAATTCCGGATATTATAGATATTGGCGTCATGAAAAATATTTCTAGGGAATTAATTCACGTCGAAGCTTCCCTAGATCTATCGTCCGATCACTCTCCCACGATCGTTACAACCTGTAGCCCACTGAGAAGTGCTCTACCTCACCTATATGTGAAAATGGTTAGTCGTGTTAATTGGCTGCGATTCAAAAAATATCTTAGTAGTCATTGCACTGAAAACATTAAGCTAAGAACTCATGATGATATTGAATCTAATATTGCTAATCTTAACGAAAATATTAAGCAGGCAGCTGAACATGCCACTTCCTCCCATCCGCAGACTGTGTTTAACAGAATATATTCTACAGATATTGAACATCTCGTATGTGCAAAACGAAGAGCTAGAATAGAATGGCAACAGCACAGATCACCCCAAAATAAAATTAGATTAAAAGAGTGCACTAAAAGACTCCAAGAACTGCTTGCATATGAAAAAACTGCATCTCTTAAAAACTATCTGGAATATCTTGATGTCACACCAGCATCTAATTACTCTTTGTGGCGCGCTGCGAAAAAAATTAAAACACCCGTTGAGTTTAAACCACCTCTGTGCACTTCTACCGGAGTTTGGGCCAGGAGTGATATTGAAAAAGGTACCTTGTGTGCAAAGCATTTAAAATCCGTATTTACCCCAAACACATGTACTGGTGTTGTTGATTTCCCGAGTGTAGTTGCGCTACCCCCTCGACCCATAAAATTTAAAATGTGTGATGTACAAAATCTAATTGCTGAACTCAACCCGAAGAAAGCACCGGGTATTGATGGAATTAGTAACCAAATGCTAATAAAATTGCCTCGTGTTGCATTTAGAATCATGTTATTCATTTTTAATGCCATTTTACGACTAGAGTAGTATCCCCACAGCTGGAAGCTTGCCAAAGTTAAAATGATTCCAAAGCCGGGCAAAGATCTTACCAAGGCAGAATTATACAGGCCAATAAGTCTGCTATCAACAATGTCAAAACTTTTCGAAAAACTGATCATGTCAAAATTGTCCCCAATTCTAATTGGTCGTGGCTGCATCCCAGACCATCAGTTTGATTTTAGAAGTCAGCATAGCACCATTGAACAAACGCATAGATTGGTTCAATGTATAAGAAGAACATTTGAAGAAAAGAAATACTGTTTATTGACGTTTCGCAGGTATTTGATAAAGTGTGGCATGAAGGCCTAATTTTAAAATTAAAATCATATCTACCAATAAATTTGGTGAATTTATTAGAAAGTTGCATTACTACCCGGAAGTTCACGGTTGTGGAAGGAGAATTCATGAGTGTGCCCGAATCTATATCATCCGGTGTGCCACAGGGGAGCATACTGGGGCCAGTTTTGTATTTGATTTATACTTGTGATATGCCATTGAGCAGTAATATCCATACATCTACGTTTGCCGATGATACAGCCTGCCTAAGTATGCACGAAAATCCTCATGAGGCTTCCCGATATCTACAAGAACATATTACACAACTGGAACTATGGTTAAAAATATGGAGAATTAAGGTAAACGAGCAAAAGTGTGTTCAGGTAACATTTACCCTGCGAAGAGATACTTGTTCCCCAATTCGAATCAACAATCAAGTTGTTCCTCAGCATTCACATGTAAAATACCTTGGTATACACCTTGATCGACGACTTACATGGAAACACCATATTGACTCAAAGCTAATACAAATGAAACTTAAACTAATTCAGATATATTGGCTGATTGGTAGAAACTCAATACTCAGCCTAGACTGCAAACTTTTATTATACAAGTCGCTCTTGAAGCCAATATGGTGCTACGGAATTCAGTTATGGGGCACTGCTTCAGCTTCTAACGTCGAGAGAATCCAACGAAGGCAAAACAAAATTTTACGTTTGCAAACATCGGCTCCATGGTACATAAAAAACTCAAATATACATCGTGATTTGAATATGCCACTAGTGATTGAAGAAATAGCAAAATACGCAGGCAAATATTTAACAAAACTCGAGTCACATCCTAATCCGCTTGCTCGTAACATCTTGAATTTTACTGGCCACATTCGATTGAAAAAGAAGGACACAAGGGCTCTTTTACTCAACACTCCAGATGGGATTGCTTGAAAATATTTTTTTTTCTCTTTTTTTTGATTATCACTACTTATGTATTATTTATAACTATCACTAAGCTTATGTCCGACAGTGGTCGGGCCTAATACTTATATTTTAGATTTAAGATTTGAATACTTATTGTTAGTTCATAATTAAAGATACAATAAATAAATAAATGTATTAAAAAAAAAAATATTGAATTAAATAACTAAAGCAGCAATCATATATAGTATTTAAATTGCTTTTATAGTTGCTAAAGTATATTAATATTTGTTATATAGAATATGCGAGCAAGTGTCTGGCTGTATATTCTTTTAACAAAGAAAATGGATGGTACGGATGGAATTCTTTTGGTAGATTTTAATCTATCATATTGAATTAAATAACTAAAACAACAATCATATATAGTATTTGAATTGCTTTTATGGTTGCTAAATTGTATTAATGAAATATAAATAAAATTATAGCACATCGGAGTCGTCTTTGTTTTAGCTTGTGCGAGCAAGTGTCTTGCTGCATATTCTTTTAACAAAGATCGATGATGGTAGTGCATGATGAATTCTTATGCTAGTTTTTATCTACCATAAATTCGTCATATTCAATTAATTGATATGAAATTATGGAAAATTGTGGATGATTTGTGTGGTATTTGATTTTCATATGCCATATAATTTATCATAGTCAACGTAAGTCTGTAAATTAACTTCAGTTCTTACTTGAGGAGTGTTGTTAAATTGAAAAATTTTAACAGAAACATATAGAAAAAAGCAATATTAATTAAAATATTGCATATAGAAAAGGTCAAACAATAATAATAATTTGTTTAAAATATCTATAATATAAAAAGATTCAAGGAATCTTATATTGCAATAGAAAAATTGCAAGATTTATTACGAATATTATGTTTTAAATATTCAAATAAATCTAAGAAAATGCTTGGTTATATATTCACACAAAAGAGAATAAAATTCTAAAAAAAATTCTTGAAATTGAGAATAAATAAAATATGTAAACTTTTTAAATGTGAAATATAATTTTGCTTAAATTGCTTACAAAAGTAAGTAATATAGGGAAAAATACAGTATTTTATAAAAATGTATAAATGTTTTAAATATTTATAAAAAAATGTAATTTTAATTACATATCAAAATTAAAATCATATATATTGAAAAATATTTTATGATGCAATGATCAAATGAATAAATGAAATAAAAAAATAAAATGAAATGTCAAAATAATAATAGAAATGACAAATAAGAGGCAATGACTGATTGTTCGTTCATTTCAATAAATAAAATGAAAAAAAAAATAACGTTATTCTGGTTGATCCTGCCAGTAGTTATATGCTTGTCTCAAAGATTAAGCCATGCATGTCTAAGTACACACGAATTAAAAGTGAAACCGCAAAAGGCTCATTATATCAGTTATGGTTCCTTAGATCGTTAACAGTTACTTGGATAGCTGTGGTAATTCTAGAGCTAATACATGCATTATAAAGACGGACCTTTGGGACGTGTGCTTTTATTAGGCTAAAACCAAGCGATCGAAAGGTCGTTATTATGGTTGAACTCTAGATAACTTGCAGATCGCATGGTCTTGTACCGGCGACAGATCTTTCAAATGTCTGCCCTATCAACTTTTGATGGTAGTATTTAGGACTACCATGGTTGCAACGGGTAACGGGGAATCAGGGTTCGATTCCGGAGAGGGAGCCTGAGAAACGGATACCAGATCTAAGGAAGGCAGCAGGCGCGTAAATTACCCACTCCCAGCTCGGGGAGGTAGTGACGAAAAATAGCATTACAGGACTCATATTAGAAGCCCTGTAATTGGAATGAGTACACTTTAAATCCTTTAACAAGGACCTATTGGAGGGCAAGTCTGGTGCCAGCAGCTCCGGTAACTCCAGCTCCAATAGCGTATATTAAAATTGTTGCGGTTAAAACGTTCGTAGTTGAACTTGTGCTTCATACGGGTGGCACAACTATAATTGTAGTTTGTGCTGTACCTTATGTATGTAAGCGTATTACCGGTGGAGTTCTTATATGTATTAGATACTTGTATTTTTCACATATTCCTCCAATTTAAACCTGCTTTAGTGCTCTTCATCGAGTGTTGTTGTGGGCCGGTACAATTACTTTGAACAAATTAAACTGCTTAAAGCAGGCTCGAAATGCCTGAATATTTTGTGCATGGACTAATGAAATAAGACCTCTGTTCTACTTTCATTGGTTTTTAAAACAAGAGGTAATGATTAATAGAAGCAGTTTGGGGGCATTAGTATTACGAAGCGAGAGGTGAAATTCTTGGACCGTCGTAAGGCTAACTTAAGCGAAAGCATTTGCCAAAGATGTTTTCATTAATCAAGAACGAAAGTTAGAGGTTCGAAGGCGATCAGATACCGCCCTAGTTCTAACCATAAACGATGCCAGCTAGCAATTGGGTGTAGCTACTATCATCGCTTCCCGGGAAACCAAAGCTTTTGGGCTCCGGGGGAGGTATGGTTGCAAAGCTGAAACTTAAAGGAATTGACGGAAGGGCACCACTAGGACTGGAGCCTGCGGCTTAATTTGACTCAACACGGGAAAACTTACCAGGTCCGAACATAAGCGTGTAAGACAGATTGATAGCTCTTTCTCGAATCTATGGGTGGTGGTGCATGGCCGTTCTTAGTTCGTGGAGTGATTTGTCTGGTTAATTCCGATAACGAACGAGACTCAAATATATTAAATAGATGCTTTCAGGATTATGGTGTTTGAAGCTTTTGTAGCCTTCATTCATGAGCGCAGTAAAATGTCTGAGTGTTTGAACGTGTTTATGAAGGTGGAGCCGTACCTTTTGGTTTGTCCTATTATAAAGGACACTCACTAGCTTCTTAAATGGACAAATTGCGTCTAGCAATAATTAGATTGAGCAATAACAGGTCTGTGATGCCCTTAGATGTCCTGGGCTGCACGCGCGCTACAATGAAAGTATCAACGTGTATTTCCTAGACCGAGAGGTGCGGGTAAACCGCTGAACCACTTTCATGCTTGGGATTGTGAACTGAAACTGTTCACATGAACTTAGAATTCCTAGTAAGTGTGAGTCATGAACTCGCATTGATTAAGTCCCTGCCCTTTGTACACACCGCCCGTCGCTACTACCGATTGAATTATTTAGTGAGGTCTTCGGACGTGATCACTGTAACGCCATGTGTGTTACGGATGTTTCGCAAAAGTTGGCCAAACTTGATTATTTAGAGGAAGTAAAACTCGTAACAAGGTTTCTGTAGGTGAACCTGCGGAAGGATCATTAATGTGTTCCTAACCGTAACATAAAAAATTCATATACATATATTATGTGTATATGCGTTTAATAAAAAACAAACAAACAAATAAACATTAAAATATAGTTGTACTTGTACAAAACCATATACCAGTTTTATATAAGTTAAATATTGTTCTTTTTAAAGAACATAAGACATTCGCAACATAAATTTTATGTATAATAAAAATTATTGAAGGCATGCCCTTCAATAAAAACAATTTTGAACTGTTATTATATAATTGAAATTTGATTACTTAAATGAAATGAATATCGTAACGCATTTTACCTCGATGGAGGAAAAAATTCAAAAGCAGCAACAATCGAACTTGATTACTTCAACCAAGTAATAGTTCTAACAAGGTGTCCATATATGAAGGAACCATCAGAAGAATCATAAATGATATGTTTCTTATAAAAGTGTATATTTTAATTATATTTTATACACTATAAACAAACATTAAGACCCACATGAAACTAATAAATACAATTTTGAATTTTTATTATTCAAATGAGAATTTACCAAGACCAAACCAACAGAAACATCATTACTATATATGTTTATATAATTACTATATATGTATATACAATATATATACTATATACATATGTATATATATTGTAAATAACAACATGAGGTGTCCGCAAAGGAGCCATAATATATATAATAATATGAATAAGAAATATACAGAGTAAATATTTAAAATTCTTTTTATAAATATTAATACATAATCATACTTATATATGTACATATGTTTAATTTTTAATAATACCCAAACCTAGAAGGGTAAGGGTGTAGTGAGTCTATAATTAACATAAGCACTGTAAGAATTTTATTTACTCTAATGCATTGAACTTGAATTCATTTTTTTATTTACGCTAAATATTTTTTTGTTGGTCAGCAGTAATGGATATTACGTTTTTTTTGTTTTTATTAAATAATTTGTATCAAGCGAAATTGTAACATGAATACTGTGTGAAGCAAACTGGTGGCATAAAACAATTTATAATGTGAAATTAAAGTGAAATTTTTGGTATTGATTTGTTGCTGGGTTTGATAACCAAAAATTTGTCAAGATTGCAAAGTTCCGTGGGAACAGTAAATCTACCATTGGTTTGTTGTATTGCCACATTAATGCTGTCCCTTAGAATAAGTTAGTATGTAAGTTAGTGATTTTGTAAATAAAATTTAGAAATAATTGATCAAGCAATTATGTAAGATCTTTCATTTCTCAAACAAGATCGGCACTTCTGGTGCTGAAGAAAAGCGGCTGCAGAGCTCAGTAATACTGAAAATTTAATAAACAATTTAAACACACCATTTCCAATAAACCATTTAAATACACCATAGGCTATTTCCCTAGGGCTTGGAAGCAGACACGTATTGTGGTGCTCCTGAAGTCTCCTGATAGGGTTAAGAGTAAGCCGCGCTCTTATCGGGGCATCAGTCTCCTACCAGCACTTGGAAAAGTGCTGGAGAGGATAATGGTGGAAAGACTGAAGGAGTGCGACAGTGCTGCCTTAACTGAGTACCAGTTTGGTACTCAGTTTGGGAGGGGAGATCCGTTGATGATGCGTGGCTGCATGTTAAGCGCTGTGTTGGTGACTCGTCTGCTAGATATGTATTAGGCCTATTTGTCGATTTTAAGGGTGCATTTGACTACCTCTCGTGGGGTGTGGTTCTTGACAGGCTGCAAAGTGTTGGCTGTCAGGAGCTATCTTTGTGCAGTAGCTGCTTCAGCGGCAGGAAAGCTTGTATGGTAGGCGCCAGCGATGCTGTTTGGAGGGATGTTTATAGAGGCTGCCCGCAGGGTTCTATTTGTGGTCCATTTATTTGGAACCTCATGATGGATACTCTGCTGCGGCAACTAGCTGTATCTTACAAACTGTGCGCATATGCTGATGACTTGCTGATTTTGATTGAAGGTCAGTCTCGTGCTGAACTGGAGATAAAGGGTCAGCAAGTCATGGGTATTGTGACTGACTGGTGTAATCGTGTCTGGGTTGGGGTGGCCATGGATAAAACTGTGATGATGTTGCTCAAGGGCAGATTATCACATGGTCGTCCACCACTCATTCGATCTGGCGGTGTTAGCCTCAAATATGTGACGAAGGTCAAATATTTGGGAATAATGGTGGCTGAGAGGTTGAAATTTTTAGTTCATCCTGTCTATGTGAGGGACAAGCTGAATGCCGTTGTTGGTAGGGTTAAACGTATACTTAGGAGTGACTGGGGATTGAGCAGGCGTGCCACTCGTACTATATATGGTGGACTATTTGTTGCCTGTGCAGCATATGGTTCGCCTGTATGGTATGAAGTGGCAATGACTGTTGCTGGTAGAAACAGGATATTGTCTTGTCAGAAGGTAGTGTAGCGTGTTCTAACTATCACTACGACTAACATTGCGTAGTAAACATTTAAAGTCAACTTGACCGCAACATACATAACATCCAATGTCATTGAAATTATTTTTGTGCACTAGACATTTGACACTCATGCAATCGGGAAAATACCGCTGCATTAAGTGTTAGATAAATGCATTTGACAGACTGCAACGTAAATATGTGTTTTGTACAGATGCTATTTGACACTCGCCAGTCTGATCAAAGGCTGCATCATAATGCACTTGAATGAATCATAATTAATAACCACATGTGTTTATATAATAAATATAAACAATACAAAATCCATGTTTTCCAAATTTGTTATGAGACACACGCCGCACGCCTACCGTGGGAAACTAAAAGGAACAATTTGCTTATTAAGCATATACCTTTTCTTTTCCCTCTTATGTTAAGATAGGTTAAGCTTTATTCTCATAACTAGTATATAAGATAATGTATTTTTATTTTAAAATTAATCATTAAACAACATTCCTAGAGCTCCTAGCTGAGCTCAGGAAATTATATTTATATTTTATTTAAAGTAAATTAAAAATAAATAAATTAATTAAATTAAATAAAAATTTTTATTAACAACTTATTACATGGCGATCCTGCCAACCTGGAAAATCTAAAACTCTGCACCCTGAAAAAAAAATTATTTATACTGCCAAAATACAATAAATCCTTCCAGTTGCGACCGTAAGGCGCAAAAGAAAGAAAATCTTTGAGTCCTGACAGACCAGCCAAAAACGATCTGTCAGTGGAAGATGTCCGCCTGGCCAAAAGGCAGAATTAATCAGACGAAACAACAACAACTAGCCAACAATACTACAAGAACATCAGCACCAGGCAAAACAACCAGAGAGCAACAACTACAACAGCTTAATGCATTTTTACCAAATAAAATTTTTCATTAACATTACAGTTTGCGGTAACTACAAAATTGGAAGATATTTACAACAATCGAGTTGATATCAACAACAACACAACAATGTATAACGAAAATCGTAGGTGAATTATGATGTGATACATACAACATGAGGGAAAGACAGCAACAAAATCATAAATAAGTATAACAAACAAAGAAACCTTTTTTTTTCTGTTAAGATAGTGCTTTAATTGCTAAGCACATCTAGGTCAGTAGGCGTTAACCGCTGTTGACAATCATTATAATTACATATTTTTTTTAACTTATCCTCAATACTATTATATGTTAACATAAATAAATTTTTAAATGGTACTTTTGTAATTAATTTTTTTTAATGTAATTAATTTTGTAAGGCCATTATAATGGATAACGTAAATAGAAAACAAACCAAAAACATATTAATGTTATTTTTGAAGAAGAAGGAATTTCATTGGAACAACAAGTAAAATATTTAGCACAGATTTGGAAGATAATAGGAATGCAAGGTGTCCCAAATGAGGACGATATTTTAAACAATACTCATGTAGAAGAAATGACAGTTCGTGCAATAAGGTGGTCAGAACGCATAGAAAAAGAAAATAATAAGCACCAATAATTCAGTAAAATAAATAAATTTTAAATATGGATAAAACTGAATCAAAAATGGAAAAACCCAATACTAACGTGATTACCAATTTGGAAATCATTGATCATAAGTCAGAAATAGATTCATTATGGTTACTAATGCTAATATTAGTAATAATTTCAGCAATAAACTTGTTGCTTAAAATATATTTGTCACATAAAAGAGCTCTAAGAAAAAAGTATTTCAGTAAAGCAAACGATTTAGAGAAAATATGACCAAATTAAACTTTTTAGAAATTTTTTTTTTATTTACTAATGGAATGGAAAGATATTTTGAATAAGGCATGAATTATAAAAGAAGATTTAGAACGGTCATATAAGTGTATCAATATTTATAGACCAATTAAAAATGAAACAATTATTCATCATTTTCAAAATATTCTTACAAAATTAGAAGAAATAAGAGTTTTATTTAATGTTTATTACAATAGACTAACAGTAGCTCACCAAAGAGCAGAAGACGCATTTTTCCTTGATTTAACAAGCAGAATTTCAAAATTAGCTGATAAAAAATCCATACAAATCGAACTACCAAATTCAATACACGAAAGTGTAATATTTAATATTTCTATGCCTATAACTGAATCCAAAATGACTCAAACTGTAGTGGACTTTTTGAACACAGCATCAAAGCTGATTATAGTAGACTTTGATGGAAAATCAGAAAATTTACGATCCTTTATTGACTTCTTATCTTTGGTAGAATCAATAAAAGGCAGCCACGAATATGTGGCAGTATCTCTAATAAAAACAAAACTAATGGAAACGCTAGAAATCTAATCAATAATGAATCAACTATATCCGAAATAATACAAAAACTAAAAAATAGCGTCAAGGGAGAATCTGTGGAAGTTTTAACGGCAAAAATTTTAAATATAAATCAAAACAATAAAACTGCCAATGCTTATTGCAACGAAATAGAAAATTTAACTAAAGCATTAGAAACCGCATACATTTCAGATGGACTGTCATGCGACTTAGCTACAAAATATTCCACACAAACTGCCGTAAAGGCATTAACTAAAAACTGCACCATTGATAAAGTCAAGTTTATCATGGAGGCAGGGCAATTTAATAGCATGAACGATGCTATCAGTAAATTTGTCAATAGGTGTACAGACGCCACAGGTCAACAAAATGCCATATTATACTATGGACAAAAGTACAAATCTGGAAACAATTACCGTGGTAATAACACACGATCACGTGGAAGAAACAATTACCCACGTAGAAATAATAACAACAGTAATAATTATTATAATAACAATTATTACAGAAACCGGCAAAGATTTAATAATAATCGTAAGAACAATAACTACGTAAGAGCAACAGAATCAAATGAAAACAGTTCGTAAAACTACGAATTTCCCCTAGGATTAAATCAGTAAAAATTTACCATCTAAATTTAAACTTGAGCTTCTTTATAAATATTCAATTAGGCAATACTAACACTACACTCACACTCTTAATAGACACTGGTGCAGACATTTCATTAATAAAATCAAAATTCGTTAAATTAAGCCAAATTAACTCTAATAAAACAACAACAAGGTAATATTAAATCGATTGGAAAAACATTTTTCGATTTAAAATTTAAAAACTTTTTAATACCACATAACTACCAGGTGGTAGATAATAATTTTCCGATACCATGCGATGGAATCATTGGCATGGATTTTATCAAAAAATATAACTGTATATTGGATTTCAACCAAGATAGTGATTATCTTGTCCTTAGACCATTTAATACACCACATACAATAGATATACCGATTACGAATAACTGCAATGAAATTAATATACCTCCAAGATGTGAAGTAATACGTCAAGTAAATTTTACCAATTCAAATAACGAATTATTAATTCCAAATCAAGAAATTGAACCAGGTGTTTTTATACCAAATACATTAGTTAAATCTGACAAAGCATTTATTTGTATCTTAAACACTAATAACACCATTACTAAAATCAAACAAAGTAACATAAAAACCGAAAACATCTCTGATTATGAGATTATCAAAGGAAATTTAGTCCAAAATACGCAAAGAAAATCAGAAATATTAAAAATTTTACAGAAAAATTTTCCACAACAATTTAAAAATACATTAACGGAACTATGTTCAACATATAGTGATATTTTCGGTTTGGAATCAGAAACAATAACAACTAATAACTTTTATAAACAGAAGTTGAGAGTAAACAATAGAGAACCAGTATACATTAAAAATTACCGTGTACCACATACACATAAAGAAGAAATTGATAGACAAGTGAAAAAATTAATAGATGATAAAATTATTGAACCTTCCTTTTCTGAATACAACAGTCCTATCTTATTAGTACCAAAGAAATCACTTCCAAACTCCAAACAGAAAAGATGGAGACTTGTCATAGATTACAGACAAATAAATAAAAAATTAATTGCAGATAAATTCCCATTGCCTAGAATCGATGATATCTTGAACCAACTTGGTAGAGCAAAATATTTCTCCTGTTTAGACTTAATGTCAGGTTTTCACCAAATCAGTTTGGAGAAAAACTCCAGAGACTTAACAGCATTCTCAACCAATAACGGTTCATACAGATTCACTAGACTACCTTATGCTTATGCTTTTACTGCACTAAAACCAGATCAAGCATTCCTTTACATGGACGACTTAGTTGTCCTGGGATGTTCAGAAAAACATATTTAAAGAGTGTTTTTGACTTATGCCTTAAACACAATCTAAAACTGCATCCATAGAAATGTTCGTTTTTCATGAAAGAAGTAACATATCTTGGACACAAATGTACAGATAAAGGAATATTACCTGACGATAGTAAATCTTCAATTATCGAAAACTATCTAATACCAACAGATGCAGATAGCGCAAAAAGATTTGTAGCTTTTTGTAACTACTATCGGAGATTCATTAAACATTTTTCTGAATACTCCAGACATTTAACAAAATTATCCAAGAAAAATACACCATTTATGGACAAAAGACTGTGATTTTGCGTTTAAATATCTTAAGAAAGCACTAATAGGACTCATTTACTCCAATATCCTGATTTTACTAAGGAATTTTGTATAACAACAGATGCAAGTAAGTACGCTTGTGGTGCGGTTTTGACACAGGAATATGATGGTAAACATTTACCTATTGCTTATGCATCAAAAACATTCACAAAGGGAGAAAGTAACAAATCAACCATTGAGCAAGAATTAACTGCAATTCATTGGGCAATTACCCACTTCAGACCATATACATATATATGGAAAATATTTTCTTGTCCGTACTGATCGTAGACCACTTTCTTATTTGTTTTCAATGAAAAACCCAAGCTCCAAGTTAACAAGAATTATACTCGATTTGGAAGAATATAACTTTACAGTAGAATATCTTAGGGGAAAAGATAACTATGTTGCTGACGCTTTATCGCGAATTACCATAACAGACCTTAAAGAAATGAATCAAAAGATTTTATCCGTATTAAGAGTCACGACCAGATCGATGACCTATGACAACCAAAATAGTAATAAAATAAATAATCAGCATAGCATAAATAAAAATAATAATAAGCCCAATATATTTGTACCATTAAATAATACTGACGTCAGAAAATATTGCAAACTAAAGATTATTCCCGGAAGATGTTATATCAAAAGAGGAATATCAATAATTGCACATGTACAAATTAATGATTTATTTACTAAAGGGAATCTTGACTTGTGACTTGACAATTTTTCCCTAGGCGCGAAAAAGTGGCCGGTAAATACAATATTCATAAATTACAAGTGTCACCTACAGAGAAAATTTTCGAATTTATCTCAATAAATGATTTTAAAGAAATGGGCAATAAATATTTAAAAAATATAATAGTAGCGCTACTAAATGAGGTGACCCAAATTAATAATAAGAATGCCAAGGCAATTCTTGAAATTATGCTGAAGTATCATGACGACCCCATAGAAGGAGGTCATTGCGGAATATATAGAACATTAGAAAAAATAAAAAGATATTACTATTGGAAAAATATGTCAAAAGACATATCTAAATATGTAAAACAATGTCATAAATGTCAAACGGCCAAAACATTGAAACATTCTAAAAGTCCGATGACAATTACACCAACACCAACAAAACCATTTGACACGGTGTACGTAGACACAATCGGACCGTTTCCAAAATCATTATTTGGAAATGAATACGCAGTCACCATAATATGTGATTTAACTAAATATTTAGTGACTATACCAATAAAAGACAAAAACGCTAAAACAATTGCTAAGGCGATATTTGATAATTTTATACTTACTTATGGTCCAATGAAGACGTTCATTTCGGACATGGGTACCGAATATAAAAATAAATTGTTGACAGAACTATGTAATATATGAAAATAGAAAAACTAACTTCAACTGCATACCATCGTCAGACTTTAGGTACAGTTGAAAGAAGTCATAGAACTTTTAATGAATACGTACGATCCTATATAACAGTTGATAAAACTGATTGGGATGAATGGCTAAAATATTTTACCTATTGTTTTAATACAACACCTTCATCAGTACATAATTACTGTCCATATGAATTAGTTTTTGCAAAACAGCCAAATTCTTTTCAACAGTTTAATGAAGTAGATAGAATTACTCCACTATATAATATAGACAACTATGCTAAGGAATCCAAATTAAGGTTAGAAGTAGGATATAAAAGAGCTCAACAGTTACTAAATAGACATAAACTTAGGCAAAAATTAAATTACGATAACGAAATAATAGAATATAATTTTAAAATAGGAGACTTAGTTTTACTCAAAAATGAAGCAGGTCATAAGTTAGAAACCCAATATAAAGGACCTTACAAAATTATGAAAATAGATTTAAGAAATAATGTAACCTTAGTAGATAAGAAATCAAACAAAGAGCAAATAGTTCATAAGAATAGACTTAAGCCATATAAAACTAAATAAGTTAATATACAAGTATGTCCGGACTACAAAAATATAAATAAATAATTCTACTCTATTATATAATTTAAAATAACAAATTGTAAAAGAATGTCCATAAAACTAACGTTATATGAACATTCTTGTAAAAGGTGGAGGTGTAGCGTGTTCTAACTATCACTACGACTAACATTGCGTAGTAAACATTTAAAGTCAACTTGACCGCAACATACATAACATCCAATGGCATTGAAATTATTTTTGTGCACTGGACATTTGACACTCATGCAATCGGGCAAATACCGCTGCATGAAGTGTTAGATAAATGCATTTGACGGACTGCAACGTAAATATGTATTTTGTACAGATGCTATTTGACACTCGCCAGTCTGATCAAAGGCTGCATCATAATGCACTTGAATGAATCATAATTAATAACCACATGTGTTTATATAATAAATATAAACAATACAAAATCCATGTTTTCCAAATTTGTTATGAGACACACGCCGCACGCCTACCGGGGGAAACTAAAAGGAACAATTTGCTTATTAAGCATATACCTTTTCTTTTCCTTCTAATGTTAAGATAGGTTAAGCTTTATTCTCATAACTAGTATATAAGATAATGTATTTTTATTTTAAAATTAATCATTAAACAACATTCCTAGAGCTCCTAGCTGAGCTCAGGAAATTATCTTTACATTTTATTTAAAGTAAATTAAAAATAAATTAATTACTTAAATTAAATAAAAAAAATTATTAACAACCTATTACAGTAGCCATGCTGGCTTGCATGCCAGTCTGTCGGACTGTATCAACGGATGCTCTTCAGGTTTTGCTAGGTGTGACCCCGCTTGACTTGGAGGTGATGCGTCGTGCTATCACCTTCAAGATAAAGCGTGGGCTACCACTTCTTGGGTATGACTGGCTTTCTGCTAGTAGTCTTGTAGGTAGGGAATCGGGCGAAATCGCGAGGGAATTGGATGCTCATCTAGTGTCCATTTGGAGGGAAAGGTCGGAGAACAGTGACAATGGTAGGGTAACGTATAATTTTATACGTGATCCGACCTTTGTGCGTGAGCGCCCAGAGTTTAGCTTCGGCTTGCATCTGGGGTTCATACTGACCGGGCACGGCTCCTTGAATGCATTTTTGCATCAAAGAGGCTTGTCTGATTCTCCTGCTTGTCGGTGTGGTGCGGGCGTTGAAGATTGGCGGCATGATGTATTGATCTGATGTATTGTCCGTTGTATGACGATATCAGGGACTTGCAGGCCATGCGCGTTGTGTTGGATGGGGGCGGTTTTGACGTCAGTCGAATATTGACTGATGCAGTGGCATTTTCTGGATTGGGCAATTTTGCCCGTATGGCCTTCCGTCGGAGGCTTTCCGGTGTGTAGTCTGGTAGTACCTGTGTTGACGCGTGGTGTTGTTGCTGAGCCCTTCTGGTCATGATTGGTGTCTGGGGTTTTCTCTTGCGGCCATGGTTTTATGCGGGGGCTCCTTCTCAGTCTCATTGAGACTGGGCGGGTGCCTCAGCGTAGTATTGGGCCGCATTGTGGGCAACTCCTGGAAGAATTTTGCAATGTGTATGGACAATGATTTGGATTTTGGATTGAATGTTTGCTGCCTGGTTGTGTATTTTGTTGCTGTCTTGCTGTGTTGCTGTGTTTGCTGTTTGCTGTGTTGTTTTGTTGCGGTGTTGCTGTGTAGCTGTTTGACTGTGTTGCAGTATTGCTGCGTTGTGGCAATTACATCGATTGCCTTGGTGTTTTGAGTTTGTTGTTTGGTAGTGTTTCTGCCGTTGTGTCACTCGTGAGGGTGGCACTGTGTTTTGTTTTGTGTGTTTTGTCCCTTGCTGGTGCTTATGTGCACGATTACCATCCGTGAGGGTGATTGTTGATTGTTTTGTTTTTGTTATTTTTGTTGTCTTACGGGCCACCAGTTCCCGGAACCGTTTGGGGTTTGCAACTGGTAGTAGCCTCGGCTGCGAAGTCTGACCAGTCTTTCATCTGGTACCACGGGGTCAGGAGCCCCAGAAACTTCGGTTTCTGCCTGACTTGGGTCAGCCCTTCGGGGAGATTCGTGGTGGTTGTGGTTATGCTCAAATCGCGGGTAGAGCATATTTTGCTCGGTGTGGGGTTGCATTGCGACCGGGTGCCTAGCTCCATATCTAGGAAGGAGTTTTAGATCGGCTCCGCTCCAAACCAAGGGGGGTTGATCATGTCCAAATACATGTCAGCTATTTGGTACCTATGCATAACAGCCAGTTATGTGTGGGGGCGTTGGTAGACGCATTGATTCTACCCAGTGTTAAGAGCACCGTCAAATTAGGCCACAATGGCAGGTATTGACGCAAATCTTGAACACATTTGTCCTTATGTACTGTTTGACGAACTTTGTAGTGTACGGACGTGTTTTTGATAACGGAGTATAGCGGAGTTTTGTTAAGCGTTTTTAGGTGGTAAAAAAGTGGAAATAATTATTAAGAGTTATATTGCCGGAAAGCGTGGTTTCTTGTGAATACGGTGGTGTAAGGATCTTTGAATTCGGTTGGCGGATGCCGAAAATATTCGCGGATTAAAAAAGTGTTTCGGGACTTGAGCGATCTTGCATGTGCAAGTGGACTTGTAAACTTTGGAGTGTGGTTTGTGGCGCCGTTGTTTAGCGGTGGGTGAGACTACGGCGGTAGTGACTTTTGGTGGCGGATACAGGCAAAAGAGTTGCCGCCCTGGTGTTTTTTGTAGGCTCAGCGTTACTGCTTGGAATTTTTTGAAAATTTCAATGTTGCCGCTTTGGAATTTTCGGGGAGTGTCGTTGTTGCCGCTTTGGTGTAAAAAGTAAGCGTTGCCGTTTTTAGTACAAAAATTTGCGGAAAAAAGGTAGGTGGTGATTTTCCATTCTATTAGTGAAGTTTTTGGTCGGGAATGGCTGCAGGGCCAGCTTCGAGGCGTAAAACGCCAAAAGCGGATAGAGGTGATGTAATCTCTGACGTTGCTTCACTGTCTGAGGTGATGGCGCCGCCGCCTTCGACGAGGAAGGTGAGGCAGAGCGAGTCAGATAGCGATGTTGAAAAGGTGGCTGCCAGGCAGAAGAAATTTAAGATGGGGTCGCCTAGGATGACGCGTGCAGATCGCGAAAAAAAAACTGCTGCTGCTGCTGTCGATGTTGCTGCTGGTGGTGCTGTTGGCGGTGCTACTAAAGCATTGATGCTGCTGCTTGTGGTGAGGAAATGGTGTATGAAAGGGAGGAGGTGGGCAATGCAACTGTCACCGACACGGCTGGCGGTGAGCATCCCGCCTCGTCAAGTCACCGTGGAAAGAAAAAGGGGAAAAAAGGCTCTGGTGCCGCTGGTGCTGGTATTGATATTGGGGCTAATTCTGCTGGTGAGGCCATTTCTGAGGTGAAGCGGATCACTGGCGCGCTCATGGAGGTCGTGTTGGCGGACAGTGTTGATCGGGCTGTTGGCAGGCTTGTATCGACAATCTCGGCTGATTATGACGTGTTGCTGATGAAGCTTGTGTCAGAAAACGAAAGGTTGCGGGGACGTTTGGAGGCCGGCTCACCTGGTGTTTTTGGTGGTCGTGCCGCTACTACTGCTCCTGCAGTGACGCTTGCTGCTGCACCCGCTCGTGCCCCCATGGCTGTGATGGCGACACCAGCCGTCAAGCCAGTGGAGACGTGGTCGGTAGTAGTCAGGGGTAAAGGTGCCTCGACGTCGAAGGAGATAGTCCAGAAGGTGGTGACAGAGGTAGGGCCAATGCTTGGCGTCCGTATCCATGACGTTCGGCCGATGAAATCGGCTGGTGCCATAATACGTACTCCCTCGGCTGCTGAGAGGAATAGGATTGCTGAGAACAAAATGTTTGAAGAGGTGGGATTGGAAGTATCTGTGAAGGATAAACTGGGTCCTAGGGTTGTAGTGCAGCGCTTTCACAAGCAAATTACGCCTGACGAATTTATGGAGGAGGTATCTGAATCTCAAGGACATCATGACACGAGAAGTGTACAAAAAAGCGGTAAGGCTGGGCCGATGGTGAAGGTGATGTAAATGTTGTGTTGGAATGCACACGAGGGGTGGCTGACCACTTATGTGCAACTGGAGTGGTTCCGTTTTATTGTGCAGGCTCAGGATGCGGTGGCCTCTTGCTATAGATGCCTTGGCTTTGACCACAGAGCCAAGGATCGTCGTATGGCGGAGTGTGTGCAGGAGATGTGGAGTGACTGGCCACATAATTTCTCGGTGTCCGAATGACTTGAGGTGCCGCAATTGCGCATTCAAGGGTCTGCCTGCTGATCACAGGATGTTGTCCATGGTATGTCCTATATACGGGGCTATGGTTGCAAGGGCGAATTCTACGCATTAATCATGGATCAGATATTGTTAATCTTACAACAAAATCTCCAGAGGGCGTATTCTGCGACGTGCGAGTTTGGCCAGGCCAATAAATATTTAAAATTTTTTCTTTTTATTTTTTTATGAATATGGGGGTGAAAATGGGAAAAATGGAATTGTTTGCCAGTAAATATTTGTAAAATTTTTGAATCTTTAAAAAAATTTAATGTAATTATTAAACAATTATATAAACAACCAAACCGAAATGCATAAAAAGCCAGTGATATGTCTATTTTCATTAATTTTTGTGAGGAAAAATTACTTGAATTGATATTTAAATAACTTGGTGAAATATGATGTCAGTATTAAAAATATTAATATAAACTTGTTCAAATTAACTTTTATGTTATTAATTTGTTGTAAATAATATTTACGATCTCATTTTTATGTTCTTTAGTAAGGAATGTTATTGAATGAAATTAAGGACGTTTTCAATAAAAACACATACATATGTACTTTTTTTATTAATTGTACTGCTTTTTCTTCTTTTGGTGTACTTTTTTTGCGAATTCAATATCTGGGTACCCTAGGCCCACATAAAGATTTTAATAATGAATGGAAGTTTGGCAATAGTAGCATTAAACATACTGAAGATAAAATAGAGATTGGAAATCAAATATGGGCTTTCACACTAGGTTTATTTTCTTTACTGTTTCACAAAACACCAAAATATTATGATAAACATGAATTAGAAATCTATAAGAAAATTTTAGTAAGCACAAATGCATACAAAAGAAAATATAGACCTGATGGACAAATCAAAGCAACGAGAGCTTATATATATAAGTATATTATCAGTAAATTGTTTAAGAAGGAAAGTGAAAACAACTCATCAAGTTCATCATCACTACATGCAATAAAAAGTCCTTACAAGGGTGAGGGTTTGATGAAACTAAACACATACAAACCTAACTATATATACTGGGATGATCATAATGAGTTAGTAGATCGCCTTAGGCTATTGCTAGCATCACAAGCTGCAGGTCATACTTATCACAATAACGAAATTGTTTCAATTATCGAAGAATTATATGAAGCAAAAATTATAGAATAATATTTATCTACATAGGTCATATCCATCGATAAGTTTGGACACTATCTTAATGATACAGGTGGCACAGTTTTTATGAAAAAAAAATCAAAAATGTGGCAAAAGCTTTGGAGGAAAACGACGCTTTTCATAAATTGTTTTTGCAAAGTCAAATTGAACAGGTACGAGATGAAATCAACATAAGTGTAAGTCAGAAACTCAATGAAATTCAGGAAACAATTTCAAGTATGAAATTATTCTTTGAAAAAGAAATTAGAAAGATAAATGAGTTAATTTATGGGTATGTAAGAAATATGATGGTCGACAGTACTTAAATGAACTCACACTGAACTCAACTTATCCCGTCAAATTCTAAATACGTTAAATAATGACTTCAAAAAGAAATTTAATAAATGAACTACATAAGCAAGCACCATTTTACACGTCGAAGAGTTGTTATGAAAGGAATAGATGATCTTTGGCAAGTTGATTTAGTTGAAATGGGGAACTATTCTACAGACAATAGAGATTATCGATTTTTGCTGACTGTAATTGATACATTTTCAAAATTTGCTTCGGCAGTACCCTTGAAAAGAAAAACTGCATTGGAAACAAGCCAGACTATGCAGAATAATTTTCAACTGGGACGAATACCAAAAAACTTGCAAACAGACAATGGTAAAGAGTTTTTCAATAAACACTTTGGAAAATTTATAAATAAATACAACATTAATCACTACTCAACATATAGCAGAATGAAAGCATCAATAGTAGAACGATTTAACAGAACATTAAAAGGAATGATGTGGAAAGAGTTTAGCTTTAATGGGTCTTATAACTGGCTCGACATTTACAAAGACTTGATTAATACATATAATAAAAAATTCATCGTACCATCAAAATGCCACATATTCAAGTTAACTATAATAATGAGAAAAAATTATTAAATACGGTATATAACCGTTTAAAACTATTCAATTTATCAAAGTTCAATGTGGGAGATCATGTGCGCATAAGTAAATACAAACATGTTTTTGAAAAAGGATATACACCAAATTCGACCACAGAAATTTTTACGATTAAGAGTTCAAAATACACATCCAGCTACATACATATTAGAAGACTATCGTGGTAACCCTATTAAAGGTGGATTTTATGGTGAAGAACTTTCAAAAACCAGATATCCAAATACATATCTAGTTGAAAAAGTTCTTAAAACTATAGGCGAGAAGGCATATGTTAAATGGTTAGGATTTACCAATCAACATAATTCTTGGATCAATAAAAATGAAATATTGTAGTTAAGTGTATATATAAGTCTATATTTGTATCTAATATATTAAATACAATATAATTATATATAAACTTCCTTTTTTATACAAAGTGCTGTGTTTCATTTCACTTATTTGTAATCAGACAACCATAATGTCAATAACACTTACTCTCAAACTCATCTGAGTTATCTGCAAATTACTTTCCTCCTATTCGTTTGGATGGTGAATATGAATGTGCTCTAACTGATTTTCATTCATATAACAGCATTCCCAATGTAGATGATTATAACAATATATTTCGTATTGGTGAACTTGTAATTAAAATACCAATATGATCTTATGAATTAAATGATATAGTTGATTGTATTAAACATCACTATAAGCAGTATTGTCCGGAAAATAAAATTGATATAGAAGCTAATAAAAATAAAATGCAAGTTAGAGTAAATAGTTTTAAGGATCCCATATACTTTAACAAAGATAACACAATTGGAAAACTTTTTGGATTCAATAAGAAAATTCTAGCTCCTAACCAAGACCATTACTCAGATCTACCAGTCAATATTTTCATCGTGAATATCTTGCGTGTTGAATGTAGTATAGTCTTTAACACATATACGAATAACTCACAAGCACACACATTACATGAATTTGCGATCAATGTCCCCCCAGAGTATAAAATTGTTGAGATTCCTCGAAATCTTATCTATTTGCTAGTTAACTGCCGAGAGATAAGTTCTCTTACTCTACGCATAGTTGATCAGAACGGCGATTTAATTAATTTTCGAGGAGAGGAAATTACAACACGAATACATTTGAGATCTAGCAAATAATGATAATATACAACGTCAAGCAATCTAAGGATAAAATTGGATACACTCATAAAACACTATTACTAACCAAACCACAATTAAAGATATCATTACACAAAAAATATTTGACGCAAGAAAATAAAAAATTGTTGAAGTCTCTCAATTTAAAGTTGACAAAGAAATGAGTTACATACTAGATGCTCTAGAAAAACCTCAATCATACGAGAGCATAATTAAAAAGGACTATCACACATATACACCATACCTACAATCCTTCAACAATAATGATGAGATTCGAATTTCAATACAAAATCAAGACTTATATGTGCTACCCAGCGAAAGCTACATATATGTTGAGGGAAGTATTGTAGATGATAATAACATCAAAATATCTTCGTTTTTAAATCTAAAATTAAAAAATAACTTTGTGGCACATCTCTTTGACGAAATTCGATATGAACTTAATGGCATAGAAATTGATCATACAAGACATTTAGCGATTACAAGCAGCGTAAAAAATTTTGTTTCTTTATCACCAACAGAAAGTGTTAGCTTGTACAATGCTTGATTTTGATATTTCAAATGGACACTTTAATTTCTATGTACCACTGAAAGTATTTTTAGGTTTTGCTGAAGACTATAAAGTTATACTCAACGGTAAATATGAATTGGTTCTCTTACGTAGTAAAACGATGCAAAACTCGTATACTCAACTGTTGCTACTGACAAACCAAAAATTAGTATATCAAACATCTTATGGAGAATTCCGCATGTACAATTATCCGATCTGAGCAAATTGAATATGATTAAAATTATTAACAGTGGTGCTTCTATACCGAAGGCATTTCGCAGTTGGGATTGTCACATTAATCCTCAACTAAATACAGGAACTAGCTATATATGGAATGTAAAATTGGCTGCAAATAGAGAACGACCCCGTTTTGTGTTGATTTCGTTTCAACTGTGATATTAGAAGTTAAGAAAAGGCTGTGATATTTTACTTTTATTTTATTTATATTTGCAATTATTTTTTACGTTATGTGTTTTATGTTGTACATGTTATGTCTCTTTAAAATACATCCTAAAAACTAAAAGTAAATTGGAATAAAATATAAAATATATTTCAATAAAAATAATTATCCCTGAAGATGTTGGAAAATCCCAACGAAACGTCGGATACATTAAGAATGAAATAGAAAACGTCTTTTATTTACATTTTGAAGAAGTTGAATGACCTTGAAAGCCTGAATAGATACAATATCTATAAAACTACATTAATTGATATTAAAAATAAGGTCGAGAAATTACATACAAATAGAAAATAAGTTTGTTCACTGTAATCTAAACAATTCAAAAGTGCATTTAAGTTCCGAATCGTACCCATATGATGATCTTAATATAAGATTTAAAAATGGTCGGGTTGCCATCCTATATATGTATCTGCGGTTTCAATAAAATACTACATGAGGGAATCACAACCGCTTCTAACTGCTCAAGAATTTAAAAATAGTGTGCCGATAGTGGTAGCAGATGTCAGTCACCAAAACGAAGCCCTCTCTAACGGTCGTGTTGATATAAAAATTGAAACGGACTCCAACATTCCTACTGATACATCAGCTTTTTGCATTCTCATCCACGATCGCATAATAGAATACATACCCTTAAAAGGTCAAGTTCGTAAAATAATGTAAATAAAAAATTAGATGATTGGGGATAAAGTTTTCATCGATATGCAAGGATTTAAATCCAATTCAAACATCTTCATTGCAAAAAAAAATATCAATTGTTTTTAATAACAAGGAGCATATAAATTTTACTATTAAGCCACCATTTAACTTCAGAAGATTATCAATGTTTCTCCATCAGCTTAGCGAGCAATTGTGCAAGTCAGAAATGGAAAGAAGGGCGAATAACAGCAGAATATCCAGAGTTTTTTCAACGCGCAACGCCATCGAAGCCATGAAAGGTGGGCCCATCGGAATTGTGGATGCTGAGGCACATGCATCGGAGGAACGTGATAGTACGGGCCGGCTAAAAGTAAAGGGGAATTGCTACATCTGCTCGAAACGACGCCCTACTCGTAAAGCATGCACATTATGCAACAAACCAGTGTGCGCAGAGCATTCCAAAGACTTACCTCAATGCGATAGATGTATATGAATTTCAATAATATTAAGCAAAAATAATTAAAACTGGCATTATATAATAATAATAAAAAAATAATTACAAAACTTAGCTCAAAATAAACTATACTTTTATATATTTTTTTTATTTTATTTTTTTATTTATTTATTTGCATTTAATAATATTCTTTGTATTTACATTTGACTTATAAAGTTTTAAGAGTTTAGGGACGATGTTCCTTTTCTGCTTAGAAATTTATTTATAATATTAATATTTTTATTTTATTTAACTTAATATATATAGTGGAGGAAAAATTTACAAAACCTTTATGAAGCAGGGGTATAAGATAAAATAATTGGAGTGGAGTATTACGCTAAAATTATGCTGATATTAAATCGTAAAACATGCACATTATGCAACAAACCAGTGTGCGCAGAGCATTCCAAAGACTTACCTCAATGCGATAGATGTATTTGAATTTCAATAATTTTAAGCAAAAATAATTAAAACTGACATTATATAATAATAATAAAAAAAGAATTACAAAACTTATCTCAAAATAAACTATACTTTTATATTATATTATCATTTTTGCATGCGTTTTACTATACATACCCATGTATGTATTCTGTTGACTTAAGGGTGCAACTTTGTAAATGGGCTTTATCTTCCAAACGGATGATCTAATCCTAACCAAACTTGGAACTATTGCGTTTTGACTAGGATATCAAGAAATTTCAAGTCGATCCGGTAATCCAGTTTAGAGCTACAGCGTTTTCAAAACTAAAAACATACCCAGGTATGTTGCCGTTGACATAAAGGTTAAGAAATGCATATTTACTTTATCAGGAAAATAACTAAACAATTTATTTTAATTTTCTATTCTTACATTGTTCCAACATACATATATCTACGATATTTCTTTAAAATAAATATGTAGATTAAAACTATACAAAATTTTGTTCAATCATTTATTTATATGTATATGGTTTGTACAAGGACAGACATATGTGAAAAAGCGACAATAAAAAATCTGTTTACACATTTTTTACGTTTTAAGTAAATTAATTTGAATTTATGTTTAAAAAATTAATCAAATTAAAATCTTAAATTTAAGGCCGCCAATAATGCATCCCCCTCTCGTCTTGCATAAATATTGCAGTTAAATCGTTTACATCTTTTGGCATATAGTTAAATGTCGCCAAGAAAGCATCGTCCTCTTCATCTACCATAAACTTTTCTTTTTCCTTTTGGAAGTTTCCATTGTAGAAGTCTGCCATTTGGTTCTTTGGAATGACATCACATTCATCTATCTCGTTCTCAAAAATATCTCTAATGGCTATATTAGGAGGCAAATCGTCGTCCGAAAGCTCTATTAACAGAGGGCTTACGGTTACCTATTCTCAATTGCTGGAGAACAATCTCACAAATGTCGCTAGATGAGTTTCTGAGCCGTTCAAAGGTACTAAAATTGGGCTGCTGCTTAATGTGTCAATTTTATTTTAATTTTTTATTTTTTTTTAGATTTTATACGATGATGCAGTTGCTAAATACAATTGCTGCTAGATTAGAGAACGTCTCAATTTATACGAATTTCGTTCTATTCTTACATTGTTACAATATACATATATTTCTTTAAAATAAATATGTAGATTAAAAATATACAAAACTGATGTTCATTAATTTATTTACATATACATACATATGTATGTACATACAAAACTGCTGTTTATTAATTTATTTACATATACATATATACATATGTATGTAGGTAGTATGTATGTATATTTGTGTATGGTTTGTTTGACAAATGTCAGCCTCTTTGCACAAAAAAAAAAAACAAAAAAATAAATAGAACTAAATAAAACCAAGAACAAAAACATTAATCAGAGGTGTCACAGAAACCAATGTTATCAGAATTGGTTTTGAAAACGATACGAAAAAATGCTTTGGTGTCATGAAAATCAATGTTGTCATTTTTATGTTCGAATGGAATTGATGTCGGTTTTAGGTGTCATAGAAACCAATATTATCGGTTTTGTTATTGGAAATAAACCAAGCACCTAACAGCTGTCAGTTTTCATTTTGGCGTATTTTTATTATTTTTTTGTAAAAATTTAAGTAAATATACTTGTTTTTTTTAAATGTTTACTATAATAAATAAAATATGTTCACATATTTTATGGTATACTATAATACTCCTTGCATATGTATGTATGTACTTATGTATTGTAAAAATAGTCCCTTGATCTGCATTTATAATTGATGTGCGTTTCCAATCGGACCCACTATTGATAAATGAATCGATCCATAACGTTGAGCACATTACCTAAAATTATCACTATGCTTTTATATGGACGACTTATATAGTTACCGGCTGATATTTGATAAGATCCTTCCGATCAAAGCCGCAACGAAACCATTTGTTTCAAAACCGGAATATTTTAGAATATCGGTTTCATAGCAAATGCTTCCTTGTTTAAACGATAATTGGCTTCAAATCTGCAAAGCAGCTTTTAACATACATAAGCGCAAATGAAATATGCTTACACTTTCTTGGGCAGCTCAGGTGGATTGCTGCTATTCATATGTAGCTGGCCAGTGCCACTAGAGTACCGAACTGCAATCGGTTTCTTATATAACTAAATGAATATACTAACATACGTGAATACATTTATCTCGGTGGCCAGCAGTGATGCAATCCCTCAGACTTTTTCTAAGCACTCTTCTTCTAATAACAAAAATGCTACAATTGCCAATTTAATTTATTTATGACCACTTATTCTTTATTTTTTTATTATGTAATAAAATATAATTAATTTTATTGATATTTTAATGAAAACAATATTTTTTTTCTATTTTTTTTAAACAAGTGACATTAAAATTTGTAAACAAATAAGCAAATGTGAACAACAGCTGATTCGATCATTGGTTTTAGCTACATTCGAAATTAACAAAACCAACTTGATTTCATGACACCATATGAAACCAACATCTGTTTGCAAAAATGACAATCAACAAAACCGACATGGTTCCTGTGACATCTCTGAATATCTCACCAGCATACATAATTTCTTTCTATAAATACTCTTCCATCTCCATCAGGTAAAAATTATATTACAAAAAAAACAAATGCCGTGAGTAGTTGAATAGTGTATGTGTTCCCCCCATTAATTTTAATGGGGTAATAAAAATTATGTTAATTAGCCAATGAATGAGGTAATAAAAATTTAATGGGGGTGTCGGCTTTGTTAGATGTGTGTGTGTTTATATTTGGTGTTTGTTTACATACATATATTTTATGTGTTATTGTTTCGTCCGTCTGTCGGGCGTATTGATTTCCGTTTGATCGTTTATATTTGGAGGCTGTCGGTGGCGCGTTAGTTTATGTTTCGTCCGTCTGTCGGGCGTATTGATTTCCGTTTGATTGTTTATATTTGGAGACTGTCGGTGGCGCGTTAGTTTTTGTGTGTCTGTCTGTCCGAGGGAATTTGTGGTAGTTTGATACTTGTTGATAAATTTTGTTTATATTGATTGTGTGCATGTGTGTAATGGCATCCATTCATCCATCTTTGCTATACGCTTGTTTGTCTGTCCTTCTTGAGATTGCGTCTTGTACTCGCTGGATGGCATATTAATGATTAACAAAAATGAAATGAAGAAAAAATTGTTGTCAAGTAATGATTTTGGAAGACAATAGTTTGTAATTAATTCTGATAAAGAAATATGTATGTATGTAGCTTTTTTTATGATCGTTGATTTATAATCATTTGTACATATCTATGTATACACATTTGATATATGTAGATATGTAAATACATTCAGCCCTAGGAAGAAATATTTGTCTACATTAAATTTTGAGAAGTATGCATGCTCGAGATCGCTTCTATGTTGACCCTCAAACTTTTTCGCTATTTGTTTACATGAAATTTTTTGTCAAGTGGTTGATGTGAAATTATGTATAAATTTTTTGTGCATGCTTTTGCTAGACATCTCAATTTTGTCTCATAGTTTTGTTTGATATACTAACATACATACATGTATGTATATGTACATACGTACATTTAAATCTATAAACAAATGTAATAACATGATAATGTTTTTTAAATTCTCCTTAGAAACAAATATTCCTCTGATCGATTAAATTTCCAATTGTGTTGGTAAGTATAAAACATACTGATGAAATTTGTTTATGTAACATATTAAATCTATGAGTATATATTCGAATATGTAAATATGCATGTACTATATGTACGTATGTTTGTTTATTTTTGTATACATGTCAACCACCAATACTAACTTTTGACGACAAATCTTTGTTTGACTGTATCAACTAATTTCTTTAATAATAATAATAAAACATTGGTTGATAGTGCTGAAATCATTTAATTTTTATTGAATAAATTTTAATAAAAATAATTATATTTGTTAGTTGTACAAAGTTAAAACATGAATTTAAAGGGTTGCTTCTTTGGATAATAAAAGAGCATTTCTTAATGCACAAACACCATTATAATGATAACTGCAATATAGTAGTATTCATTTGCTTAAAGTTGATGCAGCCAATATCCTCTATATTTAAAATTTTGTTCCGCAATATTTTTTCTAACTATCGTTTTTTCTTCACCTTTAACATATATTTCGGTGTGTCCTACATTGACTTTTAAAAATTTACAAACGTTTTGATATGAAGTAGTTCCATCGTTCCAGCTTAAGTGGTGATAATGTTTTGTTAACCAGTTTGCTTCTCTTTGTCTTTTTGTTGTTAAAAATTTAAAATCAAAAGGTTTTATAATAAAATTTAATTGTTGATTATTGTTGAAAACGACTGCTACTACTTTTGGTATGAAATCATTTGAATTACTTTTGAAACCTTGCAAGTCTATGAAAACTGTATTCTTTTTCATCTTTTTTTTAATTTATAAGATTTTACGAACTTGTCCTCTTATAGGTATGTATTCAAGTAGACGATCATGAATAAGAATGCAGTAAGCTGATGTTTTGGCTGGAATGTTTGTTGCTGTTTCAAATTCAATTTTTATGTCAATTGGTCCGCTATTAAGCGTTTAGTTTTGATAACTAACATCTACTACAATAATGGGGGCATTATTCTTGAACTCTTGAGAAATTAGGAGAGGTTGTGACTCCTTCATATAATAGTTTTGTTGAAATCTTACATACATATCATATAGAATTGCGTAGCGTTCATTTTTAAATTTTATGTTAAGATCATCATATGGATATGAAACTGAATTCAAATGTACTTTTAGATTAGTGAGATCGCAATGAACAAACTTTTTTTCTTGTTGAAATGCAATCACTACAAAACGGGGTCGCTCTCTACTTGCAGCCATCTTTACATTCCAGATGTGGCTAGTTCCTGAAGTTAATTGTGGATTTACATGAAATGCTCTTGGTATAGAAGCAGCATTGTTTATAATTTTAATCATATTCAATTTACTATGATCGGATAAGTGTACATGGGGAATTCTTCATTAGATCAGCGAAATTGTAAGTTTTGGTTTGTCAGTAGAAGTGCTCGAATGTACAAGATCTTCATCACTCTTGTTGCGCATGAGTATCAACTCATGTTTACCATTTAAAATTATTTTATTATAGTCTTCGGCAAAGCCTAAGAGCATTTTAAGTGGAACATAGAAATTAAAATATCCATTTTCAATATTCAAATTATCAATTTTGTTTCATCCAGCATTTTGCATAACAGTGCTTTCCGTTGGTGATAAAGAAATTAGATTTTTTATGGTGCTTGTCTGTCCTAAATGCCTTGTATGATCAATTTCAATACCATTAAGTTCATAACGGATTTCATCAAAGAGATACGCTACAACGTTGTTTTTTAATTTAAAGCTTAAATTAGAGGATTTTGGGCTCTTATCATCTACAATAAATACTTCCACATATATATAACTTTCACTGGGCAATACGTACAAATCTTGATTTTGTATTGAAATGCGAATTTCGTCATTATTGTTATATGATTGTAGATATGGTACATATGTGTGATAGTCTTTTTTAATTATACTCTCATCAGATAATGGCTTATCTAGTACATTCATTATTGAATTCATTTTTTCGTTTTCAATTTTAAATTTAACGACTTGAGAAAGTTTTGATTTGATTTGGTTAGATTTTTTCGTTGGACTGATCTCTTCAACTGTCGCTTAGGTTCTGATATAGTTTTAGAATTAAATGCAGCTTTATTCTTTTATATGTTTGTGTTATATATTATTATTATTTGTTTGGTCTCAAATGTATGCGAATGGTTATTTCCTCTCCTCGGAAATTTATGAGGTCACCGTGCTGATCAATCACGCGTAGAGCTAGTGAACTAATCTCTTGGGAGTTGACTGGTAAATAAATTAGATTTGTAGGGATTTCATCTATTTTATAGCCAGGAGGAACATTAATCGGAAAGTCATGTAGTGTATGTGCCCTGGAATTGTTCATGTATGTATTAACAGCGATACTGCTTTCAACTCGCAAGAGATTTACCTTAAATATATTGACTGGAAGATCTGAGTAATGATTATGGTTTGGAATCAGGATTTTAGTATTGAATCCCAAAAGTTTTCCAATTGTATTTTCTTTATTAAAATCTATTACATCTTTAGAGCTGTTAATTTTAACTTGCATTGTATTGTTATTAGCTTCTATTCGAATTTTATTTGTCGGACTGCAGTCTTTATATTGCTTATCTAAGTAATCAACTATATCATTTAATTCATAAGATCCAATTGGTATTTTAATTACATGTTCTCCTATGTGAAATATATTGTTATAGCCGTCTACATTCGGTATGCTATTATATGAATGAAAAGCAGTTAAAGCGCACTTATAACCACCATTTAACTCTATAGGAGGAAAGTAATTTGCAGATAACTCTGACGAGTTAGAACTCAAAGTAAGTGTTATTGACATTATGACGATCTGATTGCAAATAAATAAAAGCTTACTGTAATGTTGTTTATAAAAACGATTTATTTCTTATTTTAAATATATATTATTACATTATGTGCTAAATATAAGTATTGTTTTTGTTGTTGTTGTTGTTTTACTCCAACTACAATATATCATCTTTACTTATCCAAGAATTATGTTGACTAGAAAACCCCAACCATTTAACATATGCCTCCTCTCGTTTAGTTTTAAGAACTTTTTCAACCAGATATGTATTGGGATATCTAGTTTTTGAAAGTTCTTCTTCATAGAATCCACCTTCAATAGGATTTCCGAGATGATCTTCTAATATGTATGTTGTAGGATATGTATTTTGAACTCTTATAATTGTGAAAATTTCTGTTGTCCAGTTTGATGTATAGCCCTTTTCAAAAGTATGCTTATATTTGCTTATGCGTACATGATCTCCTACATTAAATTTAGACATTTTAAACATCTTTAAATTACTATATACTGTATTTAACAACATTTTCTCATTTGTTGAGTTGACTTTAATAGGAGACATTTTAATTGTGCGATGAAATTTGTTATTATATGCATAAAGTAAATCTTTATACTTATCAATCCAATTATATGAACCATTAAAGCTAAATTCTTTCCACATCATCCCTTTTAATGTTCTATTAAATCGTTCTACTATTGATGCTTTCATGCTGCTATAATGTTGAGTAGTGATTAATGTTGTATTTCTGCATTAATTTTCCAAAGTGTGTATTGAAAAATTCTTCACCATCATCCGTTTGCAAGTTTTTTTGAACTCGTCCTAATTGAAAAATATTTTCCATTGCTTTGCTTGTTTCGAGTGCAGTTTTCGATTTCAGCGGTACTGCCCATGCAAATTTTGAGAATTACAGTCAACAAAAATCGATATGAATATTTTCTTGAATTCGATTATTGTCTTCCTTGAAGCTATTTTATAATTGGACTTCTAGTTTTTCGATTTGAGTTTGCAGAAACAATTTATTGACAGCATCGTTTTCCTCCAGAGCTTTTGCAACATTTTTGATCCTTTTGTTTTTGACATCAATGTTGTTGTTCGTATCCATAAAGAACCCCAGCAGTTTAGGTGCATTTTTAATAGAAATTATATCACTAGTATCGTTTAGATAATGTCCAAACTTATCAACAGACATACTTCATACATATGTAAATACTTTATTAGAGTTAATGTATTATATTCGCTTCACGTAATTCTTCAATAATTGATACAATCTCGTTGTTGTGATTAGTATGACCTGCACCTTGTGATGCAATCAGTAGTCGAAGACGATCTACTAACTCATTGGGATCATCCCAATATATATAGTTTTGTTTTCGAGGGTTAAGGTGCATCATTCCATCGCCTTTATAATTAGGAACTGCTGCATTTGCTACTGCACTACTCTTCTGAGTATTTTCTTTAAATATTTTTTGAATTATATGCTTATATTTATAATCTCTCGTCCCCTTGATCTGACCATCAGGATTATAGTCTTTCCTGCATGCATTAGTTGTAATTAAATTTTTTTTTGTAGATTTCAAGTTCAAATTTGTCATAGTTTTTTGGTTTTTTATGAAACATTAAAGAAAACAAACCAGGTGTTAGAACCCATCTTTGACCACCAACTTGAATTTTATCTTCATTTAGCTCAATGTTACTACTACCAAATTTCCATTCGTTATTGTAATCTCTATGTGGACCATAGTAAGTATCTAATTCATTTCTCGCTTCCAAGAGTGCTAAGTCTGTACAACTCTCTTCAGTGCTGGAAGTCTGTGAGTAAAACTCATCTTCATCATTTTCACTGACGTCATTAAATAAGATGGTGTTATCAAATATTGTGCCTTCTCCAAGTTTCTTTGGTGTACTTGTCTCTACCTTCACTGATGTTTTCAAGGAATTTAAACTTTTGTTATTCTCCAGTTTTGTTTGGAATTTACTTTCTTCTTTCTTGGGGATTCTTCCAATATTTTTAGAACTATTTATAAATTCTTTGAGAGGTTATGTTATAGGTTTAAATGTATCTCTTAGTTGTTCAAGTGTATCTATTTCATCAGATTTTATACTACGGAGCTTTTTCTTCAAGACATTTCTTGTTGTAACCAGCTCTCTTCAAACTTTCTCATTCATGTTTAGTAGCGTCAAATATCAGATCAGTTATCAGGTATCAGATCAGTTATAAGATCAGTTTATCAGATCAGTTATTAAGTATTAAAACAGGTTATCTGACCAGTTAACAGGTATCAGAACGGGTTATCAGACCAGTTAACAGGTATCAGAACGGGTTATCAGACCAGTTAACAGGTATCAGAACAGCTTAGATCAGTTAACAGGTATCCGAACGGGTTATCAGATCAGTTAACAGGTATCAGACCAGTTAACAGATATCAGAACAGGTTATCAGATCACTTATCAGGTACAGGAACAGCTTATCAGACCAGTTAACAGGTATCAGAACGGGTTATCAGACCAGTTAACAGGTATCAGAACAGGTTATCAGACCAGTTAACAGGTATCAGAACGGGTTATCAGACCAGTTAACAGGTATCAGAACAGCTTATCAGACCAGTTAACAGGTATACGAACGGGTTATCAGACCAGTTAACAGGTATCAGAACAGGTTATCAGACCAGTTAACAGATATCAGAACAGGTTATCAGATCACTTATCAGGTACAGGAACAGGTTATCAGATCAGTTATCAGGTATTAGAACAGGTTATCAGATCAGGTATCAGAGCAGATATCTGATCAGTTTATCAGTTAATGTTATCAGACCGGTATTATTAGGTTGCTGATCAGATTATCAGATCAGGTTTTATGCATCTGACCAATTATAAAAATAGATGTATGAAGTTTAAAGCCAGATTAAGAACTAAAGACTACCTTTTATGTGAAGCAATTTATATTGTTATGAAATAGTCAAATTGTTTTCTGTAACGACCATTGTTTAGTTCATTATCTTTGCTTATCATCAAAAATCCATATATATCCTTCCAACACTATCGAAAAATTTCTTGAAACTTCACAAAATTCATATCGCTTGCCACATGATCACTATAAACATGCTTCATATTTTTCTCATCTTGTTTAAACATTATAATTACATTGGTCGCATTCATAAGACGTAACAGTTGCGCAACCGTTGAGTGTTTGTCTTAGAAACGCATAGTTGAGTATCTCCGCTCCACTCAACAGTTGAGTAATTTTCCATCATAAAATTTTTTCGCTACCTATAGTCAACACGTTGTGCTCAGCCTGAACAGCTGGTCAAATAGAGATATTTCTTTTATGTGCTTTGTTAGGTGGCAGCAACAACTATTTGTTAAGTTTTACATAACAAATGCGATGAAGTAACGAAATAAAGATATAAAATTACATTATACACATCAAGCCGTTTCTAAGAAGTAGCTGTTGGGGCCAACAGTTGCCAGCAGTTTCACAACTGTTGAGTTGGAATTCTGGTATACGTTTGACATAAGTAAAATGAATCAACATTTTCATGTCGTCCCATATAAAAATATGCACGTATATTATTTTGCTTTTCGCATGCAACATCTTCAAATATCATAATTGAATTGCTTTTAGCTTCATTAGGGGAAATAACGGATTCATTATCTGTAAATGTGTAATATCCCATTCCTTTTATTGGTAAAATTAAATTTCTCAGGTATTCATATTTCGGCTGATATAACGATTTTGAATATAAATAGATGTTTTTAAACTTGAGTCCATTAGGACTTTCTATCAAGCTAATCATAATATTAGTCTTTCCACAATTTGATGGGCCAACTATTAGAGCACGAATAGAATTTGGTAAGAGGGAACTATGCTTTATTTTTGAGCTAATATTTGATGAAGCATCAACATAACGGATTAAAATATTTTTATGTTGTTTTACTAACTGTATTTTTGTTACTAAATGCAATTCATAAATACTACCTTTTATTATAGAAAAAATAAAATAATATGGCTATACGATATCGGAAATCGTTTAGTCATAACAAAACTGTCATTGGAGAAGGTTTAGTTAACAATATAATAAACTCTGTACCTGTTGAACTTCATCTTCCTGGATATCAGTACTGTGGACCTGGAACAAAACTACAAAAACGTTTACGTAGAGGTGATAAAGGAATTAATATATTGGATTTCGCTTGTAAAGAGCACGACATTGCTTATTCTCAAAATAAGGATTTAAGTACTAGACATAAAGCTGACAAAATACTTGAAAACAAAGCTTGGAACCGAGTTCTTTCAAAAGATAGCACTGTCACAGAAAAATTATTTGCATATATGGTTACTAACGCGATGAAAGCTAAAACAAAGTTTGGAATGGGTGTGGAGAAAAAGAAAAATAAAAAAAATAGTTTAAATGCTAAAAAGCTGTTTAGCACATCAATTAGAGCTGCATCAAAAATGTTGCAGAAGAAAAAACCGTTGGATATTAATTCAGCCATTAAAATTGCACAAAAAACTATTAACAGTTCTTTGAAGGGGAAAAAATCACAAATTATAACACCACGTATAATACGTGTTCCAAAAATTGGTGGTTTTTTGCCATTAATTCCAATTTTAACCGCTCTGGGATCAATTGGTAGTCTAGCGACTGGAGGTGCTGCTATAGCGAAGACTGTAACTGCAGCAAAAAATGCAAAAAGACAACTTGAGGAAGCTGCTAGACATAATAGAGCGATATAATCTATAGCGGTTGGTGAAGGACTTTTCCTCAAACCTTATAAGAAAGCTTATGGTTTGATTTGTAAAGGAAATTCAAAAAACTAATAAAAATGCTGCCCACTAGACCATTGACCGATGTTGATCTACAAAATTTTTCATCAAAAATTCAATACTTTAGAGGAGTTTATATGTTGAACACTCTACCAAAACGTGCGAGGAAAAAATAATGTGGAGTAATCAATTTAGATGTGGCAACAGGACTCGGCACACATTGGGTAGCATATTTTAAAAACAATAAAGAAATAGAATATTTCGATAGCTTTGGAAACTTGCAAACTCCTGCAGAAGTGATCAAATATCTGGGTAAAAACATAAGATACAACTATAATCAATATGCCATCAATATCTTTATGAAATAAATAAAAATACTACAATTTAAAATTAAATAATATATATAAAATTTTGTTTTATTAGTTGCAAAATATATATGTATGTATGTATACAATAAATTTACATTACTGCCAAATAGGGTATTGGCCATTTAAGATCAAAAACTCCTCCACCTCTTTATCCAAAACTAAATTTCGTTCCCCTTGTCTTTGTACACAGAATGTACCATCTGAGAGGTGGTTGAGCTCCTCATCCGATAGGGAGTTGTACCTGTTTGGTAAGAACATGAGGTGATCCTCCATTTCTACCTTCACAGTTGCCCCGTATTTCGTCGTTGTCCTCTGGGCAGTAACAATCCGATATTTCTTTGAAATATCTAAGTCCTTGATATGGATCAAGGACTTGTTGTTCAATGAACTAAATTTTTTAATTAGATTTTGGGAAGAGTCCATTTTAAGTTCTTTTGTCTTCGAGTATTTTACTAATATTGATATTAAATGTAGATTCGATGAATCTAAGAAGTCTACTTGAAAATATTTGTTGTGAAATAGTGAATATGTCTATGCGGAGCGATTAGATGTAGAAAGAGAGAGAGAGAGAAAATAGCAATGGTAGTCGAAAATTTATATGTATCATTGTGAAATCAAAATTCGATTATTGTAGTAGATGTTAGTTATCAAAACTAAACTCTTAATAAAGGGCCAATTGACATAAAAATTGAATTTGAAACAGCAACAAATATTTCAGCCAAAACATCAGCTTATTGCATTCTTATTCACGATCGTCTAATAGAATACATACCTATAAGAGCACAAGTTCGTAAAATCTTATAAATTAAAAAAGATGAAAAATAATATAGTTTTCATAGACATGCAAGGCTTCAAAAGTAATGCAAACGATTTTATTGCAAAATAACTCACAATCGTTTTTAACGATAACCAACACATAAATTTTATCATAAAACCTCCTTTTGACTTTAAATGTTTATCAACAAAAAAGCAAATAGAAGCAAACTGGTTAACAAAACATTATCATCATCTAAGCTGGAACGATGGGATTGTTTCATTTAAAAGCATTTGCGAATTTCTAAGAGCTAATGTAGGTGATTCATATATCTATGTTAAAGGCGAGGAAAAGAGGCAATGGTTAAAAAAAATCGTGCAAAAAAGTGTTCTTAATATTGAAGATATTGGCTGTATCAACTTTAGTCAAATGGGGATGAAGTATCCAGGTCTATTTTATTGATAAGTTTGGACATTATCTAAACGATACTAGTGATATAATTCCTATTAAAAATGCACCTAAACTGCTGGGGTTCTTTATGGATACGAACAACAACATTGATGTCAAAAACAAAAGGATCAAAAATGTTGCAAAAGCTCTGGAGGAAAACGATGCTGTCAATAAATTGTTTCTGCAAACTCAAATCGAAAAACTAGAAGTCCAATTATTAAATAGCTTCAAGGAAGACAATAATCTAATTCAAGAAAATATTCATATCGATTTTTGTTACTGTAATTGATACATTCTCAAAATTTGCATGGGCAGTACCGCTGAAAACGAAAACTGCACTCGAAACAAGCAAAGCAATGGAAAATATTTTTCAATTAGGACGAGTTCCAAAAAACTTGCAAACGGATGATGGTAAAGAATTTTTCAATACACACTTTGGAAAATTAATGCAGAAATACAACATTAATCACTACTCAACATATAGCAGCATGAAAGCATCAATAGTAGAACGATTTAATAGAACATTAAAAGGGATGATGTGGAAAGAATTTAGCTTTAATGGTTCATATAAGTGGATTGATATGCATAAAGATTTACTTTATGCATATAATAACAAATTTCATCGCACAATTAAAATGTCTCCTATTAAAGTCAACTCAACAAATGAGAAAATGTTGTTAAATACAGTATATAGTAATTTAAAGATGTTTAAAATGTCTAAATTTAATGTAGGAGATCATGTACGCATAAGCAAATATAAGCATACTTTTGAAAAGGGCTATACACCAAACTGGACAACAGAAATTTTCACCAAAAAGAGTTCAAAATACATATCCTACAACATACATATTGAAGATCATCTCGGAAATCCTATTGAAGGTGGATTCTATGAAGAAGAACTTTCAAAAACTAGATATCCCAATACATATCTGGTTGAAAAAGTTCTTAAAACTAAACGAGAGGAGGCATATGTTAAATGGTTGGGGTTTTCTAGTCAACATAATTCTTGGATAAGTAAAGATGATATATTGTAGTTGGAGTAAAACAACAACAACAACAAAAACAATACTTATATTTAGCACATAATGTAATAATATATATTCAAAATAAGAAATAAATCGTTTTTATAAACAACATTACAGTAAGCTTTTATTTATTTGCAATCAGATCGTCATAATGTCAATAACACTTACTTTGAGTTCTAACTCGTCAGAGTTATCTGCAAATTACTTTCCTCCTATAGAGTTAAATGGTGGTTATGAGTGCGCTTTAACTGCTTTTCATTCATATAATAGCGTACCGAATGTAGACGTCTATAACAATATATTTCACATAGGAGAACATGTAATTAAAATACCAATTGGATCTTATGAATTAAATGATATAGTTGATTACTTAGATAAGCAATATAAAGACTGCAGTCCGACAAATAAAATTCAAATAGAAGCTAATAACAATACAATGCAAGTTAAAATTAACAGCTCTAAAGATGTAATAGATTTTAATAAAGAAAATACAATTGGAAAACTTTTGGGATTCAATACTAAAATCCTGACTCCAAACCATGATCATTACTCAGATCTTCCAGTCAATATATTTAAGGTAAATCTCTTGCGAGTTGAAAGCAGTATCGCTGTTAATACATACATGAACAATTCCAAGGCACATACACTACATGAGTTTCCGATTAATGTTCCTCCTGGCTATAAAATAGATGAAATCCCTACAAATCTAATTTATTTACCAGTCAACTCCCAAGAGATTAGTTCACTAGCTCTACGCGTGGTTGATCAGCACGGTGACCTAATAAATTTCCGAGGAGAGGAAATAACCATTCGCATACATTTGAGACCAAACAAATAATGATAATATATAACACAAACATATCAAAGAATAAAGCTGCATTTAATTCTAAAACTATATCAGAACCTAAGCGGCAGTTGAAGAGATCAGTCCAACAAAAAAATCTAACCAAATCAAATCAAAACTTTCTCAAGTCGTTAAATTTAAAATTGAAAACGAAAAAATGAATTCAATAATGAATGTACTAGATAAGCCATTATCTGATGAGAGTATAATTAAAAAAGACTATCACACATATGTACCATATCTACAATCATATAACAATAATGACGAAATTCGCATTTCAATACAAAATCAAGATTTGTACGTATTGCCCAGTGAAAGTTATATATATGTGGAAGTATTTATTGTAGATGATAAGAGCCCAAAATCCTCTAATTTAAGCTTTAAATTAAAAAACAACGTTGTAGCGTATCTCTTTGATGAAATCCGTTATGAACTTAATGGTATTGAAATTGATCATACAAGGCATTTAGGACAGACAAGCACCATAAAAAATCTAATTTCTTTATCACCAACGGAAAGCACTGTTATGCAAAATGCTGGATGAAACAAAATTGATAATTTGAATATTGAAAATGGATATTTTAATTTCTATGTTCCACTTAAAATGCTCTTAGGCTTTGCCGAAGACTATAATAAAATAATTTTAAATGGTAAACATGAGTTGATACTCATGCGCAACAAGAGTGATGAAGATCTTGTACATTCGAGCACTTCTACTGACAAACCAAAACTTACAATTTCGCTGATCTAATGAAGAATTCCCCATGTACACTTATCCGATCATAGTAAATTGAATATGATTAAAATTATAAACAATGCTGCTTCTATACCAAGAGCATTTCGCAGTTGCGATTGTCATGTAAATCCACAATTAACTTCAGGAACTAGCCACATCTGGAATGTAAAGACGGCTGCAAGTAGAGAGCGACCCCGTTTTGTAGTGATTGCATTTCAACAAGAAAAAAAGTTTGTTCATTGCGATCTCACTAATCTAAAAGTACATTTTAATTCAGTTTCATATCCATATGATGATCTTAACATAAAATTTAAAAATGAACGCTACGCAATTCTATATGATATGTATGTAAGATTTCAACAAAACTATTATATGAAGGAGTCACAACCTCTCCTAACTTCTCAAGAGTTCAAGAATAATGCTCCCATTATTGTAGTAGATGTTAGTTATCAAAACGAAACTCTTAATAGCGGACCAATTGCCATAAAAATTGAACTTGAAACAGCAACAAACATTCCAGCCAAAACATCAGCTTACTGCATTCTTATTCATACTTGAATACATACCTATAAGAGGACAAGTTCGTAAAATCTTATAAATTAAAAAAAGATGAAAAATAATACAGTTTTCATAGACTTGCAAGGTTTCAAAAGTAATTCAAATGATTTCATACCAAAAGTAGTAGCAGTCGTTTTCAACAATAATCATCAATTAAATTTTATTATAAAACCTGCTTTTGATTTTAAATTTTTAACAACAAAAAGACAAAGAGAAGCAAACTGGTTAACAAAACATTATCATCACTTAAGCTGGAACGATGGAACTACTTCATATCAAAACGTTTGTAAATTTTTAAAAGTCAATGTAGGACACACCGAAATATATGTTAAAGGTGAAGAAAAAACGATAGTTAGAAAAAATATTGCGGAACAAAATTTTAAATATAGAGGATATTGGCTGCATCAACTTTAAGCAAATGAATACTACTATATTGCAGTTATCATTATAATGGTGTTTGTGCATTAAGAAATGCTCTTTTATTATCCAAAGAAGCAACCCTTTAAATTCATGTTTTAACTTTGTACAACTAACAAATACAATTATTTTTATTCAAATTTATTCAATAAAAATTAAATGATTTCAGCACTATCAACCAATGTTTTATTATTATTATTAAAGAAATTAGTTGATACAGTCAAACAAAGATTTGTCGTCAAAAATTAGTATTGGTGGTTGACATGTATACAAAAATAAACAAACATACGTACATATAGTACATGCATATGTACATATTCGAATATACGGGCCTGTTCTGCAAATCACGACGTGTCAAATCACGGTGATTTCAAAAAATTAAATCATTGCTTTTGTAAATTGCACGATTTATAGCGTTGGAAATTGGAAGAAAATATTCTATTATAAATTACAAAAACTTAAAATACAATAAAAACCCACTATCAAGTCAGCTATTAGCAGTTTACTTTTGAAATCGCGTGGTTTGAAATCACCGTGATTTACAGAACAGGCCCGATATACTCATAGATTTAATATGTTACATAAACAAATTTCATCAGTATGTTTATTTATGTATGTTAGTATATCAAACAAAACTATAAGACAAAATTGAGATGTCCAGCAGAAGCATGCACAAAAAATTTATACATAATTTCACATCAACCACTTGACAAAAAATTTCATGTAAACAAATAGCGAAAAAGTTTGAGGGTCAACATAGAAGCGATCTCGAGCATGCATACTTCTCAAAATTTAATGTAAACAAATATTTCTTCCTAGGGCTGAATCATTATAATAAAAGCTACATACATACATATTTCTTTATCAGAATTAATTACAAACTATTGTCTTCCAAAATCATTACTTGACAACAATTTTTTCTTCATTTAATTTTTGTTAATCATTAATATGCCAGCCAGCGAGTACAAGACGCAATCTCAAGAAGGACAGACAAACAAGCGTATAGCAAAGATGGATGAATGGGTGCCATTACACACATGCACACAATCAATATAAACAAAATTTATCAACAAGTATCAAACTACCACAAATTCCCTCGGACAGACAGACACACAAAAAGTAACGCGCCACCGACAGTCTCCAAATATAAACAATCAAACGGAAATCAATACGCCCGACAGACGGACGAAACATAAACTAACGCGCCACCGACAGCCTCCAAATATAAACAATCAAACGGAAATCAATACGCCCGACAGACGGACGAAACAATAACACATAAAATATATGTATGTAAACAAACACCAAATATAAACACACACACATCTAACAAAGCCGACACCCCCATTAAATTTGTATCACCTCATTCATTGGCTAATTAACATAATTTTTATTACCCCATTAAAATTAATGGGGGGAACACATACACTATTCAACTACTGCCGTGTGCATACTATGATATTTTGTAACATCGCAAGAGTGTGCTAGTGCCAACGTTCGTCATTTTTGAAATTTTTTCTTGTTGTGAGGTATTGCTTTCCCTACAAAAAAACATAACGTGAAAGACGTTGCACACATTTTAAAAAATGATGACATAAGAAATGCCAGATGTGTACTAGGCATTACACACTCGTTTTTTTATATACATATGTATACGACTACTTACCCATCTGCCAACGCCCAAGTTATTGTAAAAACATACACAAATACACATGCATGAGCATAACGTTGGCTCCCATGATCACGCATCTCGAATTCCCTTTGACAATCCTAAATATCTTACACTTCAATTTTTCCAACCTTCAAGTAAGTTCGTTGCTCATAAATTACATATTTTATTCATCTCTTCAAACTCTTTAAACATAGGAAATAGGAAAATCAAACTAAATAGAACCAACAACAAAAAACATTCATAGATTTCCCACAAGCATACATAAGGTCTTCTAAAATAACCTTCCATGGTCACCAGCTAAAAAGAAAATAAAAAATTGCTGCAACCACTTGACAAAGAAAAAAAATCACACTTCAATTCAAAATTAAAACAAAAACATACGTACATGCGTGCCAACGAAAATAAACTACGAATATTTACATCAAACTATCCTTATCTCACACTTATGCTCCCACAACAAAACAAACAAAATTACAATTCAGTTCAAAATTAAAACAAAAATCTAAAACATACGTACAAGTTTGCGCGCCAACATAATTAATAAACTACGAGTATGTACATCAACCGACCGACATCTATAAACCATCGAGTACCCTCGTCACTTCACACCTTTGTGAAGTTAAAATAAAAATCTAAAACATACATACAAGTTTGCAAGCCAACATAATAAACTACGAGTTTACGATAAACACACAACAAAACAAAACATCACATACATATACATCTACAAACCATCGAGTACCCTCGTCATTTCACACCTTTGACCTTATTTTAAAATTTTCCCATAAATTACAAATTTTTTGACTTTAATTACCCAAATTTGACAATTTTAATTGTCATAGAACCGGCAGTATCTAACTACTGCTTTTATATCAAATTTTGCAAAAAAAAAAAAAAGTGCGAGAAACAGTTTTGAAACAGCCATAATAATGATTAAAAATCGACAAAACTATAAGGAATGCAAAAAATTCAATAAAATCGCGAAAATTACGAAAATTCGCAAAAACTTACTATCAGCGGGATGATTATCTTCTTCAGAATATCCTGATTTTTTTATGAAATATTAATTGCCCTTATGTTTTACTCACCCGAATCCACCATTAATATTTCTGCAGTATATTTTTCACATTTACCGTTTCGTTTAATAAATGGTACCATAGGCTTAATATGCAGTAAATTGCCGAATTTAACCCCCCGTTTCTACAACCTAGACGGACGACTTGAGTATAAAATTTATATGGAAAGCACTCATATTTTTGAGTGATTTTCATACAAATTTTCTAGAAGAGTCGTCTGCCTCACTTGTAGAAACTACATATTAGAGAAAAAATTTCAAATCAGGCAACACTACACACATGAGTAGAGCTAAAATATCAAATATATTTGCTATCAAATTTACCGTATGCTGAAAAGCTTAAATAGGCTTTTCAACAAATAACATATATGACACCATACATAGAAAATGTGTTAAAAAGTAAAAATATGGTGTCAACACGATATTCTAAAATCTTGAACAAACGTTTGTGTGCAACTTTAACAAATGCCCTTCATATGTAGTTAAGCATACGTATATTGAAAAAATTTTGTGTCTACACGATATGTTGGCACTGGTAACAAATGTTTCACCATAAATATGCTGACTCAACATATCGTCTAGACTTAGCTTTATATTTCACCACTTTACGATTGAGGGGAACAAATTTACGAAGGCGGTAAGAACACGACGAATCGCTTCATGTTATATATACACAGAACTTGGCCTAGCGAACTACCGTACAAATAGATTATTTAGAATTTCCTTTATTGTAAAAATATTTATTTGTTACTCTAAATTTCATTTGTAACATACTAATTATTTATTCCGTACATAGTTCGGAATGTTTATCCCAAGCCGATATCTAGAATAAAAGATATTTATTAGTTCTATCATTATTACTGTCTTTATGCGCATATTTCGTGAACATATTACCTGACATTTTTTACTGCAATACCATTGGTTTCCACAACCTGCGCAAACAAAACGGGACTCTTTAATTGTGCATTCTTGACACAGTGGATTTTTTAAGTTTGTAGGACTTTCACTATTAAGATCTCTTTGCGTTTGCCTCTTCAGGAAGATATCTGCTAAACGAGCATCATAATGATTATTCTAAAATTAAAAAAGTGATTATTTGTTTTATATAAATTTAGTCAAGAACTGCACATTTATACCATTGTATTAGAAAAATCATGGCTTGCTGTTAATTTTTTGGAACGAACCACTGGAGTAATAGAAATTTCGTCTATTGAATTTGGCAACGAATAGAATTCTGGCTGGTGGTCTTTGATGCAAAGCTGCGAACGCGATGTCTTTACCTGAAAGGGAAATTCAAACAATATAATAAATTTGAACACAAATATAAAAGGTTGGCACATACAAATGATGGAATATTATAGCCTTGATGCTTTGCAGTTGATTCGGTTTGCTTCTGCTTACAAACAAGTGGCAACAGTTTTGGATTTTTTTGTCTAAAATCTACGACTAAACTTTCGACATCACTCACTTCTCCTTGTTGATCTCTGTTATAAGCCTGTGGTCTGTTTTTAGTTGTGCCTCCTTTTAATTGATCATAAACTTCACATTTTTTCCTTCTCAATTCCAAATCCTTTTTTTTGCCATTGCTGAAGGTATAATGATTTTCTGATGATTCAGCTGAATGTAACATATTCTGAGATACTAAAAGACTAAAAATACATCGAAAATTTAACCAATATCAAACCCAATAAAGTAAACTAAAGTTGTATAAAATAAATTTGTTACCTATGTAAACGACTTGTATTATTCTTTTCTCGCTTCAAATCGTCAGCATTCATATTGGCCCTTTTCTCTATAAGCTTTTTAATTGTTATAGAAGAATTGTTGGTGTCGGATGTTTCTTTAACTTCCGATAAATAGAACTCTAATTCCTTCAGTTCTAATAATATATTTTGATCTTGTTTGTTTGAAAAACTTTCTTTTAATTGAAGGATAAATCTCTTTTTCTTTAATCGGGAGTGAATTTCTTCTTTTACCATTTTTAAATGTGATAAACGGTTCCATTCCATTTCTTTAGTTTGAAGGACTTCATTTAGTGTGTTAATTTCATTGGACAATTCTTTTATTTTGTCCTCAACAACCGTTAACAAGGTGCTTGCAATATTATCAATATGGTTTGTAGCAATATTTTCGAATTTCGGAAACATGTCATTTATGCTTCTGTAAAAGTCTGTAGATGCAGCCCTGAATTTCTTGTCATGATGCATTATATCCGATTCGGTGCTTTCATTTAAGATTGGAGTGCTAGCTGTTCTTGTTCTTTTTCCAGGAGTTGTGTCGATCTATAAACATAAAAACGATATTAATAAGGTAGTTTACAAGAGAAAATGTTTAAGCCGCAAAATTCTTGTTATTTTCAAAATTACACGAGACATTCATCTGGCATAAAATGTATAAGAACGCTTTGTGTGTTAGTGTTTTTCGTATTTATTTAACATTCATTAACAACCACAAAACCATTCTATTCGCCGAATTCCCCCACAAACTGCCACAAAGCGCAATGGGTGTATTATGAATAGCAACAGTACTTCATTTGTGTTTCCAACTGCTAAAAATTTTGTTACAGTTGGCATATAGCAGCTGTAGTTTTCAATATATAATAACACTGTGGTACAAAATTTCAAAAAAATCGTGACCAAATTAATTTGGCACATGATCTTAATGTAGAATTGTTAACCAAATCCGAATTTGAATGGTCAAAAGTAGAACATATTTCGAGATATTGAAAAACTACTGTTATTTGGATTTTAAAAAAAGATGATATCACTTTAATAAAAGAATCTTGGTAAGTATTAGATAGATTTTTTTATTTCATTTTAAAAAATATAAAATTATTTAAACAACCGACGAATATTTTTAAATATATTTGCATTTAAGCCACATCATCATTTTTAAAAACCCAGATACGGGTTATTTGACTGTATCTCGAAAACTGTTCTACTTTCGACAACTTTCACATTCGGATTCAGCGAACAGTTTTACATTAGGATTAGGTGTCAGATACATTTGGTCAAAAAACTGCCACATAGTGTAATTCGAAACGAAAGCAAAGGCTTCCGAATTGTATATATGTTATTATTATATATATATATATTATTATTATATATATATATATATATATATATATATATTCGAGTGTGAATTCCAAGTGCTCATTAAACATATTTTTCGAAAAAAAAGCTAAACTGATGTTTTTTTCGATGCGATGCATCGCAAACATATATCGATTTTTCACCGATATTTCATTAAATACATCGATGTTTTTTATACATCGATTGCTGTTTTTTTTTAATTATTTATTTCAAAAAATCTTAATGATACTTTTTTTCAATACTGTTTAGAAATAAAAGTTGGGAAAGATTTTTACCACTCAATCTGACACGAGCTTATTGGCCGCTTATAAAAGTGTTGCCAGTTCGTCGGGTGGTTACTGGTTTGCCGCACATATATTAAGAAAACATTATTATTGCGGAAACCAGTAACCACCCTACAAGTTGCTCACATCATATTTACAACGTTTGCATGTACAAACTTGAATTATGTCAACACATATACATAGATACATATCGAACCTTAGTTTAGATTTTATCGTTAGCGACATGTAATCGATAATAGAATGTTTTATTGAAATTTAAATTTTATGGACCTACCCATAGTTTAGAATTATAGAAATGCCAAAATTGTTCTTAACTGGCTGTAAAATTTTATCGTAAGCGACAACTTATGTACAAAAAATATTTGAATATTTAAAAAAAACGTTCTCCTGAAAACTTTAATTTTTGTCGCTCACGATAAAATCGGAAAAAGGCTCGATATCAATCTACACGTTCTGTAAACAATTTTTCATTTCGATGCATCGAAAGAATACATCGATGTTTTCCGATTGGTTAGGAGCAAAAAACAAAACATCGGACTATATTGATGTTTCGACACAAAACATCGATGCTTTAAGAACATCGATGTTTTTTGTCCATCCCTTACCAATATGGTTTTAGAAAGGGCTGCCCAACTACGACTAATATTCTTCATTTAACATCTTTAGTGAATTCTGCTTTTACACTAAAGAAACAAACTGATGTTATTTATACGGATCTTAGCCATTTGATAGAGTCAACCATTATCTTCTTCTTGCTAAACTGGATCAATTAGGAGCTTAAACTGGTTAAGTTCATATTTAATAATTTTATCGATCACATTAATCTTCAAAGTGACCTTAACAACTTTTTTAAATGGTGCAAACTTAACATGATGGAGCTCAATTTAAGGAAATGTAAATATATGCGTTTTTCCAGAAGTAATATAATTGCTGTTAACTACTATCTGGCAGGTCATCAGCTAGAGTTGGTTGATTCATTTCTTGATTTTGGAATATTACTGGACCCAAAATTGTGTTTTGTTTCTCATATTACGATTACTGTGAATAAAACTAGAAGCGTTCTTGCATTTATAAAGAGATGGGCTAAATAATTTTCTGACACATACATTACGAAGCAGCTGTACCTGTCTCTATTTAGACAGTCTCTATTTTAGAATGCGGATCAATCATATGGGACCCTTATTACAATATTCATAATATTCGTATTGAATCTGTCCAAAAGCAATTCTTTTTGTTCTGTTTACGTGGTCTCCAATGGAGCTTCACAACAAATTTTCTATCTTATACCAGCAGACTGGCTCTAATAAAACCACCTACTCTAAAAAGTCGTCGTACAATGTTAAATGTAACTTTTATGATTAACCTTATTAATAATATTTGTTCTGAATTTTTTTTTAAATTCTGTTAAATTTAATATTCCTTGTCGTAGTACTCGTCATTATAATCCTCCTGTTGTCAAGCTTTATAGATCTAATTATGCAATTGCTGATCCTTTTACAAGATTATGCCATTGGCGGCATAATTTGTCGATTTTTCTTTAAATTATAATTTCATTAAACACAAAATTATTGTTTTTCTTAATTACTAAGTTATAACTTTTATTATTTATGTAACTCACGTTACGCAACCTAATTTTAACCGTCTTATTCATAAACGCTTAACAGTCTATTAACCCATTTTTCGCCGACCGGTGATTATAATTTCCAGTACTTTCATACGCTATAACTGCTTAATAAAAAAATAACTATGATACATAATTTTAACAAATAATTACTTATGGTTTCATTTCTATTTACTAAAGCAAATTAGGTCGTTTTGTAAGCATAAGATTTTTATTTAGCAAAATTTTAAGAGTTAAAAAATACATTTTAATTTTTGAAAATTTAAATACCATTATATTACTATTTCCAACAATTTTGTGTATAATACTAAAGTTTACTCTTTAAAATTCTTGCTACATCTTATTTTTTGCAAAAATAATTTTTTTTCTAATCGAAAATTGTGTATTCAATATTATGGTAATTATAACTACCATTGGCGAAAAACGTATGCCTAAAAATGTGCTTTATAAACATACATAAAAACATATTTGTCTGCTCTTAGATACAGAAACCACAAATGTTGTTGCTTGTATAACGGTAAATAAACGCAGTTCTTATGAATTTTTAAGAAGAAATGCACAATATGTATTTTTTGAATAATTTTACATTAGTATAGTGTTGAATGTCTTTGAGAAGAGACAGTATAATTACAGGTGCTATTTTTTTAGACAAATGATATAAGTAAATAATAGAAAAAAATGTCCGGAAAGTATTTGTATGAAAAATAAGGCGTTTTAGTAATTTGTTAAAAAAATCAATAATTTCGTGTAGCTTTGGAGTCAAGCGTGGCTTAACAATGAGAGAAATACTTGATGTTCTGGAAGACTCGGATGATGAATCAGAGAATGCACAAATTCTCAATAATGCTCGCAACATTGTATATATTCCGCCTAAAGTTGACGTTTTAAGTGACGAAGAAGATATAGATGAAACAATCATTGGTGGTCAAGAAAATAATGCCATGTGTGAAGTTGCTGGGGAATTGGAATTTTTGGGAGGAAATGAAGATATCAGTGCACCAACTGCAGGCGAAAGCTCAGAATCGCTACTAAATAAATTTAGGTCAAAATCTTCATTTCCTTCATCAAAATGGGCACACTCAAGACGACCAATTTACTCTAACAGCGTGCATGATTCTACAGAGCTGATGAAGTATCAAGAAAAGCTCTATCAGCAATTGAGTATGTAATTTGTGAATAAATGTGTGTCTTAAACTTTTTTATAAATTAATATAGACGAAAGATATTCTTTGGACCTGTTCCAGTTGTTTTTTGATGAGGAGATTATGGAACTCATAATGGTGAGCACTAATGAGTATGCCAGACAGAATAATGTTCTAGACAACATGTGCACAATACAATTGTTGAATCGTTTTATAGGATTTTTAATATTTACTGGGTACCACACCGTTCCACATATGAAAATTATTGGAGTGAGAAGCCAGATCTGGGGGGTTCCAACTGTAAAGAAAGCTATGACACGTTCGGAATTTCGTTGGATGAAGAAAAATCTTCATGCTTGTAACAACAACAATTTAGATAATAGCGATCGGTTTGCAAAACGAAGACTACTACTTGATGGACTAAACAAAAAATGTTTACAATTTGGAATTTTTAGTTGATGAGCAAATGGTACCATATTTTGGAAGACATTCATGTAAAATGTATATAAGGAATAAACCCATTCGGTTTGGTTTCAAGTTGTGGGTTCTTGCTTCGTCAGATGGATATATGTATTGCTGTATGCCCTATGCCGGTTCTCAGCAATCTTATAACAAGGAAATCGGTCTTGGTGCTCACGTGGTTTTGAGTTTGCTGGAAAATGTGAAGAATCCAGAACGACATTATATATATTTTGATAATTTTTTTACATCTTTCCATGTAATGTGTCTTGTCAGAAAAAAAATTTAAAGCAACGGGTACAGTACGCAAAAACCGATTACCAAGCAATGTGGGCATCAAAAACGACAAAACTTTAAAAAAAGGCGAATATGATTTCATGTTTGATCGCGCAAATGAAATACTGATTGCAACTTGGCATGATAATGCAATTGTTACGTTAGCGTCTAGCTTCGATACCATCGATCCTCTTACAACTGCCCGACGTTATAACCGAAAATGTCACAAGTATATCAATGTTGAAGAGCCTAATTTGATAAAAAATTATAACTAGCACATGGGAGAAGTTGATATGGCAGATAATGCCATATCAAACTATAGCATAAATGTAAGAGTCAAAAAGTGGTGGTGGCCATTATTTTCAAATGCTGTGGATTCGGCTGTTGTGAATGCACGGAAGATGCATTGTTTCTTGTCCAAAATTGGAAAAGTCCGAGGAAAAACACAATTAGAGTTTCGGTCTGAAATCGCTAAAGCTCTACTTGCTACCGAAGATGAAGAATATCAACAAGCAGAATCTGAGGAACCAAAATCAAAACGCCAAAAAGTGTCACAACACGTCATTGTGAAACAGGAAGAAGGCAAAAAAACTTCGGTGTAAGCAATGCCACAGCCACACACCATTTATGTGTAAGAAATGCGGGGTTCATCTACATACAAAATGCTTTGAAGTTTATCATAATAATAAATTTTTTATTAAATAAAATATTTATCTTTGTTCTAAAAAATTCCTCCTGAATAATGTTCTTGGAGATATTAATTTATGTGAGTCGATATGTGCATATGTACATATGTGTGCATAAATGTACCCTGCGGTCAGACTGAGGCCAAAAGTCTCTATGTCTACTCTAATAGTAGTTACATGGTCTACAATTTCTCTTATATTCGTCAATATAAAAGAGAGAGAGAGAAAACAGATGTGGTTTATTTCTGGTAGAGTTTTCAACAACTTGTCAATATAAATAAATTTTTATGTACTTGAGGTGTAGAAATGTACCGGTAAATGTCTGGTTGGTATGTCTCCATGTTCCCATAAGAACTATGTAGTCACTACCTAGTCAATTGTTTTAGTGTTACTAGTAGATTTTCAATAAGCATAGGCTAAACGTCTATAGCACAAATTATTGTATGCGGAATAATTGTAGAGTTCTACTACTGACAATGTCACTAGTAAATCGCTAAAATTCACTCATATTTCGCATTCGCATTTTCTGCACGGTACAAAAAGAAAAATACATACATACATATACACATAGTTGAAAATTCAAGAAACCCCATTTATTGGCAAAACGAAAAACAAAATTATACACAGGCATATGTATATTTGACGCCCTATGTTCCCAGTAAACATTTCATCTAAATATTCTTTTTTGTATTTTTTTGCATCTACATTATATTTTTTTAGATAAATAAAGCACATATATATATATATGTATGTTTGTATGGTACTGCATGCTTACATACACACATATATGCACACATATGTTTGTATGTATGTAAAATAGTATTTTAAAATTAAAACAAAATAGTGATGCATAATCGACAGCAATAAAGTGGGTATTTGCCTACCTCTGTACGCAGCCGAATATAAATGTGTTTAAATACAATCTTTAACAACATTTAAATTTTTTAGTTTTATTTATTAATAAAAAGTTAAAAAATTAAATTTTAAGTTAAGTTTTAATAACATTATGTGTAATGATTTATTTTTATTCGACTCTAACAGACTACCTAGATAATCGATTCTTCGTTGTATGCATCACTAAACATAAATTCCCTGCAAGAACACTCATGACCGGTCATTTGACTGGGAGTGATGATGGCTTTATCTATCTAAGTTTCTATCAGTTTGTTAAGGGCAATGTGGAAAAAGTGATGTAAACTTGTGTGTACGTGTGATTTTGCATATTTGTCTAACTAATTAAAAATGTCGAATATGAAACATATATAGCTGAGCTGCTTACTCTGCCGAATTTTTACTTGTCATTGGTGATGCATGTAGTGGTCACGACTGCCTGATCACACTTGATGTATATAACCATCATAGCAAAGTAGTCAAACCTGCATAATTATATTAATAAACGCAATTCTTAAATTAAAAACAATTAATTGGTTTTTATTACAAAAAGTTAAGATATGCACAAGTTAAATATTAAAAAGCATTCAAAACAATTAAAAACATTAAATAACGTGGGGGCATCTATCCTCTTCACGCTTTTGTCAATCACCAACACGCCTTAGTTTTCATAAATATCTAAAATATGGAAAAGAAATATACACCTATGTATGTATGTATATTTAATTTAACTTTGGAAATCTCTTTTATTCACTATTATTTTTAATTAACTTTTTTAAAACTTCAATAAACTTTCACCGAACGAATTGTATATTTTACAATAAAATACGATTTTTTTTTCATTTTTGGCATATGTATATTAGATGTTCCACTCTTACATACATGTTAGAGTAGAGCAACTAGAGCAATTCACTGTCACTGTTGATTTCAATATAAAATTTTTGTAAATGTGTTAGTGAAAAAATTACTTTTGTGTTAGTTTCGGTCATTTATTTCTTGTAGGGTTGAGAGAGAAAGTACCATGATGTTACCAACATAAAATTACAAAAGACGCAAAATCGTTTAAAACTTAATTCATTGATATTAATCAGGTATGAATACAAATTTTTAGCTTAATAAAGCAAAATCTGTTTCATAAGTAATACCATGTTCATATGGACTGCAATTATCGAGGTTAGCTCTTTTATCCACGGTTCGCGGTCGAGTCTTGATTGAATCTTCATGGTTCGCCATAAAAATATTTGAGAGCGAACCAACTTGGTTCATTTTGAACCATGCTGCGAACCATGCAGAAATTGCTATCATCCCTAGTCTTGATAACAAATTATCGCTAATTTATCTGAACTAGCTATCAAAATAAAATGAGTACACACATACAAATGCACATGCACACATGAGTAAACAGAAAACAAAGCAAAAAATGGATGCGTGTATGCATTAAATATATTAGAACACTTTTTAGGGTTCCGTACACCAAAGGTCGCTACGCTGTCCGTCTGTTCGTCACACGGTATTTTCTCAGGAACCGTAAGAGCTACGGACCTGAAATTTGGACAGAGTATGTAGAACCTTGGCCACTACACCAACATATACAACAAATATTAGAAATTAAAGGGTGCTCCAAAACGAGCGACGAAAAATTTTAAAATCTCATGTAATATACATACAATTGTATGTACATATGTATATTGACATTTGAAATTTGTAAAATTAGTGTATTTTTATATAGACTACAACAATAAACATTAAAATATTAAAAAATTTAAATTATAGGGTGGTTCATCAGTTAATGCAATTTTGAGTATGTAATTTTGACAAAGTGCTATATCTTGGAGACCGTAAGAGGTAAACTCTTGAAATTTTCGAAAACGGTAAAACTAAAAAATCCGAAAATTATAAAATCGCCAAACTGAAAAAAACCGCCAAAACCTGAAAAAAATCGCCAAAAATTTAAAAAAAATCCCCAAATCGAAAAAAATCGACAAAATTAAAGAAAATTTCTAGCACTAAAATAAATCGCCAAATTCGAAAAAATCGTTTAAATGAAAAAAAATCGTTTAAACGAAAAAAAATCGCCAATATGAAAAAAACGCCAAAAACCGAAAAAAATCGCCAAAACGCGAAAAATGCGCCAAAACCAAAACAATTGTTTATGTGAAAAAAATCGCCAAAATGAAAAAAAATCGCCAAAATTAAAAATAAAATCGCCAAATTTAAAAAAATCGCCAAAACGAAAAAAAATTGCCAAAATTTAAAATAAACGCCAAAAACCGAAAAAAATCCTCAAAAGGAAAATAAGTGCCAAAACTAAAAAAAATCGCCAAACCCAAAAAAAATCACCTATATGAAAAAAACTGGTATTTCCCCCAGCTTAAAGTCTAAGTTTAATTTTTCTTCTCTTCTTTAGATACTCACATTAATTAATAAAAATATTTCATTCAATAAGAATTGAAATTACTGAACTTAAGCCTGACTTAAAATTACTTCTGATTAAAAAACGACAAAATTAAAAAAAATAGCCAAAATAAAAAAACGCCAAAATAATAAAAATCGCCAAAATTAAATCAACTTCAAAAACCAAAAAAAAAAATTGCCAAAACGTGAAAAAAACGTGCCAAACCTCAGAAAGCGCCAATAAATTCAAAAAACCCCCAAACTAAAAAAACGCTTAAAACCGAAAAAAACCAAAAACGAAAAAAAATGCCAAAACTATAGTTTATATTGTTCGTATTGAATTACATATCTCGTGCCCGTACGAAACCCTTCGAGTATATAGGAATTGCTTGTTCTCCCAGAAAGCAATTAAAATAGATAATGTAGATAACTGTAAGCTATAGCCAGGTTTGTGTCTTCGCTAAATACTGGTATGAGAGTTGCCATATGATGGCGAAAAATGGTAAAAGGAGTATGTATTTGCTAAATAGTGGTGTGAGTGTTGCCATAGTCAGACGGAAAAAGGGGGTAAAAGGATAATGAATTGGATAAATTTAGTATATTTACGTCATATGGCAGTGCTGTAAAGAGGTAAAATGTGTGTGAGTTGGCTAAGTCTTGATCACTGTGGCTGAGCTTACCCCAAAAGTAATTAAGTTTATCTTAATGGGTTTTGGGGTGAGCATTAGTGTACAACAATAAGTGTAGGTGTCACTAGTGGAGAAATAATAATGGTTATGAGTCTTTGCTTAACAAAAGGCAAAATAAGTTTACCTTAATGGGTTTTGGGGTGAGCATTAGTGTACAACAATAAGTGTAGGTGTCAGTAGTGGAGAAATAATAATGGTTATGAGTCTTTGCTTAACAAAAGGCAAAATAAGTTTACCTTAATGGGAGTTGGATGAGCAGTAGTGGAGAAAATAGTAGCGGTTTATGAGTTGGTTAAATCTTGATCAATGATGCTTGGTTTATGGTGGTGAACACTAACAGTCTTTCCCACGATGTCAGCAGAATTCGATCGAACGATTTTGGTGACATCGGAGGACAGGCCGTAAATGAAGTTGGGATTTGGGATTGTATTTAATGTTTAAAAGTATGTAACCATAAATTTTAGTTGAACTTGAATATGTATTTTGTGTTGTTATAGAGCGAACCGCAGCACAAAAAATATTAGAATTTGTTTTCGTATTATTTTCGAATGTTTTGAGAATGGTAACGGCTAACAATAGTTTGTTTTGTATGCAGGCAGGAAAGATTGAAAAGAAAGTATTTGATGATTTAGGGAAAATATGTACATACATATGTATGTTTATGTGTATGTATGTATGTATGTATGTATGTATGTATATATGTATGTTATTTAGTAAAGGCACATGTAATGTGTTCGTATAAAATTTCTAATTGATATTTTTAGTTGATATTTTTGTTTAATAATTTGCATATGTTAATTCTATTTTTGTTTAATAATTTGCATATGTTAATTCTATTATTTATTATATATTTAGTTTTGTTAGACATTTTAGTGCGGAAATGCATAAAAATTAGACGAATTACTAGATTTGTTAATGCATGTGCGAATAGAAAATATGTTAATAAGGGTTAGGATTTTATAAGTAAACGATCGTGAGTGGAATAGGAAATGGTTTAAAATGTAGTGAATTTGGTCAGCGTTACACGTGTATGTATGTATGTAATTGTATGTATGTATGTATGTATGTATGTACATATGTATGTACATATGTATGGATGGATAGGAGTGGATGTGTGTATGGATATGAGTGTGGAGTGAGGGAACAAATGCAATGTTTATGTGCATTAGCTTATCTCTTGATATTTTGTTTGTATTACGTTGTTGTTGTTGATGATTTTGTTTTTAGTATAAATGTCGAATCGTGGAACATTTTAAACTTAGTCAGTCAAGTTGCATTCATCGATTTCATTGATCGTTCTTATTAAAGTGAAAAGAAGACGTGCCAAATAAGAACCAACGTGTAAATAAAGAATATATTCTTCATAATACTAAATAAATAAATCGATTTCATTGATCGTTCTTATTAAAGTGAAAAGAAGAAGTGCCAAAGAAGAACCAAAGTGTAAATAAAGAACAAATTCTTCATTATACTAAATAAATAAATAAATAAATATAACATATACATTAATCAGTGGAAAAATATTTAAAAAAATGAGTTTCAAGTGCAGTATTTGTTCAAATGCATACTCACGTATGCTAAAGTTAAATAACCATTTACTGGTGCATAGGCCCTGTACATATTGCGGCCATATCTCTTTAACCACATTGGAGAAAAAAGAACATGCTAAGATCCATGAGTGCCAAGATGAACAGCAGGATCCTCCGTCCACATCAACAGCAGCAGCGAAACGGAAGATTGCTGAAGATTTTAAAATGCCAAAAATTCAGCGGCTTGAGGAGGGACCCCTTGTAAGATGTGAGACTTGTAATGTGGATATAAATTCCAGCAAATGGTTCAACCACTGCGGAAAAGATTATCATAGGATTAATCTGAATAAATTTTTTGGAAACAAGATAATGTTGGTTAAAAGTGCTTTTAATTGTCGAATTCAATCCTACTGCTTCCCCAAAGGTGACAATAACTTAAATTTAGAAAATTATTTAAGAGATGGAAGCGTAATGTTTGAAAAATTGCTAAACTGTAGCTTAGCTGTACACTTTTTAGTAAAATTCAATTTGGAATTAACAGCTCGCTATAAATTACCTGCGAATCCTACAATGCCAGAGGACGATATGTTTCATATAACACAAATGGTTCGGTTGACAAGAGCGGATAATATAGGTGACATGTTAAGGACTCAGATAGAATCAATAAGAACAAAGATGTCTGAGTTCCAGGAACGAGATTCTGGATGGACTTTAATTCAAATCAAATGGATGGATTTGAACGTCAGCAAAGCATCACCAATTCCAGGATCTCTGCACGTTAAAACACCCGTGGAACTAGAACTTAAGAAAGCATGCATCAACATACAAAACAATGATATATATTGTTTTAAATGGTGTGTGGTAGCAGCTTTCTATACTGCGGAGAACATGCATCTACCGTCAACCTATAGAATAAGAAACATATCCGCTACAAACATTACGCTGGAATGCGGTAGGAGTTTTAACTTTGAAGGCATGATGTTTCCAAACGATGTCAAGGACATAAAAGTGTTTCAAAGAAAAAATCCTGACATTAGCGTTAATGTTTTTGGCTATGACAACAACCTGAAAAAAGTGGTTGGACCATTTTACATCACAAAATTGGAAAAAGAGGTCCACATTAATTTAATATTATTGGAAAGCCCATGTGGTGAAAATTATCACTACATATTAATAAAAAATATTTCAAGGTATTTATTTATAATTTTTATTTCTATTATCATTACTATTATTATTATTATTATTACTATTATTATTACATATGCATGAATTATTAATTTATTATAATTACAACTGTTAATTACTTAATATGTTTCTATTTCAGATTACTATCAGCACAAATTTCACAACATAACAGCATAAGCACCCTCATATGCAACTCGTGCCTATTCCACACCAATTCAGCTGAGGTTATGGCAGTGCATAAAACCAAAGAGTGTGGCAAATGTGTTGTGAGAATGCCAGAAACTCACAAGGCGTTGTTAAAATTTACCAACTTCCAAAACCAGATGGATGTTCCATTCGTAATATATGCAGATTTTGAATGCATATTAGAAAATGTAAGTGATAATGAGCATTCCTTTACTAGGAAGCACATACCATGTGCTTATTCATTTTATATTAAGTGTAGTTTTAATGATAGTTTAGATAGGTTTAAAATTTTTGTAAATAGGGATGAAAACGTAAATGTAGGTGCACATTTTGTGAATTCTATAATTATTGAATGTAGGGATATTTACAAAAAACATTTTGAAAATGTTTTATCAATGACCCCCTTAACTCCTTTAGAAGAAGAACTTTTTGAAAGTGCTAGAGATTGCTATATTTGCGGTAACCCCTTAGGCAATGAATTAAAAGTAAAAGATCACTGCCATTTTTCAGGTAAATATAGAGGGGCAGCACACAAATCGTGCAATTTAAATTATAAAGTGTCAAAGTTTATACCAATTTTATTTCACAACTTCTCCTCTTACGATTGCCATTTATTCGTAAAAGAATTATTAAATATGAAAGGAAATACAAACGTAATACCTTTGACTAAGGAACGTTATATTTCCTTATCTCATACTATAGAGGTATATAGTTCCAATGAAATTGACACTGGAAAGAAGCAGAAACATGTTGAGTTAAGGTTTCTAGATTCTTTCAGGTTTATGGCATCTAGTTTAGACACTTTAGCTGGAAACTTATCTGATAAAGATTTAAAAACAGTTAAAAGGTTTTTCCCACAACAAGATGATTTTAATCTCATGAAGCGAAAAGGCACTTTTCCATATGAGTATGTTGATACATATTCCAAATTGGATGATGAAAAACTCCCTGGAATTAATGATTTTTTTTCTGAACTGAATAATAAAAAATGTTCAGAAGAAGACTATTTACATGCGCAAAAAGTATGGGAAACATTTAGTTGTAGAACCATACGCGATTACATGAGTTTGTACCTTAAAACTGATGTTCTTTTGCTGACAGACATTTTTGAAAACTTTCGAAAAGTTTGCAAAAAAATACATTGTCTTGATCCACCTCATTATTATACACTCCCAGGTCTGTCTTGGGATGCAATGTTAAAGCATACAAAAATTGAGTTAGAACTTCTGACAGATCTGGAAATGTATAATTTCATCAAACGTGGCATTCGAGGTGGTCTTACACAGTGCTGTAAAAGACATAGTAAGGCAAAACATAAGTATCTGAGTACTTATGATAAAACAAAACCCTCTGAGTATATTTTATACTTAGATGCAAATAACCTTTACGGTTGGGCTATGTCTGAATATCTTCCGTCAGGTGGTTTTTCATGGACAAATGAGTTTATACACCCACATGACATTCCATCTAATTCGGAAATAGGTTATATATATGAAGTTGACCTAGTTTACCCTTCTGATTGTCATGATCGCCACAATGACTTACCATTTTGTGCTGAAAACAAAATAATTGGCGGAAGTAAGCATGAAAAATTAGTAGCTGATCTTTCAAATAAAAAGAGGTATATAATACATTATAAAACCATGGAACAATGTTTGAGTAATGGTGTAGTTTTGGAGAAAGTTTACCGCATTCTTCAATTCAAACAAAGACCATGGTTGAAATCATATATTGATTTAAATACACAGTATAGAGCCAGAGCTAATAATTCATTCGAAAAAGACTTTTTCAAATTATTAAATAATGCTGTGTATGGCAAACCCATGGAAAATGTTGACAAGCGGAAAGATGTACACTTACGTAGTGAATGGAGTCGTACTAACCGCAACCATTTAGGTATAGGAGAACTGATATCCAAACCGAATTTTCATAGCATATCACAATTTACAGACTCAATGTGGGCTATACAAATGAATAAAACTGTAACATATTATAATAAGCCCATTTATTTAGGTTTCTGCATATTAGAACTATCAAAGTGGAAAATGTATGATTTCCACTATAGCTACATGAAACCGAAATATGAAGAGAAAGTAAATTTGAACTATATGGATACAGACTCCTTTATCTATTCTATTCAAACTGATGATTTCTATAGTGACATAAGGGATGACTTGAAAGATCGTTTTGACACTTCGTCATACGCAGAAAATAATCCTTTTTATTTCCCGCTCTTAAATAAGAAGGTATTGGGTATGATGAAGGATGAAACAGAGGGGAAGTTTATAACCGAATTTGTTGGACTAGCACCAAAAGTTTATTCATACACTACTGAAGGTGGTGAAAATATTAATAAGGCAAAGGGGGTTAAGAAGTGCATTGTAAATAATTATACTCTAGATGTATATAAAAATGTTTTATTTACAAAACAAGAAATTACAACATGTATGCAAACATTTACGTCAAAATTACATACTATTTTAACCAGAGAAACAAATAAAGTAGCCTTAAGTTGTAAAGATACAAAACGTAGAATAAGTAATAATAATATTAACACATATGCGTGGCACCATTACGAATTAGAAAGCTGTAATGGTGATGTAGAATTAGATTTGTTAATAAAAGAAATAGAAAGGAGTAACGCAAATTCAAATGCTTTGAATTTATTAATTAATCAAATAGAAAATTTAGAATAATAAGTGATTATATATAAATACAGTAATGTTTTATAGCAAACACTTAAAATATTTGTAAAAATAAAATAAGAAAATTTGATTGTAAATATTAAATATTATATTTATCTACAAACGTTGTACAATTTTGAAATATTTTTAAATTTAAGTAAGAAAAACTGTTGTAAATAAAAAAAAATTGTTATATTGATTTTGAAAATTTATTTTTCTTAATAAACGAATGCTCATTATCAACTACATTTTCCAATATGCAATAGAATTTTTAAAAATATTTGTAAATATAAAATAAGAAAATTTGATTGTAAATAATAAATATTATATTTATCTGCAAACGTTGTACCATTTTGAAATATTTTTAAATTTAAATAAGAAAAACTGTTTGTAAATAAAAAAAATTGTTATATTGTTTTTTGAAAATTTCTTTATTAATTATTTATTTCATATACATGGGAAATGTGTAAGTATTACTATAAAGTGTTTAAATAATTTTTTGAACAATTCCAGTTAGTGGTGTATACTCCATCAATCGATCATAAAGAATCAAACAGTAGGCATTTGTATTTTGTGGTACCGGCTTACTAGTTTCAAACTCTATTTTAACATCAATAGGTCCGCTCTTTATCATTTCATTTTGATAGCTCACATCAATTACAATGATTGGTTTGTTTTTGAATTCTTCGCAGGTGAGAAGTGGTTGAGGTTCCCTCATATAGTAATTTTGTTGAAATTTTGCATACATATCATATAAAATTGCATAACGATTATCATCAAATTTAAGGTTCAAGTCATCATATGGATAAGAGTCTGAATTTAAGTGTACTTTAATATTTTTTAAGTCTGAATGAATATATTTATTATCATTTTCCAAAACTAATATTATAAATCTGGGCCTCTCTCTATTCAGTGATAACTTTACATTCCAATTGTGATTCCTCCCACCAACAAAAGTGGGATTGAAATAACAATCCCAGCTGCGAAATGCAATATGTAAAGAAGAGCCACCTTTAATAATCTTCATTATTTGTAGTTTCTTAGAATCTGAAAGTTGAACGTGTGGAATTCTCCATGTTATGTTCGTAATTGATAAACTTAGAACTGCATTTGCATCTGTTGAATAATATGCATTTGCGTCACTTGAACTTCGTAGTAGAATAAGTTCATGTTTACTATTCAGTATAATTTTATTGAAATCTTCAGCAAATCCCATTAGTAATTTTAAAGGTACGCAAACATTGAATTTAGATATAGCTAGTTCCTCAGAAACACACCATCCAGCATTTCTCATCATATTGCTTTCAAATTGATTTAATGAAACATAATTCTTGATTGTACTACATGTTCCCAAGTATCGGGTTCGATCAATTTCAACTCCATTAATTTCATAACGTATTTCATCAAACAAATATGCAACACAATTATTCTTCAGTCTTACATTTGACGGTTCTTCGCCTTTACTATTCTTTATATTTCCTTCTATAAATAAAAAGCTTTCCGAAGGTAAAACATATAGGTCTTGATTTTGTAGGGTAATTCGAATTTCATCATTGTTTTTAAATGACTGAATATATGGTACATAACTATGAAAGTCTTTTTTTGTTATACTCTCGTCCGAAAGCGGTTGCTCCAATACGTTAAGTATATCAGACATTTTTGTTTACTTTAAATTTAAGTAGCTTTAAGAATCTTTTATTTTCTTCTGTTAACTTTGGTCTTATAGCTTTAACAGTATCTGTAGGAATGTTCAGATTGATATTTCTTCTTGTGGTTTTATTATAAATTATCATTTTTGTCTTGGCCTTAAATGCAACCTTAGTGTTATCTCTTCACCTCTAAAGTTTATTAAACGTCCCTCTTGATCAACAATCCAAATTTTAAGATATGTTATTTCCTTAACGTTTACTGGTAGATAAACTAGATTGTTAGGGTTCACGTCCAATTTATAACCTGGAGGAACGTCTAAGGCAAATTCGTGAAGTATATGTGCTGGAGAGTCATTCATGTATGCTCCTTGTATTATATTACATTGAATTTGTATAGCATTAACTTTCATAATATTTACAAGTTGATTAGATAAATGTACTACTCCTGCCTTTAAAGATTTTTCTGCAAAACCAAGCAATTTATCAATTGATCGCGTTCGATTAAAATAAATTATGTCGTGTGAAGAACTTATTTCTATTTGTAAAGTATTATTATTTGGTTCAATTATTATGGTTTTATTAAAATTATTTTTTTTATATTGTGTAGTTATGAAATCGACAATTTCTTGCAACTCATAAGACCCTATGGGAATTTCAATAACTGCATCTCCAATATGGAAAAGATTATTATCGTAGTCTACATTTGGAATAGAATTATATGAATGGAAGTCGATTAGGGAGCATTCATACTCATCCGTTAAAATTATAGGTGGGAAATAATTTGCTTTTAAAATGGAAGAGTTTCCGCTTAATGCTAATGTTATTGACATGGTGAATGCTCAATTGTAAATGAAATAATAATGCTTGCATATTTTATAATATTTCAGTTTTATTTATCCATGAATTATGTTGACTTGGGAAACCTAACCATTTAACATATGCCTTATTTCCTCTAGTTCTCAATACTTTTTCAACCAAAAATGTATTCGGAAAACGTGTGCTATGTATTTCCTCCTTATAAAAGCCTCCTTTAATTTTATTTCCTTGATAGTCTTCTAACAAAAATGTTATAGGAAAAGTGTTCTGTATCGATCTTATTTTAAATATTTCTGTTGTCCAGTTTGGAGTGTATCCCTTCTCAAAAACGTTTTTGTATTTACTAATACGGACGTAATCTCAAAACTTTATATCGTGAAGGTTTGAAAATTTTCAAATTACTATATACAGTATTCAAGAGATGCTTTTCATTCTTAGGAGTTACTTCATTTGGTGCCATTTTTATTTTTCCATGTTTTTTCTTATTGTACTGTTTAATCAAACTTTTACAAATATCAACCCATTTATAAGTTCCGTTGTTACTAAACTCTTTCCACATAATCTCTTTCAAGGTTCTATTGAAGCGTTCAACAATTGAAGCTTTCATTACACTATATGTAGAGTAGTGATTAATTGAATATTTTCGCATCAACCCTCCAAACTCTTTATTGAAAAATTCTCTACCATCATCTGTCTGTAAATTTTTAGGAACACGCCCCATAACAAGTATTTTCTTGAATGCATTACAAACTTCTGAGGCAGTTTTAGATTTAATTGCTTCAGCCCACGCATATTTTGAAAATGTATCTATGACAGTTAACATATATTTATAACCATTATTATATGCTGAATAATTTCCCATTTCTACCAAGTCGGCTTGCCAGAGATCATCAATTCCTTTCATAATAACTCTGCGTCGTAAGAAGTTCTTCCGAGCTCGTGAATGAAGCTCATTAACTACTGCTCTTTTTTCCATTGTATGGTGATATTGTTGTCATTACGTTATATATATATCCGCTATTTTCTTATTTGAATCTTTTATTTCACTTCTTAGCAGCACAACTTCTTCACTTATTCCCCTTTTTAAATTCTCTTTCATGTGTCTTATTTGTAAAATCAAATAAGCTTTGTTAACAGCATCAAGTCCATCTAAAGGTGAAGCTACGTTTATAATCCTTTTATTGTCAATGTTTATTTTATTTCCATCTGTATAAAACCAAAATGCTTCAAGAGGTATTTTCTTCTTCCTTCGTTACTAGACCTTTGATTAAAATAATGACCGAATTTGTCGACAGTCATACTCTTTGTTTTATCACCTCTACTCAATTATATTTGCTTCTCTCAATTCTTCAATTATTGATACTATTTCATTAGAATGATTATTATTTCCAGCTTGTTGTGATGCTATTAACAGTCTCAATCGATCTACAATTTCATTAGGATTGTCCCAGTATATATAGTTTGGTTTATTAAGATTTACTCTCATTAAACCTTCACCAATGTGAGTAGTAGCAAATAATTTATTAATTATTTTTTTATACTTGAAGCCTCTATTTCCTTTAAGTCGGTTACTGGGATCGTAGTTTACTCTATGTGCATTTGTATCAAGTAAAATTTGTTTATAAATATCTAGTTCAGTTGAGTCATACTGTTCCGGCCTTTTGTGAAATAGTAATGAGTAAAGGCCTGGAGTTAATGCCCAAGATTTATTTCCTATGGTTATTTTGTCATCACTTAGCTTAAGATATGAATTTCCAAATTTCCAATCACCATTTTCATCCTTATAAGGTCCAAATATGGTATCGAATTTTTTGTTTTCAAACAAATCTGTTAAATTAAGTTTCCAATCATTATCTTGGGAATAAAATGATTCATTCAAGTGTGAATCTTCTTTATTTTCACTTTTTCCTGGTAAAGGACTAAAACACTCTTTTTTAGTGGGAGTACTGGTAATAATCTTTTGCTGGTGTCCTTTAATTTTATTATAATTTTCAGATTTAATTCTTTCATCAGAAAATTTCATTGGATCCAATGAATCATCAGATAACTTTACAAGTTTTTTAAGTGGTTCTGTTATAGGTTTAAATGTATGTTCTAATTTATTACACGATTCTGCTTCACCTTGTTTGATACTATCGAATTTCTTTTTTAGAACTTTTCTTGATTTAACCAATTCTTTTAATACACTTTCTTCCATGTTGGGTTGCTGGAGAATAGCTTAGCTAGTTACAAACTGATTTTGGAAACAGCAAAACAGCTTTTTCAAACAGCAAAACAGCTTTTTAAACAGCTAAACAGCTTTTTGAAACAGCTTAACAGCTTTTTTAAACAGCTAAACAGCCTTTTGAAACAGCTTAACAGCTTTTTTAAACAGCTTAACAGCTTTTTGAAACAGCAAAACAGCTTTTTTAAACAGCTAAACAGCTTTTTGAAACAGGTAAGCCAGCTTTTAATTAGAAAATGTCCGCAGCAGTTGGATGAATATTTATAACTAATGTTGAATGAAAACATCAAAGCCTTTTCTATAGCGCCCATTCCACACATCATCATCCTTACTGATCACAAGAAATCCATATTTTTCCTTCCAACATTCATTGCATATATTCTGAAACATTTTGGTACTCATATCACTTCCAACATGATCATTATAAATATGTTTTAAATTTAAGTCGTCTTGTTTAAACACTATGATAAAGTTTGCATTATCTCGTACTAAATGTTTTGGAATACGTGTATACGTTTGACACAAATAAAACGAATCTATATCTTTATGACGACCCATACAAAAATATGATCTAATATTATTCTGTTTTTCGCATGCAACATCATCAAAAATCATTATAGAGCTTCCCTTTGCCTTATCAGGTGATATGACATCTTCATTCTCTGTAAATGTGTAAAGACCCATTCCCTTTACTGATGAAATAAGTTTTTCAAGGTACTTATATTTTGGCTTTTGTAATGATTTTGAATACAAGTAAATATTTTTAAACTTTAATCCATTCGGGCTTTCGATTAAACTGAGCATTACATTTGTTTTCCCGCAATTAGATGGACCTACTATTAATGCTCTTATAGAATTTGGTAACAGGCAACTGTGTTTAGTTCGGCTATTGTATTCAATGAAATCAAAATTCCTTACTAAGATATTTGAATGTTGCTTAATCAAATGCATCTTTACAACTGACAGTTATTTTAAAATTTAATTCATTCACAATCATATATATGTATATTGACAACTTTAAATTTATTTGCAGAAATAATTAAAAGTATAAATGATTGTGTATTCAAGTAAAAAATTTAATGCAAAACAGACTGTTCAAGGAAAAGGACTCGTAAATAGTTTGATTAATTCACTACCAGTTGAACTTCATTTACCTGGATATCAATTTTGTGGACCTGGAACAAAATTAGAAAAACGGTTGAAGAGAGGAGATAGAGGAATTAATCCATTGGATGCTGCTTGTCGAGTTCATGATATTGCTTATTCTCAGAGTACTGATATTAAAAAACGTCATCAGGCGGATAGAGAACTAGCTAATAAAGCTTGGGAAAGGGTAACAGCTAAAGACAGCACATTCGGAGAAAAAATAAATTCGTACATTGTAACAAACGCAATGAAATCTAAAGTGAAATTTGGTTTGGGTGTTAAATCCAAAAACTTTAAGAAAAATTGTAAGCAAAACCATTTTCGTAATGCAATTAAAGCAGCTACAACTATCTTAAAGAAAAATAAGCCTACAGATATAATCGATGCTATACAACTTGCACGAAATGTTATTAAACATTCTTTTCTTGGGAAAAAATCTGAAGTAAAAGTTCCAAGAATTATTAGAGTTCCCAAAATTGGCGGCTTATTACCTTTGATACCGATACTTACAGCACTTGGAACATTAGGTGCAATGGCTTCTGGAGGTTCACAAATTGCTAAAGCTATTACTATAGCTAAAAATGGTAGAGAACAGCTGGAAGAAAGTAAACGACATAACAGAGCATTAGAGGAAATAGCAATAGGAAAAGGTCTCTATCTTAAACCTTATAAAAAGGGATATGGAATATTTTATACGAAAACTACACCAAAAAACTATTAAAGCAGCTACCCAACAGACCACTAACAGATATGGATTTAAGAACTTTTGGAAAGAAGTATATTCATCACTTTAGAGGAGTTTATATGAGAGATGAACTTCCTAATATTCCACGGAGGATAGAATGTGGAATTATCAACTTAGACTCTAATAACGGAGATGGTACACATTGGGTAGCATATTATAAAAATAATGATAAGGTGGAATATTTTGATAGTTTTGGTAATCTTCAACCACCCTTAGAAGTATTAAGATATTTGGGAAACAATATAAAGTATAACTATAAGAGATATCAGAAATTGAATGCATTTAATTGTGGACATTTATGTTTAAACTTTTTAATAAAATACGAAAGAAAAAACTATGCGGAATAAAAAAGGAAAAATAAACACACATAATTTGTTTAATTAATTTATTTATAGTTTCATTTCATTTATTATCCATTCTTAACAATAGTCTGTGTATTTTTACATCTGTTAAAATTTTGCTTTGCATTTTTTTTCCTATTTCGTAACAAAGACGTGTCAGATCAACTTCAATATCTCTTTCATTAATTCCTTTTATGTCGCTTAGTTGTATATTAGTTTTTCTCAATACTGAACACGTTGGAATGTAGTAGTCATAATAAAAATGTAGAATTTGCTTCCTGAGCATGCCGTTCCAACAAATAATTGAAGTTAAGAATATTCCAACCCCAATTAGAGATTTCCATGTATCTGGCTCTATTTTAATTTTGTTGTTGTCCTGTTGAATAATTAAGCGATAGCTACCGTTTTTATATTGAAATATATAGGCGGTATTCCATTCAGTAGTGTCATCTATTAAATTGACTGAATTTAAAAATTCTCTTTGAGAAAGGACACTGCTAATATAAGTTTTATAGTGCATTAAACGTAGCCACTCTTCCCGATCCAATCCAATAAAATGTTTATTTTTATAATGTAGCCATATCATTGGCTTAAATCCATTTAGAGTTGAAAACCCACAAGAAATTTTTAATTTTAAATTCAGGAAGTACTCCAGCTCAAAAACCACATCCTGTATTTGAGGTTTCTTTGGTTGTTCAAAAAAATTTCTCATTTTATTTTCCATTTTCAAAAAAAAGTATTAATTTTTTTTACTATACACCTCGGAAGTAAATTTTAAACTGATGATGACTTCACTCTAAAAAATCCCTTTATATTGAAAATATTTTGAGTACTATGCTCTACTTAGTTATCTATGTACTTACATACATACATACATACAATTACATACATATATGTATGTTGTCTCAACGTTTCTAAGAAAAAATAGAACATGTAATTTATGTTTCCTTTTAAATATTTTATTTATTTTTAATGAAAAATTATAAAATTTAATTTGGTTGACATTTTTGTTTCAAATGTTTATTAATTCATTTTAATCTTCCTTTCGGTTAAAGGTGGCAGTCGATAAAATGTGATATTTGTCAATAATCTTCTTCACCCTTAGTCTTTTCATATGAAAAAAGTAGCATGTACACATGCCAACAACGTCTTCATTTGAATTGTCGTCATGAGAGCAAGGTATCTTATCATCAAAATTCTCGTAATCAGTTTTGAATGCTCGAAGAAAAGACAGATGTTCTTCGAAAATTATATTTCCGAACTCTTGTAAAAACTCATTTATAAAATCCATCGTTCCAGTTTAAAATCTTAATGAAAACTACTCATTGATTTGTTAAATCTTCGTATTATATACTTACATATGTACATAGGTTTTTTATATGGTTGAATTCATATAAATTAAACAAATATTTGTGCAATCTCATTTGTTTTTTTGTTTTTATTTAAAATATTTCTTTAAATACTTTTTAAATAGTTTCTATTTAAATGTAGCAAAAGGATAATAATCTCTTACAGGAGGAACTGGCTTTAACTCCAATCTGTATAAATCACTATTGTGGCTATCATTTACAGGATATTTAGAAATAAGATAAGCGCCTGTAGATAAAGTTTCAATATCCTTTTCACTTAGTGAATTAAATCTCTTTGGTAAATATAAAATGTTCGTTCCCAGTTCTAAGACAATAGTTTCCCCATACTTTGTCGTAATACGCTCAGCTCCAGTTATATGGTACTCCTCTAGAGATAACATGTCCTTCACACTAAGTCTCTGCCTGGCGTTCAATTTATTGAAGGTAGAAATTAAGTCCTCGTTGGTGCTCATTGTTATGTAACTTATATTAAACTGTGAACTTTTATACATCAGTACAAATTATTTATAATTTTTTTCACATCAAAGATATATTCATCTCTCTATCTCTCTTTCTTTCTCTCTCTCTCTATTTCCTTATTAATTAATTTTTTCCTTCAACTTTATTAACATTTATTACATGTTGTATTTTATTTCATTTATATAATATTAAACAGATTTTATTTAAATATAATTAAAAAAACTTAAATCTAATATAATATATTTAAAAACTTAAATCTAATATAATCTTATCTCCTTCGTCGTCCCACCAGAATTCATGAAATCTGGACAGAAGGTCATCCCCTTCTTTATCGTACAGGAATTCGTAAACTTCATCCTCGAAAAAGTTAGTATGGTATCCCATCTGGTTGTTGGGAATATCCTGTTCGCTCCAATTCTGCGTAGAGTTTATGTAGTTTAATACTACTTCTTGTACTGAATTATTGACGTCAAATTCCGTCAAACCGCTTATGAAAAGTGGGCTGACCGAAGGTTTGATGATGCCGAAGTCTTCCTCTAACGATATAATAAGCGGACTAGATTCCATTTTGATTTGTTTTTTAAATTTTTAAATTAGATGTATCGCTTGCAATTGAATTTCACTGAATAATTTCAAAATGTTCCACGATTCGACATTTATACTAAAAACAAAATCATCAACAACAACAACGTAATACAAACAAAATATCAAGAGATAAGCTAATGCACATAAATATTGCATTTGTTCCCTCACTCCACACTCATATCCATACACACATCCACTCCTATCCATCCATACATATGTACATACATATGTACATACATACATACATACATACAATTACATACATACATACACGTGTAACGCTGACCAAATTCACTACATTTTAAACCATTTCCTATTCCACTCACGATCATTTACTTATAAAATCCTAACCCTTATTAACATATTTTCTATTCGCACATGCATTAACAAATCTAGTAATTCGTCTAATTTTTATGCATTTCCGCACTAAAATGTCTAACAAAACTAAATATATAATAAATAATAGAATTAACATATGCAAATTATTAAACAAAAATAGAATTAACATATGCAAATTATTAAACAAAAATATCAACTAAAAATATCAATTAGAAATTTTATACGAACACATTACATGTGCCTTTACTAAATAACAAACATATATACATACATACATACATACATACATACATACATACATACACATAAACATACATATGTATGTACATATTTTCCCTAAATCATCAAATACTTTCTTTTCAATCTTTCCTGCCTGCATACAAAACAAACTATTGTTAGCCGTTACCATTCTCAAAACATTCGAAAATAATACGAAAACAAATTCTAATATTTTTTGTGCTGCGGTTCGCTCTATAACAACACAAAATACATATTCAAGTTCAACTAAAATTTATGGTTACATACTTTTAAACATTAAAAACAAATCCCAACTTCATTTACGGCCTGTCCTACGATGTCACCAAAATCGTTCGATCGAATTCTGCTGACATCGTGGGAAAGACCGTTAGTGTTCACCACCATAAACCAAGCATCATTGATCAAGATTTAACCAACTCATAAACCGCTACTATTTTCTCCACTACTGCTCATCCAACTCCCATTAAGGTAAACTTATTTTGCCTTTTGTTAAGCAAAGACTCATAACCATTATTATTTCTCCACTACTGACACCTACACTTATTGTTGTACACTAATGCTCACCCCAAAACCCATTAAGGTAAACTTATTTTGCCTTTTGTTAAGCAAAGACTCATAACCATTATTATTTCTCCACTAGTGACACCTACACTTATTGTTGTACACTAATGCTCACCCCAAAACCCATTAAGATAAACTTAATTACTTTTGGGGTAAGCTCAGCCACAGTGATCAAGACTTAGCCAACTCACACATTTTACCTCTTTACAGCACTGCCATATGACGTAAATATACTAAATTTATCGAATTCACTATCCTTTTACCCCCTTTTTCCGTCTGACTATGGCAACACTCACACCACTATTTAGCAAATACATACTCCTTTTTAGCTTACTCTCGGCAAATTAAAAATATCGATTTTTTGGAAGCAATGAAAATGTAGTTCCACTAGAAAGACTTCCATTTTTTTCACTGGGAATATACATACAATTGTATGTACATATGTATGTATGTATATTGACACTTGAAATTTTTAAAATAAAATTGTATACTCAAAAAACATAAGTTTTATTGCCACTAATATGAATTTAACTTTTGCCATTACAACTCTAACCATTCTGCCATTGGCCTCTATTTGGAAGTTTTCCATTTCTGTTATAAAAATGTCTTACGCCCATTTTTTAAGTTGTTAATCAAACTGTAATTATTTTAAAGTTCTAATTAAATACGTAATTGTGTTTTTGAATGCATAATTAAATCTATATAATTAATAGGCAAACATTTTTTTGTAATCTCTTTTACGCTGGTACTACTGCACCGATTTAAAAAAAATATATGGTTTTAAAGGTTTTTCGGTACAGATGTGCAGAATCTATATTTTATTAAAATTGGTTCAGTAATTTGCTATAAGCATTTAAAGTTGCTACTACTACATGCACACATATTACTCACGTATTTATTATCTTACAAAAATTAAATCCAACTTAATTTTAAATAAAAATTAGCTAATTACGTACTTAATTTTTAAGTTAAAAACTAAAGGTTACAATTTACACTTTGTACTTAATATATTTTTATCGAACACGCTATTTAGATTAACCCTTCTTTGCATGGTGATGGAAATATCCATCATAACATTTATTGAGGAAGAATACGCACGCAAGCAATTGCTATTTAAATTGGTTGCTGTTGACAAGATCTCACATGACTATTGTATACATTGGATCACAGCGGTAAAAAATAAGAAGTATAATATTTGAATTCGTTGGTTTTGTATCGTCATTCCGCTGTTCGTTAAGTTAGATAAAGGTTGTACAATTCTTAGTATTTTCTAAAAATGCTTTATGTTGGATTTTTTTTTTGACAAATATGGATGAAAGAGATATTGAAGATTATTTGGCTCAGTTGGAAGATGGTTGACTATCAGAAGATGACCTTGATGTCAAAATTCTGATAACGAGAACGATGATGATGCAATTGTGAGGATGTTGCAGGAGGACGATGTTGGTGATGATGTAATAGATGAAATAGGTGAATCTGATTCACCGCAAGTAGAAGAGGACATGATAGTGGATCAGGAACCTCCTTCCACAGATACTCCAGGCAGCTCATCAAATTTCTCTTTTGATAAAAGACAATTATTATGGAAAAAAAGGAATATGACGTACAATGAAAATCAAATTACTTTCCTGGAAAGCTCTTCCAATTCAAACGATGTTTTACAACTGGAGACCCCATATCAGTGTTTTACTCACTTTTTTACAAAAGATCTCGTAAACATGATAGTTGAAGAAACTAATTTATATCTCATACAAACCAATCCCAATTCATGTATAACTTTCACTGAAGCCGATATGAAGAAATTTTTTGGCATACTTTTATATATGTCTGTGCAGAAATTCCCCAGCACAAGGTCATACTGGTCACCAATGTATGGATATGAGCCAATTTTTTCAACAATGCCTGTAAACAAATTCGAAAAGATTAAACTTTCACTACACTTCAGCAACAATGAACATCACAAGCCTCTAGGACATCCTCGTACCTCAATGAAAGGTTTTCCACATTTCCAATAGATCAAAGGCTATCTGTAGATGAGCAGATGTGCTCTACAAAGATAGGACACTTTCTAAAGCAATATCTGCCAATAAACCATACAAATGGGGCTTCAAATTGTATCTGCTTTGCAACCTGATGGGATATGCTCATAATTTCGAAGTTTATTCTGGACAGGAGAACTTAAAAAAAGTTTAAGATGAGCCAGATCTAGGTGCTACGGAAATGTTGTACTTCGGTTGCTTCGGGAAGTGCCAAAAATGAAGAACTATATAATTTATTTTGACAACTTTTATACATCGTTGCCTTTAAAACACTTTCTAGCTAAGAAAGGCATTTACACTGTGGGAACTGTGCAACAAAATAGAATTCCCAATAACAAATTGCCAGATAAAAAAGAGTTCATGAAAAAATCCGTGCCTAGGGGAAGTTATGAAGAGAGAGAGAGTTTCCAACTTTGACGGTGTAGACATAGTTGTGTAGCTTGGAAGGACAACAAAATAGTAACCCTTTTATCGACGTATACTGGAGCTTTGCCCATTGCTGAAGTTAATAGATTCGACAAGGCAAAAAAAGAAAAGGTTAATATAACCTGTCCATTTGTTGTCCAAGAATACAATAAGCACATGGGAGGTGTAGATCTCATGGATAGCTTTTTGGGAAGAAACCACAATATTGAGGTGAAGCAAGTGGTACTTGCGTATTTTTTTCATTTGTTTGACTTAACAGTCATAAATTCCTGGATTGTATATAAAAAAATGCTGAGAAAAGAAATGTACCACAAAAGGACCTGTTTACAATGAGCCAATTCAGGAATGAGTTGGCATTTGTTCTATGTAACCAAGGAACCACTAAAGCTGTTAAGCGTGGTCGCCCAAGCAGCAGTTCTCTTAAACAAGAATTGCAGTCAAAAAGAAGAAAAGGTTCCATCATACTGTTTTTTACATATTTTACACAATTAGATTTTTTTTAATTTTAAAAAAAAATTCTATAATCTAGAGCATGAATTACATCACTGTGATTTATTTCACAAAAAAAAGAAGAAATCATGCAAAGGGTTAAAAAAGGCTAAAAAACTAAATGAATTTAAAAAAGATAACAAATAAGATAAGATCTAAATGAAAATATTAAAGCAAGATCCAGAAAAAATAAATTAAATTTTGACAAGTGGCCTTATCAGCGTATTAATACACTTTGTTTTGTGGTTATACTTTTTAGGGTTACTTTTTTCAAAGATATTTTACTGATACGGCAACGCCCAAAGCTTGAGTCGTAATGTTAGTTATTTTTCTGGGAAAAACGTATTTTCGGTTAAGTGAAAAAATTTTGTATTGCGTGTAATATCAAAAATATTTAAAAATGTCGGGAAAGCGAAAATATAGCGTCATATGGACTCATTTCAGCGAGGATGGAAACAAACGAGCAAAATGTAAGCATTGCAAAATTAGTATAAGTATGGTGAGTGGTATTCAAAGTAATTTGATCCGTCATTTAAAAAACAAGCATCCCCTGACGCCACTTGCCATAGAAAGGCAAGAATTTACACCAACGCCAATTAACTTGGACGAAGATGGCCCTAGTAGTAGCGGTAATAGCGGCATTGCACAGCAGCAAATTGTGCCACAGCAACATATTGTAATGCAGCAGCAGCAAACTATGGCAGTTTCTGCGTAGACCACCTCCAGTACGAAGGGTTGAAAAAATAGATAAAGGATATCATGCGTTGAGAATGTTGGAGGAACCCGAATTCACACTACCGAAACGTAAAGATTTATCTTACAACTTGTTGCCATCTATATATAATGAAGTTTTAGATGAGGTAAAAAGAGATGTGTCTTCTGCGTTTGCAGTTTGCTTGACCACAGATGGATGGATCTCAAAGGGAAACACCAGTTTTATGGCCGTTACGGCTAATTTTACTGATGAGAAAACAAAATTAAAATCCTGTTTGGTGTCATGTGAAGAATTTGGAGAAAGGCACACAGGAGAATATATATGCAACTTTAAAAAAAAATATTTTGGAATTTGGTCTTTCAAATAAACTAACTGCCATTGTAAGTGATAATGTGCAGCAAATATGACGTCAGCTATAAATCTTCGAGGCTGGAGAGGTCTAGGATGTTTTACCCACTCTTTGAATTTGGTGGCCCAAAACTCATTGAAGATCGTAAGTTAGGTATTGGTGAACGTAAAGAGAATAGTTGAGTATTTCCACAAAAGCTCACAAGGGTTAAAAAAAGCTTCAGGATACTCAAAAACAAATGAATTTACCGGATATAAAATTAAAACAAGATGTGCCTGCACGATGGAACTCAATATATGACATGCTTGAAAGAATTTACAAATTGAAAGATGCAGTAGTATCTACTCTTTTCAATAATAAACCGGATTTGTGCTTATCATTTGAAGAATGGGAAGTAATAGAAGAGGTTTTACCAATTTTGAAACCTTTTTATGATATTACAAATGAAATTTCCGCGGAAAAAAGTGTAACGCTTTCTAAAATAAGGTAATTTTGTAATCTCTTAGAACGTTTCATTTCCAGATCCCACTCCATGAAGCCAAAAATTGCGAAAATGATAAAAACAGCCCAAAAGTAAATGTTCAATCGTTTTGGTAACTTAGAGCGCAACGATTTGTAAGCCGAAATTACAATTTTAGATCCACGCTTCAAGAGAAATGGCTTCAAAAATTATAAAAACTACGAAAATGCAGTTAGCATTCTTAAAAATAGAATCTGCATCATAAGATTACCAAATGATGGTGAAGTACAGAATCCAGAAGCGAACCAAATTCGGTCGTTGAAAAAATATCCATGTGGGCAGATTACGACTTGGATTTCAATAAAACCGTTAGGTCAGACAACGTTAGAGCTGCAACGACTAGAAAGCTGGAAAAATACCTAAATGAAGAGTATTTAGATAGAAAAAAAGATCCACTAGAATGGTGGATGGAAAGGAAGTTTTTATATCCACACGTTTATATGTATGCAATGAAACGTCTTTGCATAGTAGCTACCTCCGTTCTTTGCGAAAGGATATTTTCTTCGACGGGACAAATACTAATTGAACGACGCTCTCTTTTATAACCAAAAAGTGTCCAGCCTTGCTTTTTTGCACCACATGTGAATTCATTTCTTTTTATTTCAGCTCATTATATAATAATCGTTTTTATAGTTTTACTCTTATTTTAAACTTTATTAACATGAATTTATTTTTTAATTCAGAAAACACAAAAAAGGAGAAAAGATTTATTTTTCATCGTAATATTCTATTAGGATAATATTCATTTATATACATATGTATATACATACATATATATGTAAATGCTTTCTTTTATTAAAAATTTGTTAATATTAATATTATTATTAATAACATGAAGATTTTTATTTTATTTCAAACAGCACAGAAAAAGACTGCAGTTATCTTTAGAATAACACATGTTTTTTATTCCAGTTACATATTTTACGTTTTGCTTAAAGCTTTATAATATACCGTTTAAACGGTATTTTATTTTTATGTACATTATATACAAATTTATTATTTTATTTTTTAATTCAGATCAGATTTGGTGATTACCTGGAAAGGATATTATAGTTGCTAGTATTTAAAAAACTAAGTTGTATTAACTAATTTTTTTCTTTATTTAAGATCAACAACTCTATGAATGAAATCCATCTAAGAGGGCAGTTGGGTGATCACCTAGAGCTTACTACAAAAAAAGGAAAGTATAGTTGCTAATATTTAAAAAACTAAGTTTTATTAACTAAATTTTTTTCTTTATTTAAGATAAACGCGCTCCGTTGAGAAAGAAAAACGTCTATTAAAGTTATATAAATGCATATCGAATAATAAAACGCGCTCAAACGGTCATTTTATTCTAAAGAAAACACCACAAAACCTTAATCAAGAAATATAAAATCATGATCCTACTTATGGCTTCGCCAGCAGATATTCAGATTCTAAATCATATTTTCGTACTCAAAATGTGGACAACATCATACCAAGAGCGGTACAACGTGAAGATCTATCAGAAGTTTACGTACCAGCGGAAGGAACTGAAAATGTTCGTGATATATTATTTCCCTTAAGATCTGGTAATGGCAGTAATAAGAGTAATATTAGTAAAGAGACTACAGAAACAAAGGGACTTAGTTCATAGCGAACTAACTCCCCAAACTTTAGGGACTTACTTCATTTATGTTTTGGGGACTTAGTTCATTGGGGACTTAGTTCCTACCGTCTGAAGGCCATAGGAAGTAAGTCCTCTATGAATTAAGTCCCAAAAAAACGAACTAATTCCCAACCAACAGAAAGAGTTATAGATATCATCGAAGCATTTAATATTGAAAGCGTGTGGAACGGCTTTGGCTTGTCGAAGGACAGGGCAAAACCCAAGCATTTCTTCACCGCGGCAATTAAGGAGGAACATTTTTCATTCTGCTTGTTTTCATCATTGAAAACAATAGAATTAATGAAAGCAAATATATCTCTAACTAAGAGAACATATCTCATTGATGCTACGTTTAAAATAGTACCACATGGCTGCTTTAAGCAGTTTCTTTTTATTTACATACAATATTGTGAAGAGGTAAGTAAGTAAAATTTATTCTAGCGACAGAAATAACAATTTCTTTTCAAGATTTTCCCATATTCTTTGTTCTGATGGACAAAAAAAAACAAATGAAATTTACAAAGCACTCTTTGAATATATTACGGAAAATATATTTAATTTGGATCCAAATATATTTATAACCGACTACGAACAAGCGCTAAGAAATTCGTTAAATGCAGTTTTTACACGAGCAAGACTTGTAGGATGCTGATAAGTAATTTTTTGACAATTTAAAATTTATGAAGATATGTAGTGAAATTATAATTATTTTTGTTCAAAACTTTTTAGTGATTAATTTTTAATCCACTTACATTAAAAAGTTCTTAACACTAAAACCGAAAAGTTTTAAAACGCATTTTATCACATAGTATATAAAAAGATAATTTATATAATTACAATAATGTTATCTATGTTGATAAAACTTCAATCATTATAGTGTTTGTGTGTTCAATCATTGTGTGTTCGCGCGAAATTTTAATTTACAACCCATTTGCACTCAACCAGTTTTTTTCACGAACACTATAATGATTGAAGTTTTATCAACATAGATAACATTATTGTAATTATATAAATTATCTTTTTATATAGTATGTGATAAAATGCGTTTTAAAACTTTTCGGTTTTAGTGTTAAGAACTTTTTAATGTAAGTGGATTAAAAATTAATCACTAAAAATTTATTAATTTTGTATGGAAAGAAGTTATTTAATACAAATACAATAATATTACCTATTGAAATTTGCCTGAATCACAACAGTGTTTCTAAAAAGTTAGGTGAGTGTAGCATACATAATTATAATTTCACTACATACCTTCATAAGCTTTAAATTAATATATAAATCTCAAAATATGGTTTCTTAATTATAGGTTACATTTCTGCCAGGCAGTTAGACGAAATGTGACAAAACATAAATCCCTATTAGATTTTATTAGGTATCAAAATATGCGTCAATACTTTACTACAAAATTTTGGCACTTCCTTTATTACCGCCTGATTTAATAAAAAGTTCTTTTGTGGCATTAAGATCCAAAATACTATTGATGGATACCAAATGCTTATTGGGGTTTTAGTTTATTGGGGACTTAGTTCCTACTGCCAGTCTCGGTAGGTGATACATCTTTAATGACCAAACACCCCAAAACAAATATGAACAAAGCCCCCAAAGTTTTATATGAAAAAAAACGAATTTTGGGGAATTAGTTCCCTTTTAGTTAAATTTTTGGGGGCCAAGTTCATTTTTATGTTTGGGGACTTAGTTCATAGCGAACTAACTCCCCAAACTTTAGGGACTTAGTTCATTTATGTTTTGGGGACTTAGTTCATTGGGGACTTAGTTCCTGCCGCCGACTTTTTCGCTAATTTATTTTAAATTATTAAATTTAATTGTAAATATTTTATTAAGTATTTTATTTCATAATTGCAATTTTGTATTTCCTTTTTTAGCATAAGATCTTTTTGTCAATAAACATTGCATAGCTTATTTAAACACGTTGTTGCAAAACGGAAATCATTTAAATTTGTATAACCTTCATCTGCAATATGGGCAAACACAAAGCCTTCAGCTCTTATATACTGCAGATCACATGCTTTGGCTACTGCTAAAGCTTGTTTATTACCTCAGGCCAATATTTGTATTCCGATAGGCATCATACTACAGGGAATAATTCTTCGGACTTTTATAGATAAACGTGTCATACTGGCAACAGTTTCAGTACCCAACTGTTCGTCTTGAACATATGGAATTTTAATTAAAATTGCACATGGAATTTTAATTAAAAAATTTTATTAAAAACACATTTGCATTGATTATTCTTTTATTTAATTACACAGCAAATGAGTGCGATAAAGTATAAAAGACAAATACCTTAGACGCAAAGTACACCTTAGAGCAACACAAACGAAGAAAACATTAAAACGGATTTGATAATTTTGCAATCTCTGTCACAGAATACATCTCTGTTCTGTCGTTCACTTAACAACTGATCGAAAAGAACAACTGAATGAAAAGAACGAAGTAGTTCTTTTTTTTGGTAGGGAACAAAAAAGAACAATACGCAAAAAGAACAACTATGCCCAAATCTACTCTACAGTGGTCCATTAATTCACAAAAGAATTCAACTACCGGGTTTTGTCCGAATGAACTGATTTTTAACTATAATCCAATTGATTTAATATAAAATCGTTTGTTGGCTGCTATACAAGACGACGTCGAATCTGAATGCAAAATAACCATCGACGAAAAGCGTACGTTAGCCGCTCCGAATATCCAACGAGAAAGAGAACGCTGGAAACATCGTTTTGATAATAAACACACACGACCTACAGTGTGTAATGAGGGTGATTTAGTTATTATTGAAACTTAGCCTTAGTCATCTGGTGATTCACGTAAACTGGAGCCTAAATATCGTGGTCCGTATACAGTTAAAAAGGTGCTAGGTAATGACAGATATTTATGCCCGTAATTTCAACAAATATATTTCTACCACTGTCAAGTTATCAACCGCGTATTTAAAATTTGGTAATTTAAACTCGTCGGTAGCCTTACCGATCAGATAAACGGTGGTTTATTTTAAAATTAATTTAAAATTTTTTTGTCAAATAGTGTTAGTTTCTTGAAAAATAAAATAAAATTAAAATAGCAAAATATGAATTCGGAACTTCAAGAACTAAGAACCTTAAGGAATATGATTAGAGGAAATGCCGAAAGAACAACACACAAACTCAGAGAAAGAATCGACCACTTTAAAATTTGGAAAGACTTGGAATTTATGCGAAGATTTCACCTTTCCAAGAAAAGTACAACAATAATATTAGACAAAATTGGATCAACACTATCACATAGAGTAGAAAAGTAAGTTTTAGGAAGCATAACCTTAATTTTAAATGATTATTAAAATTTATTTCTTTTTTCTTTAGGAAAACTAAAATTTCACCAAGCCTTCAATTGTTAATTGCCCTTAGATTTTACGCTTCTAAAAGTTTTCATATAATTGTAGCAGATTTTGGAGGCATTCACCAAACAACCGCAAGTAAAATTATTCGAAAAGTTTCTGCAGCTATAAATTCATTGTATGATTTATATATAAAACATGCATCAACAGAGGAAGAAATTTTGAAAACACAATCGCAATTCTATAAAATTGCAAAAGTTCATAGATGCGTTGGTGCTTTGGACTGCACCCATGTTAAAATTATGTCACCAGGTAATTTAATTTTGAATTTCAGTCATCCAGACAAGGCTTTTTATACCCTTTACCAAAAATGGACAAGGATATATATAGGTTTGTCATTCCGTGTGTAATTTCCACAATATTAATATGCCACCCATAAAGTATATATATTTAGGGTCCTTATTAATAGGTAAGACGAATAAGCGATGTCCGTCTGTCCGACCGTCCATCCGTCTGATTTTTTTTGTTAATACATGTATTTATTTATTGTATCTTCAGCTAAACCCCTCAATAATCAATTTCAATGTATTTTTAATAAAAAAATAGTTTACTGAATAAGTAAAATAATATTTTTGGGATTATTAGTGCGTTAACAAATTTTAAACTTTTTTTTTATGCATGGTTTTATTTATTGTATCTTCATATATGAACTAACAATAAGTATTCAAATCTTAAATCTAAAATATAATTAGTAGGCCCGACCAATGTCAGACATAACTTAGTGATAGTTATAATACATAAGTAGTGATAAGCAAAAAAAAGTATTTTCAAGCAGCTTCATTCGGAGTGTTTAGTATTAGAGTCCTTGTATCTCTCTTTTTTAAGCGGATGTGTCCAGTAAAGTTCAAAATATTACGAGCAAGCGGATTAGGATGTGACTCGAGTTTTGTTAGATATTTGCCTGCGTATTTTGCAATTGCTTCAGTCACTAGTGGCATATTTAAATCACGATGTAAGTAGTATGAATGTGAGGCTTGGCGATCAAGGATCCCATACATTTTTGGGATCATGCCTACGCTACAGTCGGCATTTTAAGTTAGTTGATTGGTACGCTACACAAAGAGAGTGTAGTGTTGTTTCCATCCCTGGAAAAAGTGTATTTCTTGGCGCGTTAAGATTTGTGGTTTTTATATTTTAATAATATTTCTTGGCGCGTTAAGATTTGTGGTTTTTATATTTTAATAATATTTCTTGGCGCGTTAAGATTTGTGGTTTTATAATTTCTTTGTATTCGCTTCGTCCGTGGGTGGTCAAGTTAATTGTTTGAAATTGTGTGTGAGTAATGAGATTCGGCAACTGGGCTGGCACGACTTGGCTTGGCTTGGCTTGGCTTGGCTTGGCTTGGCTTGGCTTGGCTTGGCTTGGCTTGCCTGGGTTTGGCCGGGGTTTGGTCGGGGTTTGGGCGGGGGTTTGGGCGGGGGTTTGGCTGGGGTTGGTTAGGATTTGTATACTAATTTTGTATGAGAAAAGTAACAACGATGATATAAGTGCTACCCTATTGTATTGTTGTTCTGTTGTTAAAAGTTCTGTTGTGGTTTTTTCTTTTTCGTTGATATGTATGAATGTGTGTTTGAAACAGTTGATTTAATTAAGTTGTTTGAATACAAAAGCTTGATCCTAACCATACACAACAAAGTTGATAAGAAATAAAAACCTCAAAAATAAATATACTATTACATATATATATTTTATTTATTAATGTGCTTGAAATTTTTTAAAAGTTCTGTTGTGGTTTTTTCATTGATATGTATGAATGTGTTTGGTATAAAAACTTGTAGGTACACATACCTTTTTCTATATAAATGAGGTTTGTTTACAGCTAATAAAATAATTCTTAGTTTAAAAGTTCTTTCTAACGCACTCACGTAATAAGTTCTAAAAAGAAAGCAACGTAAAAAAATGAACGATAGATTTATTTGTGAATTTTGTAAAAAATTATTTACATTGAATAATAATTTAAGACGTCATATTCAACGGTTTCATAATGGTCCTTCCTCATCGTTTAAGTGTACGACCTGCAAAAAACATTTCTCAGATAGAGAGGAATGGCACCGACACACACACACTGAAACAGAAGGTAATAACAATGGTGAAAATATAAATATTTTTTGTGATGATTGTGAAAAAGTTATTCTAAGAAAAAAGTGGTCTTATCATAAAAGAACAAATGAACATAAATATAATTGTTCTAAGAGATCAGATAAAGATGATGATGTTGATAATTTAAAACGTATAAAATCTTCATTCAGCAATCGTATTGCAACATATTTGATTGAAAATGAGAATGAAAATGAGTTAATACCTGAGAGTTTTCTAGCTTCAATCAGAGAAAAGGTGATAAGATTATTATGTAAGCATATACAAGAACATGATAACATAAAATTCAACATTGAGTTGTTCGCTGAATACATATTGATAAAGGAAGATAATGATGATGATGTTGATAATTCATCTATGATTGATATAAAGTCACATCAGACTAAAATGATTATTCTTGAAATGTATTCAACAAGAGAACATATCCTTAATATTTACAATGAACAATGTGATGTTATAGTGAAAAAGATGAGTGAATTCCAGGAGCGAGATAGTGGTTGGACATTGATTCGAATTATGCATTTGGAAGTGAATATTAACCAATACAAGTGTATAAAAAGCACGAACTATATTCCACTACCACGCTCAATACTGAGGAAGTTTGCCTGTATTAATGTTCAAAATAACGATGAGTATTGTTTTAAATGGGCTCTAATATCAGCATTGAATCCAGTTGTTTTAAATTCAAATAGATGTACATCATACAAAATAATCAATATTGAAGATGAAGTACTTGTGTTGGAAAACGGGATTGTTTTAAATTTTAAAAACTTGAGTTTTCCACTTCAGATTAATGCAATCAAAATCTTTGAAGCCAATAACAGTGATATTAGTATTAACGTGTTTGGTCTAGATGAGGATAATAAAGTAATCGGTCCATATTATTTTACACAAAAGGAAAAATCTAATCATATCAACTTGTTGTTGCTTGAGGACGTTGAAAAATCACATTATATATGGATTAAAAATATTTCAAGGTAAATACATATTTTATACTTTTTAACAAAAAAGTATACTAATTAATTTTTTATTTTTATATTTAACTTTTAACAGATTAATTAGAAGCCAATTAACATCCCATAAAAATAAAGTCTATATATGCAATGGCTGTTTAATACATTTTCATGAGGAATCATCGTTGATTAAACATAAAAAAGAATGTAATAGGGTAGTGACGTATATGCCCGACTCAGAAAACAGTAAGCTTAGATTTATGAATTTTAAAAAGCAAATGAATGTGCCTTTTGTTGGCTATGCTGATTTCGAGTGTATACTTGAATCAGTTAATATACAAAATTCATCTAATGTAAAATCAGTACAAAAACATATTCCATTTGCTTATAGCTATTACATTAAGTGTTCTTATAATTCAGATTTAGATATTTTTAGAATTTACAGTGGTGTTGATGCACCACAACATTTTTTTAAAAGTTTAGTTCATGATATTTTATCTATTTACACTAGACATCTGAGTGTTGTTAAACCAATGAACCCCTTAACACCCCTTCAACAGATGCAACATTATGAATGCAAGACTTGTCATATTTGTTCTAGACCTTTAACTAATGAGAATAAAGTAGCTGATCATTGTCATCTAACTGGTCAATATAGGGGTGCAGCCCATAACCAGTGTAATTTAGAATATCAAATTTCAAATTTCATCCCTATATTTTTCCATAATCTCTCGGCATATGATTGTCATCTGTTTGTAAGACAGCTTTCAACAATTGAAGGTGATATAAATATAATACCTTCAAATAAGGAGATTTATGTATCCATATCAAAGAGAATTACAGTCAATGAAAAAGCTACATTTGAGTTACGTTTTCTCGATTCATTTAGGTTTATGCCATCGAGTATATCAAAGCTAGCCAGTTATTTGTCCGACAGTGATTTATCGACAGTAAAGTCAAGCTATCCAAATCCTGAAGAATTCAATTTGATGAGACGTAAGGGAGTCTTTCCGTATGACTATTTAGATTCAATTAATCGACTTGATGAAATTCAATTACCACCTCGTTCAGAATTCTTCAATAAATTAAGTAATGAGTCATGTAGTGTAGAGGATTATGAACATGCGGAAAAAGTATGGTCAACATTTAAATGTGTAACATTAAAGGATTATTTGCTTTTATACCTAAAAGTAGATGTTCTTTTACTTTGTGACATATTTGAAAATTTCCGTAAAGTTTGTGTAAGCATATATAATTTAGATCCATGTCAATATTATACCACTCCAGGTCTATCCTGGGATGCAATGCTAAAAACAACCGAAATAGAATTAGAGTTGTTGACAGATATTAATATCTACAATTTTGTTCTTCAAGGTATAAGGGGTGGTATTGTACAGTGTTCTAATCGACATTCAGTAGCTAATAATAAATATATTAGTGAATATGATTCTAGCAAAGAATCAAATTATCTAATATATTTAGATGTTAATAACTTATATGGTTATGCAATGTCACAATACCTACCCTATAAGAATTTCAAATGGGTTGAGAATTTCGAAAATTTCAACGTTAATAATATAGCAGAAGATTCACCATTGGGATATATATTAGAAGTGGATCTAGAATATCCATCTATGCTGCATGACTATCATAATGATTTACCATTTTGTTCTGAAAATAAGAAAATCGAAATCATGAAACAAAAGAAACTAATAACTGATCTAAATAATAAAACCAACTATATAATACATTATCGTAATTTGCAGCAGTGTATACAGCATGGATTAATTTTAAAGAAAATATATAGAATTCTTCAATTTAATCAATTGGATTGGTTAAAAAAATATATTGATTTAAATAATCATCATAGGACTCTGGCTAAAAATTCATTTGAAGAAAATTTTTTTAAATTGCTAAATAATGCGGTATATGGAAAGACTATGGAAAACGTCGACAAGAGGAAAGATATTAAAATAGTATGTCAATGGGAGAGTAGGGGTAAACGTTTAGGAGCTAGGGCTCTTATAGCTAAACCAAATTTTCATAGTTCACTTCAGATTCATGATAATATGCATGTCATTCAAATGAAAAGAATTAAATCTGTGTACAATAAACCTATTTATATTGGATTTTCTGTTTTAGAAATATCTAAATGGAAAATGTATAATTTTCACTATGATTACATAAAACCAAAATATTGTGAAAACATAAAACTCAATTATATGGATACTGATTCCTTTATTTACGATATTAAAACAGATGACCTATACAGTGATATTAAAGGCGATATAAATACTCATTTTGATACGTCTGCATATCCGATAGATAATGTCTACAATATCCCACTTCTCAATAAGAAAGTTTTAGGCATGATGAAGGATGAGTGTAATGGTAAAGTTATTAAAGAATTCATTGGTTTAAGAGCAAAAATGTACTCAGTTAAAAAAGATGGAGAAGAAAAAGAAATTAAAAAAATTAAAGGGGTTAAGCAGTGTATCACTAACAAATTGAGTATAGATGATTTTAGAAAATGTTTGCTAGATAAAAAATTATATTATGATTCCATGTATGTGTTTAGATCTAAGGTTCACAACATTTATACTCAACATATTAGTAAATTATCGTTAAGCTATTTAGATGATAAGAGATTTATAAGAGATAATGGTATTAATACTTATGCATGGGGACATTATAGAATACCATCATCATCATCATCATCAAATTTAACTTTGTATAGTGATATTATGCGAGATGATGATGATGATGATCAAACTTTTTCCTAGATGTAAATATATAGATTAAGAAGTTGATGGGAATTTATAAATGTAAATGAATTAATAATAAAGAATAAAATAAAACAAAAAATTTTTACTTTTTATTTTAAATTATATTTATTATATAGAAATACTATATTATTATTATTAACATCATAAAAGCTTTATCATTCAAAGTAAGGGGGGGTTCGGTTTTTGCTTAAAGTGAAGTCGTGGTAATTTGTTTCAATTTAAAACAGTTTTCAAAATGAATACCATTAAACTAATACATTACAATCAAGTGTAGGAGTAATTATAATGTTTTTACTATATAACAAAAAAATAACAAACAAACAAATGGTTAAATTAAAATTGCAACAGCATTTTTATTTAAGTAAATATGTTATACTATATTATTATTAAAAAAGAAAATAAAAAAATTAAAAAAATCGCAGCTTCATCATTCAAAGTACTGTTTCTTGTTGTTGTTGTTGCTGTTGTTTTTTGTCTTCAATACTCAATTTATTTCTATGGTGTATCTTGAGCTTAAACGAAAATAATTAATTATTAGATTTAATAATCAATAAATAAATAAAAATAAAAATTATTTTACCAGAAATTACCTGTTGTTTCTGCATTTATGGTTAATTCATAGTTAAGTCCACTGGTTTCTTTCCTTATTTTGGAAAGGAAGTATGTATTGCGGTCGAATTCCGCAATAATTTCATCGTCTATTGTCTCATTAAATATACTCGGTAGGTATATATAATGAGTTCTCTCTACCAGACACCGAATTTTTATCCCGAAGCGTGTCTGTACACGCTCCATCTTTGTAATTTTGTAATTACGATTAAAATCCATCTCCTTTATAGGGAGAATGATTTTATTTTGTGATTTTTTAAAAATGGTTTTCAAATGTGATTCCATTTCTGATAATTTACTTAACTTGAATGACACTTAAAGTAAAACTAGTGGGGGTTTTTATACAAAATTCAGAAATGTAATTTTGTTTCTAAACAGAAAAAATGTGGTAAAATTTTTAATGTTGAGAGGGTTTTAATTTTAAAAAAAGCATTCGTTGCGGTTTTTTTCATTTTGATAAAGTTCCTAATTTATTAAATATGTGAGAAATTTTAGAGTTTGTGGTTTTTTTTTTTTTTTTTTTTTTATTGATATACATAGTATGCGTTTTTATAATTTTAAAAAAAGTTTCTGTTTCAAAGTTTATTTATCAAATACGTGAGACATTTTTAGAGTTTACGGTTTTTATTGATATATACATAAATATATATGATTTTAATTTTTAAAGGGTTTTCTGTTTCGTGAATTGTTTAAAAGGTGTTTTCTATTTCATCATCATCATCATCGTCTTCTTCAGTACTGTTATACAAGTTGTTGTAGAATACAAATTGCTTCTTCTTTTTAAGGATTAGAGTATATGACCCCTTCACTTCTTTAACTTTCTTTAAAATGTGTGGAGTTGTGTTTAGATAATCCATCTGATTTTTAGTAATAATCAGAAATCGTTTAGGTAAATAAATGTAATATTCGTTATTTAGATCACATCTTATACTTTCACCATATTTTGTATGTACTCGATCTATCTTGTTGATTTCATATATAGTATTTTCTTCCATATTCTTTAAAGGTAAGTATGTAATATTAGAACTTTGAAACAATTTTCTTAAGCTTGCCCTCATTTTTTATTTTTTTGCTTTCAACTTTTCACCGTAAGACGAACTTTCAAACTGATTCTTTATATTCAATAATTGATAGTATAAGACGTTTTTAGATATTTCAATAACTTCTTATCAGTTGCGGCTAAGTATACGTGTATGCATACATATACATATACATATATATATATATATATATATATATATATATATATATATATATATATATATATATATATATATATATATATATATATATATATATATATATATATATATATATATATATATATATATATATATATATATATATATATATATATATATATATATATATATATATATACATATATAAAAAGAGATTCAGTTAAATTAAAACTTTGATAAATATGTATTGGGGTCAATTTTTAAAAACTGGTGATAAATATTGTACTTGTCATGCACAGTGGAAAACTTTTCAAATAATAAATGCAGTAGTTTTGGATATTATAATGCAGGTGTTCCTAACCGCAGAAGGAGGGACAAGAACTCAAATTTTTTCTCTTAATAGAGGACAAGAAATGCCAACAAATATTCCAATATTTCATTTTAGTCACAATCAACATATAAAAATTGAGGTTATCGGTGGTATGATATCACTAGTTGGAACAGTCTATGAGGGTGGTTTTAAAGATATAAATGTATACTCATACAAACCATCATGTGTTTATAGTGAAATAGATGAACATGTTTTTAGTGATCCAGCTAAATCTTATAATGGTAAGACTGGTATCCGCTCATTGAATAAAAATCAGCAAAAACCTCCCCTCCCTCAAAAAATTGTCAATAATAGTAAAGTTAAGAAAACAGCTGGTGGTGCTAGCGATGGTGATGACTCATTTCAATATGAAGATTATTAAATTAGTATATAAATATGAGAAACAATTCTTATCATCTCATTCAAAAATATATCGCTAACTTAATAACATATCTATTAAAAAGAAAAACTAAAATGAGAAATATTTTTATCACATTGTTTGCATATATCTATATCATACAAGTGTTTTCAGCTTCATTACCTATTGATTTGAGTGAAAATGAACTTAAAAATACAGAATTTGCAATAAAATTACCAAATAATGATACTGTGAGCATACAACTAAATTTCAAACTTTTAAAGTTCAATAATGATTTAAATAAAAACAACAACGAGTCAACAGCAAAAACAGAATATAAATCAAACGAAGAACAAGAAGACTCTACACCACCTATAAATCAATCTTTTACTGTCGAACAAGCTATTGAAGCATTTAGGCAAGATTTAGTAAAAAAAGAAAAAAATATTGCGGGAATAATTGAAAGTTCGGCTCCATTTTATAGACATTTTCAACTTCAATACAAAGATAATATAAAATTGAGAATCCGTTGTACATATGACAGCAATTACTTGAAACGTCGATTAAATATTTCATGTTTCGAATACCGTCAAGTTGAATACGAGAGAATTTTAAGTAATGGTGAAATTGAGACGGTTTCTGAGGATGATACTACATACCGATCCGATATGACATTAATCAACATTCAAGATTATACTCATGATTTGGATATGGAAATATTATAAATTAACTAATATGATGAAATACATTTACTACTACTTAATATAAACTTTGTTGTTGATGTGTTAAGAACATTTATTTAACATAAATAAAAAAATTAAAATAAGAAAAACAATGAATAATCAGTTTTTTCAACAATGAAACAACTTGTGGACCTGATACCTGTAAATGTTCCTTATCGATAAAAGTTGGGAACAAGCATTATGTATAATGAATTTTTATAATAATTTAAAAACATAGACTTTATAAACAGTTCTACAGTCGTCGTTGTGACTTGATTAGTATTACACAATGTCTGAGGAGAGAATATTAGTTGTAGATGTACAAGGTTTTTATCTCAACAATAAATTCATTGTAAAAGAACTGAGTATTTCAATTAACGATATACAAGTACAAACATTTATTATTAAACCACCTTTTCCATATTCATTGTTGACAACAAAAGAAAAAGATTCAATTAATTGGCTTTATAATCATCATCACGGATTAAAATGGCAAGATGGCGATTCAACCTTAACAAATATTAAGGAATATTATATTGCGCATGTTAAAGATAAAAATTTTATTTATTATGTTAAAGGATTAGAAAAAATTAAGTGGATTCAAAATATTTTTAAGGATAAAATTAATTTTTATAACCTAGATGATCTAAATTGTCCAAATTTAAAAACATTATATCAAAATGATAAATCTGTAAATATTTGTTGTTATCATAGAAAATATTGTATATGTGCTGAAAAAAATGTAATACTCTTAAGAAAGTTTATTAAATCAAATATTAATAAAGAAAACATAAAATTATAAAAAACATTATTTTTTTTTGGATTTATTATTTAACACTTAAATCAGATAAAATAATCATCAAACATTAGTTCATTCTGAATACTTGAAATGTCAATAACAATATCTTTAATCGGAAACACTTCAACTCTGGTTGGAGAATATTTTCCTCCAATTGAACTCCCTACAAAATATGTTTGTGGACTTATTGATTTTGTAACATTCAATTCCATACCCAATGTAGATGTTCACAACAATTTGTTTCATATAGGAAATCATATTATTACTATTCCGGTTGGTTCGTATGAACTTGAGGATATTGATTTTTTCTTAAACTCAAGCTTAAAAGATATTGATGAACCAATTTATCTAATAATTGAAGCTAACAATAACACACTTAAAACTGAAATAACCTCATCAATGGATATAGATTTTTCACAACCAAACAGTATAGGAAAGTTGCTCGGATTTAGCAAAAGAAAATTAGAAGTAAATTCAACTGCATATTATAACACTGATCAAAATCTTCAAAATGATAAATCTTTGAAGTGATGATTGTAGATATTAATCAATTGAATACTACAAGGTTATTTGAATCTGACTTACCTGCACATATTACGGATGTTAATACAATACGCATTGAAAGCAACTTAACAACCGGATCATTTATTAATAATACTTCGAATCATGTTATTCATGAATTTCCTCTTGATGTTCCTCCAGGATATAAAATAAGTGAAAAACCTCGAAATGTTATTTATTTACCCGTCAACTGTCAGCAAATAAACAACATAACGATTAGAATCTTAAATCAAGACGGTGAACTTATAAATTTTAGAAGAGAAAAAATCACTCTTAGACTCCACTTCAAACCAGAATAATGATCATTTACAATAAAAACGTAATGCAAAGAGGATTTCCATTCAATACCGCACCAACTCACATTCGAGAAAGTATAAAAAATAAAAAACTGTTAACATCATATAATACAGAATACTTAAAATCATTAGGATTTAATCTTCAACCATGAATGAAATACTAAATGTCCTTCAAAAACCTATATATGATGAGAGTATTGTAAAAAGAGAATATCATAGTTACTCTCCATATCTAAAATCATTCAACAACAATGATGAAATTCGTATACCAATTCAAAATCAGGATCTCTTTGTCTTACCAAGTGAGAGTATGATTTACATTCATGGCTTTATAGTAAAGACGGAAGCAAACAAAGAGGTTCCAGCTATAGATGTGAAATTTAAAAACAACTTTGTTTCATATTTGTTTGATGAAATTCGTTATGAAATTAATGGTTTTGAAGTTGATCGTACACGCAAACTTGGAATTTCATCCACCATGAAAAATTTTGTATCATTGAATAAGGCTGAAAGTGCTACACTAAAAAACGCTGGTTGGTGTCTTAACGAAACTTTCGTTTTAGAAAAAAGTCATTTTAGCTGTTGTATACCTCTGAAAATGTTGATGGGGTTTGCTGAAGATTATAACAAAATACTATTAAATTCGAAACATGAGCTCATTCTTCAACGTTCTACATCCGATGAGAGATCATATTATTCTACAAATACAACTGATTATTTGAAATTAACAATTCTGGATATAACATGGAAAATGCCGCATATTCAACTATCAGACTTTGCAAAATTGGAAATGTTTAAGATAATCAACAGCAAAAATTCTATACCAATTGCATTTCGTAGTTGGGATTGTCATGTAAATCCTGCACTACCAACGAATACAAAGGTTTTATGGAATGTGAAGCTTTCTCCACAAAACGAAAGACCACGATTTCTTATAATTGGTTTACAAAAAGAGAAAAGTAAAGAACAAGGAAATATATTTGACCATTGTAATATCTCTAATTTAAAAGTATATCTAAACTCAGAGTCATATCCATATGACGATTTAAATAATCGTTTTGAAAATGGTCAGTATTCTATGCTATATAATATGTATGCAAAATTTCAACAAAGCTTTTACATGCGAGAACCTGAACCATTGCTAGATGTTAACGATTACAAGTCTTACGCACCGCTTATTGTTGTTGATGTTTCACATCAAAATGAAACTGTTAAAATTGGACCTATTGATGTACGAATTGAATTTGATACTGAAGCAAACAAACCAATTCCAGAAAAAACATCAGCATACTGTTTAGTTATTCATGATCGCTTAATCGAATACTCACCTCTAACAAGCGAAATTAGAAAAATTATTTAATTATATTTCTTTTAAAATTTTTAATAAATGAAAAAAAAATTTTTTATATATATATATAAATAAAACAAGATCTTTTTAATTCTTAACCGATGTATTTTATTAAAACATTTATAGTTTCTTTTTACTTTAGTTTCGAAAACAAAAATTTTAAACATAAATGACCACAATTTATTGTATTAAAATTTTGATATCTATCATAATTATAACTAATGTTTTTTCCTAAATATTTTATTAATTGTTTTGGTGGCTGCAAATTGCCAAAGCTATCAAAATATTCGATTTGATTGTTGTTTTTCCAGTATGCTACCCAATGTGTGCCAGGTCCCTTTGAAGTATCCAGATTGATTATTCCACATTCTTTTTTAAATGGTTTGCTTGGAAGAGTGTTGCACATAAACACACCTCTAAAATTTGGAATATGTTTTGCATATTTTCTCAAGTCTACATCAGAAAGGGCTCTTTTAGGTAGCTTCATTAAAAATTTTGTTGATAAGGTTTTAAATATAATCCAAGTCCTTTTTTATATGGTTTTAAGAACATGCCTTTTCCCATCGCAATGGCTTCCATTGTATTATTGTGTCGTTTTGCTTCAGTCAGCTGTTCCTTTCCATTTTTAACTGCATTGATTGCTTTTGTAATACCAGATACACCACCAGCTAAACCACCAAGTGCACCCAGTGCAGCAAATATAGGGGCAAGCGGAAGAAAACCTCCAGATTTTGGTAACGGTATTATTCGAGGTGTTTTTATTAACGATTTTTTCTTCCCCTTGAAAATATTGTTTACAACTTTTCGTGAAATCTTTATAGCATCCTTCAAGTTTTCACTTTTTTTTATATTCTTTCTTGCACTTTTCAATGCATGTCTAAATAGTTGATGTTTGTTTACTGAAGACAATCTTTTAGTTTTACTAATAACGTTACCCATACCGAATTTTGTTTTTGCTTTCATTGCAGTAGCAACAAACCAAGCGTTTGATTTTTCACCCAAACTACTATCGCTTGCTTTGACCCTTTGCCAAGCCTTTTCAGTTAAAATTCTATCAGCAATATGTCTTTTCTCTAAATCTTTATTGTTTGAGTATGCTATATCATGCTCTCTGCAAGCAGTATCCAATGGATTGATTCCTTGATCACCTCTAGCTAAACGTTTCTTTAATTTTGTACCAGGTCCGCAAAATTGATAACCGGGTAGATGAAGTTCAATGGGAAGTTTATTAATTATTTTATTTAGAAAACCTTTACCAATGAAGGATGGATGGCGACTGAATAACTTTTTATAAATGATAGTCATATCTATTGATACTTTATCGATTAAAGATTGAAATCAAATTGATTGAAAACAAATAAAAGAGACTGGTTTATATATTATGTTATCATTAGATTTCAGAATGCGTTTTTTTAAACAACATAAAAGGATTGATGTAAAGAATATTGAATCAAAGCTCGATTCATCAAATAAAATTCGTCATAGTTCATTACTACCGAATTCTATTCGAGCTCTTATTGTGGGTCCATCAAATTGCGGAAAAACAAATGTTATGATCAGTCTTATTGAAAGTCCTCATGGATTGAAATTTAAAAATATTTACTTATATTCAAAGTCAACACAACAACCGAAATATAAGTACTTAGAAAGTCTAATTAAACCCATTAAGGAGATAAATTTTTCATCATTTTCCAATAATGATGATGTTCTATCGCCAGACGAAGTTAAACCAAATTCAGTATTTATATTCGACGATATAGCTTGTGAGAAACAAAATCATGTACGTGCCTACTTCTGTATGGGTCGTCATAAAGATATTGATAGTTTTTATTTATGTCAAACTTATACACGTATACCAAAACACTTGATTCGCGATAATGCAAATATGATTATAATTTTTAAACAGGATGTAATGAATATTAAGCATATTTACAATGATCATGTTGGTTCTGATATGACTTTAAAAACATTTCATAAGTTATGTGCCGAGTGTTGGAAAGAAAAATATGGTTTTCTAGTTATTAACAAAGATGATCCTATGAATAATGGTCGATATAGAAAAGGTTTCGATATATTTATAAAGCTATAAAAGAAATATTACAGATACTTTAAAATCAGTACAAGATTAATTATTAAACTAATAGCTTCTCAACTATTAAACTGCTAACTGCTAAAATCAGTACAAGATTAATTATTAAACTAATAGCTTCTCAACTATTAAACTGCTAACTGCTAAACTGCTATACTGCTAAACTGTTAAACTGCTAAACTGCTAAACTGATCTGTTTTGAATCTGTTTCTAATTCAACCTATAAATATGAACACAAATCTAGTTAATAATCTTATTAAAACTCGAAATATTTTAAAAAAGAAATATAAGAATATTTTGCTTGGAGAAATTGCAAATGATGAATTGTTGGCAAAGACATTTAAACCAATATCAAAACCATTAAAAGAATTAGTCCAATCAACTAATAGTAACATTATAAAACATGAAAAAGATCCGGATAACTCTTTTAAACATGATCTTGAGAATAATAAAGTTGCCTTCAGTACACCATATAAAAAGAGTAAGCTTGATTATAACACGTTTTCTCCAAACTTTAATAACAAGAAAATCGAGAAAAGTTCAAACACGTTTCAATCATTTGATGATGAAAATGATCATGATGACCATGATGATGATGATGATGATGATAATAATGATAATGTTGATAATGAGGATGGTAACAATGATGATGATAACACCATTGCAATACATCCCAATCAAAGTATTCAATATAATTTATCAAAAGTTAACTTAAATATATATGATAAAACCTATGGTCCTCATAAGGATAAAAATCAAATATGGAGACTGGGTAATGAACCCATCGCTTTCAATTCAACCAATATTACTGTAGGTAATTTAAAATGGCCCTTCACATCAGGCTTATATGAATTGTTAGTTTATAAGAAACCAATCAGTTATAATAAAACAGATTTAAATAATTATAAACAAATATTGGAGATGACTAATGTCCATAAACGAAATAACAGTATTAATGGTCAGATTAAAGGAAATCGTTCAATTAAATATACAACGATTATTAAAAACCTATTTAAACAACAACAACAGAAAATTCATAAGGGAAAAGGTTTAATGAAATTGAATAGAAAAAAGCATAATTATGTTTATTGGGATGATCCTAATGAATTGGTTGATAGATTGCGTCTTTTGATTTCATCAACAACAGCTGGTCACTCAAATCATAATAATGAAATTGTATCAATTATTGAGGAATTGAGAGAAGCAAAAATTATTATATAAATAGACTTAAAAATGTACAAACAATTCATATTCATAAAATGCCTATCGATAAGTTTGGACATTATATTGAAAAATCTGCAAGATACCAAAATCAACATTTCAAGATTCATTTGGATAGTGATCGTAATTTCAACTTTAACTTGCGGAGAATAAAAAATATTGCTAGTCCTGTATTGGAAAACGATGCCGTAAACAAAATTTACATGAAAACTTATTTAAGTGAAATAAAGAAACAATTGGATACAATGTACATGGAGAGAATTAAGGGAATGGAGGATCGTTTTAACGAAATAATACAACAACAAAACGTGCTGATTACAGAAAAATTTGATAATGTAGAAACACGTTTAAGTAAATTAATACATGATCAAAGCATAATACAAAATAATCTCAATCAATCACTAAGAGAAATGACATCATTATTTAATTACAAAATTGATTCAGTTGAAGAACGTCTAAATGAAAAAACGAAGCTCATTATAAAACATTAAAACATAGATATGTAAATCGTTTTTGATTTAAATTCAATATCAGCAGCATTTAAATTGATGTAATCTGTAAGATAGACGTTAGAAATGGAGCGACAAGAAGTGGTTCAGGAGCTTCATAAGCAAGCACGTAGAAATTTCATTCGACGTCGAGTGGTGATCAAGGGAATTGATGATCTTTGGCAAGCAGATCTTGTTGAAATGGGTGCTTACTCAAAATATAACAAAGGCTATAGATTTATTTTAACAGTTATAGATACATTTTCAAAGTTTGCTTGGGCTGTACCCGTAAAATCTAAAAGTAGTGAAGATATAACCAATGCTATGCAATCTATTTTTTCGCTAAAGAGAATTCCAAAAAACTTGCAAACCGATAATGGTAAAGAGTTCTATAATAAAATATTTCAAAACTTGATGATAAAACATAATATCAACCACTATTCTACATATAGTATAATGAAAGCGTCTATTGTAGAACGATTTAATAGAACTCTAAAAGGAATGATGTGGAAAAATTTTAGTCTACAAGGAAATTATCAATGGATACATATATGTAAGGATTTAATTAATCAATATAATAATAAAAAGCATAGAACAATTGGAATGACACCAAAGTCTGTTAACACAGAAAATGAAAGTTCTATACTAAAACAAGTCTATAATCATCCCAAAATATATAAATTTGGTAAACTAAAAGTTGGAGATCACGTTCGAATTAGCAAATATAAACATATTTTTTCAAAAGGATATACTCCAAACTGGACAACTGAAATTTTTAAAATTCGTACTTTACGGAACACAAACCCCAGTACTTATTTATTGGAAGACTATCAAAGGAATCCGATTGTTGGTGGATTCTATGAACATGAACTATTAAAGACACATTTTCCAAATACATACTTGATTGAAAATGTTATTAAAACTAAGGGGCACCAGGCGTACGTAAAATGGTTGGGATTTTCCAATCAACATAATTCTTGGATCAATAAAGATGAACTTCAGTAATATTATATATATATATATATATACTTCAATATGAGATTTATTTTTTTACTATTTTTTATTATATTATAAAATTTTCAAACAAATTAACAAATAAAATATACATATATACATAAATAGTATTGTTTTGATTTTTATTTCTAATCAACTTTGTTGTGTATGGTTAGAGTCAAGCTTTTGTATTCAAACAATTTAATTAAATCAACTGTTTCAAACACATTCATACATATCAATGAAAAAACTACAACAGAAACCGAATCTGATTACACACAATTTTAAAAACTTGTAGCTACATACCAAACACATTCGTACATATCAACGAAAAAAAAAAACCACAACAGAACTTTTAACAACAGAACAACAATACAATAGGGTAGCACTTATATCATCGTTGTTACTTTTCTCATACAAAATTAGTATACAAATCCTAACCAACCCCAGCCAAACCCCCGCCCAAACCCCCGCCCAAACCCCGACCAAACCCCGGCCAAACCCAGGCAAGCCAAGCCAAGCCAAGCCAAGCCAAGCCAAGCCAACCCAAGCCAAGCCAAGTCGTGCCAGCCCAGTTGCCGAATCTCATTACTCACACACAATTTCAAACAATTAACTTGACCACCCACGGACGAAGCGAATACAAAGAAATTATAAAACCACAAATCTTAACGCGCCAAGAAATATTATTAAAATATAAAAACCACAAATCTTAACGCGCCAAGAAATACACTTTTTCCAGGGATGGAAACAACACTACACTCTCTTTGTGTAGCGTACCAATCAACTAACTTAAAATGCCGACTGTAGCGTAGGCATGATCCCAAAAATGTATGGGATCCTTGATCGCCAAGCCTCACATTCATACTACTGATGTATATTTCAATTCTTAATGTACCATGGAGCAGATGTTATTAACCTTAAAAGTTTGTTTTGTCTTCGTTGAATTCTCTCCACATTGGAAGCAGAAGCAGTGCCCCATAACTGGATACCGTAACACCATATTGGCTTTAAAAGCGACTTGTATATTAATATTTTGCAGTCTAGGCTGAGTGTTGAATTTCTGCCAATCAGCCAATATACCTGAGTTAATTTTAGTTTCATTTGAGTTAACTTATTGTCAATGTGATGTTTCCATGTAAGCCGTCGATCGAAGTGTATACCAAGATATTTCACATGTGAATGTTGAGGAACAACTTGATTATTAATCCGAATGGGGGAACAAGTATCTCTTCGTAAGGTAAATGTTACTTGAACACATTTTTGTTCATTTACCTTAATTCTCCATAAGTTTAACCATAGTTCCATCTGGCTAATGTGTTCCTGGAGTTTTCGGGATGCATCATCAGGGTTTTCGTGCATACTAAGTAAGGCTGTATCGTCGGCAAATGTAGAAGTGTGGATACTACTCCTCACAGGCATATCACAAGTATAAATCAAATATAAAAATGGCCCCTGTATACTCCCCTGTGGCACACCGGATGAGATAGTTTCAGGCATACTCATAAAGTGACCTTCCACAACTAATAAATTTCGTGCAAGAATGTAGCTTTCCAAAAGATTTAGAATGTTTATTGGTAAGTATGTCTTCAATTTCAAAATCAGGCCTTCATGCTAAACTTTATCAAATGGCTGAGAAACATCAATAAACAGGGCAGAACAATACGTCTTTCCCTCAAATGTTTTTCTGATAAATTGAACCAATCTATGCGTTTGCTCAATGGTGCTATGCTGGCTTCTAAAACCAAATTAATGGTCCGGGATGCACCCAGTTAAAATTTAAGACAATTTTGTCATGAGCAGCTTTTTAAAAAGCTTCGACATTGTAGACAGTAAACTTATTGGCCTATATGACTAGGACCTTGGTAAGATCTTTACCTGGCTTTGGAATCATTTTAACCTTGGCAAGCTTCCAGCAGTGTGGATAATGTTCCAGTCGTAAAATGGCATTAAAAATTAATAACAGGATTCTAATTGCAGTACGAAGTAACTTAATCAGCATCTGGTTACTAATTCCATCCATACCGTGAGCTTTTTTCGGGTTGAGTTTGGCAATTAGTTTTTGTACATCACATATCGTAAATTTTAAGGGTCGAGGGGGTAGAGCAACTACACTCGGCAAATCAGCAACACCGGTACATGTATTTGGTGTAAATACGGATTCTAAATGCTCAGCAAATATGTTACCTTTTTCAGTATCGCTTCTTGCCCAACCTCCGGTAGATGTGCCCAGAGGTGGGAGTAAATTGAAGATATGACGAAATTTGTACAAAAATTTTCAATGCAGATATTTGCTTGTAGATGTTCTTCACAAATGTTGTCAAGAATATAGTGCTTGAATCTTGAGGGTGAGAAATTCCAAGTCAGGGTGATGGTACTAGGTCAGTATAGTAAAACCCTCAAAGGGTTTGGCGTTCGTATGTGTCAGTTTTTTTTGGCAAAAACGTAGTTTAACATAACTCAAGAACCATTTGTCCGATTTTGCTAAAACAAACTCAAAAAAATTCAGAATTACAATTTCTTTAATCCGTTCATATAACTATTTTTATATAACCATTTTTAGGGTTCCGTACACCAAAGGTGAATAAATTCAGTAAAGTGCGACTTTGACCCGCGCACGAAGGTTTCCGTACTGACACGAGATATGTAATTAAATACGAACTTTAGCCAATATAAACTATAGTTTGGGCATTTTTTTCGTTTTTGGGTTTTTTTCGGTTTTAAGCGTTTTTTTTGTTTTGGGGGTTTTTTGAATTTATTGGCGCTTTCTGACTTTTGGCACTTTTTTCAGGTTTTGGCGATTTTTTTTTGGTTTTTGAAGTTTATTTAATTTTGGCAATTTTTATTATTTTGGCGTTTTTTAGGGTTCCGTACACCAAAGGTGAAAAAAGAAACCCTATTGTTTTCGCCACGCTGTCCGTCTGTCCGTCACACTGTATTTTCTCAGGAACCGTAAGAGCTACGCACCTGAAAATTGGACAGAGTATGTAGAACCTTGGCCACTACAACAACACATACAACAAATATTAGAAATTAAAGGGTGCTCCAAAACGAGCGACGAAAAATTTTAAAATCTCATGTAATATACATACAATTGTATGTACATATGTATATTGACACTTGAAATTTGTAAAATTGGTGTATTTTTATATAGACTACAACAATAAACATTAAAATATTGAAAAATTTTAATTAAAGGGAGTTCCATCAGTTAATGCAATTTTGACTATGTAATTTTGACAAATTGCTATATCTTGGAGACCGTAAGAGGTAAAATCTTGAAATTTTCAAAAACGGTAAAACTAAAAAATCCGAAAATTATAAAATCGCCAAACCGAAAAAAATCGCCAAAACCTGAAAAATATCGCCAAAAATTAAAAAAAAAATCGTCAAATCGAAAAAAATCGACAATATTTAAAAAAAAATTCTAGCACTAAAATAAATCGCCAAATTCGAAAAAAACGTTTAAATGAAAAAAATTGCCAATATGAAAAAAACGCCCAAAAACCGAAAAAAATCGCCAAAACGCGAAAAATGCGCCAAAACCAAAATAATTGTTTATGTAAAAAAAAATTTTAAATAAACGCCAAAAACAGAAAAAAAATCCTCAAAACGAAAAAAAAGTGCCAACTAAAAAAAATCGCCAAAACCAAAAAAAATCACCTATATGAAAAAAAACGCCAAAATTAAAAAAAAATCTCTAAAATAAAAAAAACGCCAAAATAATAAAAAGAAAGCGCCAATAAATTCAAAAAACCCCCAACTAAAAAAACGCTTAAAACCGAAAAAACCCAAAAACGAAAAAAATGCCAAAACTATAGTTTATATTGTTCGTATTGAATTACATATCTCGTGCCCGTACGGAACCCTTCGTGCGCGGCTCAAAGTCGCACTTCACTGAATTTATTAAAATATTTTCCAGTGCATCATATGTTTCTTTCGTTTCTGTACTATAGGCGATTGGAACTGAAGGTTTTTTATTGGTCTTATGCAGTAAACCGCCTTCAAGCTGAGTTTTGAGCTGTCAATAAATAATCTCCAGTCATCTGCTTCATATTTTATTTCCATTGCGTCCATCAATTTTCCTACATCCGGGCAATATGCAGAAGTTTTTTCATCATTCACAAGGAATAAACTTTGGAGTGTTGCCTGACGACTTCGATAAGCTGTGACTTTCACAGCGGGTGCCAACAAATTGTTTGATTTCAATATGGAAGCCAGCTCTTCCGATTTATGATGTGTTAATTCCACCTTGGCAACAATTGAATCAAGCTTATTTTGATTTATTATTTATTGGATACTGATAGCTCATATGGGGGATCATCACGTGCATGATATGTCGGAGCAGTCGTAGAAGAGAAAATATCTGGGCTAAAAGCTTTTGGTACATGTGTGGTCCGAATGAGGCAATGGTGTTGCGGCACTTGCAACACCAACGTAATTATACGATTTTCTTATTCAATTCAATGCAATTCAATGGATTGTGACCTTCGCCAGGATTAGTCCAAGCCATTGAGGAATATTCTATATGAGTGCCTCAAATACAAAAAATTATGAAGTGAGTTCTAACGGCAGAAATACCTATTTTACTGTGAGTTCTGAAGCTCTTAATGAAAATAATAGAAATAATAAATCTAATGAAAGTAGTTTTTTTTAACGTCAAATCCAATTTTTCGTCAGCGATCAACTTCGCTTTGTCCAATGCCAAATAGTGATTCATTAACATTACAGTTGACTATTACTTCTTCATATAAGTCAATAATATCATCCCCTTCAGAGTCGTATTCATCACTTAATAAAGTTATCACTACAGATAAAAGTTGCTCCAAACCCAAGGTACAAGTCGGAATGGACAGATACATAACCGTGGTAAAGCGTGGCCGAAGCCCGAATTCTTCAAAAATTTCATCTGCTCCAAAGATGTCTAGGGATAATAGCGCATCATCTACCAATCGTCAAAATCGTTTTTCATTATTGGAAGTCACCGACGACAAGCCCGCTGCATCACCGCCAAAGTCTTTTAACCCACTACCTATATAATTGAGAGAGATACATTCTAACGCCCTAATTAAAAAATTAGTCTCGGCCATTGGTGAAAACGTATTTCATGTTATTCCAATAAAGCGTGATAACATTGACGAAACTAAAATTCAAATATACGAAGAAAAATATTTCGGCAAAATAGTGACTTAATTCGAAAAAAAAAATAAAACAAGTTTTTATACGTAGCAACTTAAGAGTGCCAAAGGTATGCAGATTGTATTGAAGGGCATTGACTCTTATGTTAATCCCGAAGAAGTAAAAGATGCACTCATGATACAAGGATTTAAGGTAAAAAAATTTACCAACATAATCAATATGGATAAGATCCCCCAGCCTCTATTTCGTGTTGAAATGGTGCCGAATGATATACACCCAATGTATAGCCTAAAATACCTCTTATACCGAAAAATCACAGTTGAAGAGCAACATAAGTAATTAGGTCCCGTGCAGTGCCATAATTGCCAAGAATATGGCCATACAAAAACTTACTGTAAATTACCCACTGTTTGTGTTGTTTGCAGCGAATTACACGGCACTGCTAGTTGCAATAAGCCAAAACATAAAAGTGATGAAAAATGCAGTAATTGTGGAGGTAATCACACCGCTAACTACAGAGGTTGTCCTGTGTACTCTTTTGTCAAACAGACTATGGTGCAAAAACCTAAACTAGCTCCATCTCAATCAGCAAACGCTTACTCCGCCACTTTTGCGCAAATGAGCCAGCCAGTTACTTCCCGTGTATCGTATGCCGATGCTGTTGAAAAAAAACTCTATTCTCGCACAAAATGTTTCCCCGCTAAATATTTCGACCAATCCAAACTAAACTTTACTTTTAATAGCCTTGAAGCTACCATTGATAATTTAGTGAAAAGTATAAATAATTTTACAACAAATATGACAAGCATGATGCAAGAAATGCTACGAACGCAGTCTACACTGCTTCAAGCATTAGTTAACAAGCTATGAACACGTTAAAAATATGTTTCTGGAACGCAAACGGCATTCGCCAACATAAAAATGAACTTGGGCACTTCCTCGAGGAAAAAAATATTGATATAATGTTGGTCTCTGAGACTCATTTGACTTCGAGAAGCTTTTTCAAAATAAATGGCTACACTATGTATGATACAAAGGACCCTAGAGGGAGAGCATGAGGTGGATCTGCAATTCTAATTCAGTCAAGACTCAAGCACTATATCCTTGACAACGTTAGTGAAGAATATATGCAAGCTACGAATATTTTTGTGGAAAACTTTTGTTCTAATTTCGTGATATCATCAATTTACTCACCTCCCAGATTTTCAGTTACCGAAGATCAGTATGAGAAATTCTACAAATCGCGTGGATCTTGTTTCGTGGCAGCTGAAGACTACAATGCAAAGTTTACGTACTGGGGGTCGCGCCTTGTAACACCTAGCGGTCGAGCTTTGTTTAATACAATTTCAAAAATGGGCTTACATGTTATTTCGAGTGGGGAACCCAGTTACTGGCCTACTGACGTACGAAAAATTCCGGATGTTATTGATTTTGGCGTAATGAAAAATATTTCTAGGGATTTAATTAGTGTTGAAACTTCTCTAGATCTCTCCTCCGATCACTCCCCCACTATCGTTACAATTTGTAACCCACTAAGAAGTGACTTACCTCACCCATATATCAAGATCAATCGTGTTAATTGGCTGGGATTCAAAAAATATCTTAGTAGTCATTGCACGGAAAATATTGCGCTAAGAGCACCCAATGACATTGAAACTAACATTGCCAATCTTAACGAAATTATTAAACAGGCTGCTGAACATGCCACTACCTCCCATCCGCAGTCTGGGTTTAATAAAATTTATTCCAGGGATATTGAACATCTCGTGTGTAAAAAAAAGAGCTAGAAGGGAATGGCAACAGCACAAATCACCCCAACATAAACACAGACTTAAAGAATGTTCTAAACGACTTCAAGAGTTGCTTGCATCTGAAAAAACTGCATCTCTTAAAAATTATTTGGAAGGTGTTGATGTCACATCAACATCTAATTACTCTTTGTGGCGCACTGCTAGAAAGCTTAAAACACCCCTTGAGTTCAAGCCACCTCTGCGCACATCTACCAGGGGTTGGTCAAGAAGCGATACCGAAAAATTTTAAATATTTGCTGAGCATTTAAAATCCGTATTTACCCCAAATACATGTACTGGTGTTGCTGATTTGCCGAGTGTAGTTGCTCTAACCCCTCAAGCCTTAAAGTTTAAGATTCGTGATGTACATAAAGTAATTGCTGAACTCAAGCCAAAGAAAGCTCCAGGTATCGATGGAATTAGTAACAAGATGCTGATGAACTTGCCGCATATTGCAATAAGAACCTTGCTGTTTATTTCTAATGGCATATTACGACTGGAGTATTATCCACAACTCTGGAAGCTTGCAAAAATCAAAATGCTTCCAAAGCCGGGCAAAGATCTTACTAAAGCTGAGTCATATAGGCCAATAAGTTTGCTGTCAACTATGTCAAAACTCTTCGAAAAGCTGCTCCTGACAAAATTGTCCCCAATTTTAACTGGGTGCATCCCAGACATCAGTTTGGTTTTAGAAGCCAGCAAAGCACCATTGAACAAACTCATATATTGGTAAAATTTATAAGAAAAACATTTGAGGAAAAGAAGTATTGTTCTGCCCTGTTTATTGAAGTTTCTCAGGCATTTGATAAAGTGTGGCCTAATTTTAAAATTAAAATCATATCTATCAATAAATTTAGTGAATTTATTAGAAAGTTACATTACTACCCGGAAGTTCACGGTTGTGGAAGGAGAACTCGTGAGTGTGCCCGAATCTATATCATCCGGTGTGCCACAAGGGAGCATACTGGGGCCAGTTTTGTATTTGATCTATACTTGTGATATGCCTTTGAGCAGCAATATCCATACATCTACGTTTGCCGATGATACAGCCTGCCTTAGTATACATGAAAACCCTCACGGGGCTTCCCGATATCTACAAGAATATATTACACAATTGGAACTTTGGTTGAACTTATGGAGAATTAAGGTAAATGAACAAAAGTGTGTCCATATAATGTTTACCCTAAGAAGAGATACTTATTCCCCAATTCGAATCAATAATCAAAATATTCTTCAACATTCCCAAGTGAAATACCTTGGTATACACCTTGATCTACGGCTTACATGGAAACATCATATTGACTTTAAGCTAACTCAGATGAAACTTAAGTTATGTCAAATACACTGGTTGATTGGCAGAAATTCAACACTTAGCCTGGACTGTAAACTTTTAATATACAAGTTGCTTTTGAAGGTAATATGGTGTTACGGTATCCAGTTATGGGGCACTGCTTCGGCTTCCAATGTAGAGAGAATCCAACGAAGGCAAAACAAAATTTTACGGTTAATAACATCGGCTCCATGGTACATCAAAAATACTAATATACATCGTGATTTATATATGCCACTAGTGATTGAAGAAATTGCAAAATACGCAGGCAAATATTTAACAAAACTCGAGTCACATCCTAATCCGCTTGCTCGTAATATTTTGAACTTTACTGGACACATCCGCTTAAAAAAGAGGGACACAAGGGCTCTATTACTCAACACGCCAGATGGGATTTCTTATACTTTTTTATAATTTTTTTTTCTTTTTTGATTATCACTACTTATGTATTATTTATAATTATTAACAAGTTTATGTCCGACAGTGGTCGGTCCTAATAATTATATTTTAGATTTAAGATTTGAATACTTATTGTTAGTTCATATTTGAAGATACAATAAATAAATACATGTATTAAAAAAAAAAATATATATTTATTGATATCAATACAAAGGAAGCCTTATGGCCAATTATATACATATGTATTGTACAGTACCGGCCCTATGTATAAGCAAAAATTGGCATGAAGTTAGCATAAGTGACGAAATTTAATTAGGTGTTAACGAGTTCCTCTATACAATTTTTTGATATTAAAAATAGTCGCATTACCTAATCTTTATCCAAATCTAAGTCCTAGCATGATTTTTTAATGTGAAGTTTCATAACAAAGCTCTTTAAGGTCATGTTCAATTTTGCCACTTATGCTAACTTCATGGCAATTTTTGCTTATACATAGGGCCGTAAGTATCTATGTATACATGTAGGTCTTAAACATAAGTTATTTATAAGAAAAAAGAGAAAAATAAACTAAACAATCAGCTAATTAATTTAATTTAATTTAATTTAATTAAAACATTGCAAAATAAAAAAAATTAAAAATAAGTATTTAAAAGAAAGTGGGTGTTTTCTAGAGCCAGCATATAATAATTAGGACAAAAACTTTATGAAACAGCTTAATGATCAAATACTCAAGAAGATTTTTTTAAATGTTGAAATTGAGTAGCAGAAAAGCTTAAGATCATTCGGAAGGTAATTCCACCCGCGATAAGTCCTTACTAAGAAGGATCGGTCAAACATCGAAAGATGCCCACGTGGTACATTTACCTGGAAATTTCTTGTTGAACCTATAAATGAGAATTCGCTTACAAAAATTTGAGGCTGCCGAGTTATCATGATTTTATAAAATTGTAACAAGATGTGTAAATTTAAGTAAATATTTATGAAAATGATAACCTAGGAATATATGTACTAGCTCTGAAACTAGATTATGTTCAAATATACTAACATTATACATATAACGAACAACTTTTTTCACAATTTTTTCTATCATACACAAATTGTATGCGAGAGTCCCAGAGTAGACTTCTAAACAGTGTTCGAAAATAAACATTATTTAATGTACTTTAATGTTCTGTAAAGTACAACCTCACATATACCGATTACATTAAAATTATAAGTACTTATAATTTTAGTTAACTTCTCCCCAACGAGAATAGTTATGTTAACCTACTCAAAATGATGATGTTCATCACTTCGTTTTGTAATGCTAAAGACATTATTATTAAAGTATATTTAATGCATGTGGGTATACACTCAAAAAAGTTTTACAATAACTGATTGTACAAGAAGTTTCTGTTAACTAAAATTAAAGTAAATTTTACAGGTAGGTAAATTTTTCCTAGGTATTTTTATGTGAAGTCTTTGTGTTTACTGTTTAATAAGGAAACCACAATATATTAATGATTTTATGTGCACTCAATATAATAAATTATTTGGAATATGTATTTAGTAAAACAATTTCATCAGAACATTTTTCTCGTACAATTTTTACCTAAGCGTTTATTTAGTAAATTCCACATACGAATGTGGCTGTGCCATCACGAGAATTTTCAGCATGTTGGTTAATTTTTTTAATTAGTAGTAGTGGCTACATGACGTTAAATTTTCATAGTATTTTTGTTCCAAAATCTAAATGTGAAACATTTAGCCGAGTCGTGCACATTTCCAGAAGCAGCACGTGTGTAAAGATGAGTTTCTACATTAAAATGTGCTACTAGTAGACGGAATGTAGTCAATATAGCTACATGGTGACGTCAAAACTGCCTTAGAACCACATGCGAATGTGAAACTCACATGCGATATGCTATTTGCTTTAAATTATTTTCTTTCATTATAAAAATTAGATTCCAACTTAAGTGTATAGTTTATTGGCGGATATAAAAATATTGAAGTGGTAAGCTATGTATGTACATGAAATTGGTATGTATCATATTTTAGAATATGTATTTGTTTAAGTATGTACATATGCGCATGTATACATATGCGCATGTAAACATATGCGCGTGCGTATTTACGTGAGTTTCGTAGAAAACTATTGCAAATTAAGAAAAAAAATATTTTTTACTGAAGTTTGATATTAAAATAACTTAAAAATCATTCGGTTCGCATGAAAAATAAAGCCTGTTGTAATCGGCAAATAAAAAACCTCTTGCGCATGCGGCTTGGGCGTAATATTGACATCACTATGAAGCTGCATATGCTACATACAACGTAGTTATGTCAAAATAATAAGCATACTTGTGTGTACATGTATGTACACACAAGTGCTGCCTATAAAAATGTGTGTTACATTTGGATTTTGACACCAAAATACTACCAAAATTTTACGCTTTTACGCGCTACTGCTTGCTGAATGAAATGCAACCAATGTGCCGGAAATTCCCCTAACGTTATAATGTGTCTTTCTACATGCCTTGTACTATAGGCTTAGAGTGGTTTTTAAATCAAAATAATATGTTCGCAAATGCATCTCTGCTCTGAATCATACGTGCAAACTTTTATTTAAAATGCAACACAAGTTCGCTGATAATCCAGTTAAATTTTTATTTGCAGCGTAGTGATGCATTTACGAACACACCCTTTAGTAACAGCAAATTTTGAGTGTAAAATGTGTCCGCACATACACTATTATATTCTTTGTTAGTATATGTGCTAGGCTGTGTCAGCTTTTGAAATTTTGAACGCGAAGAAATATGAGGATACTTGTAGTGCTCAGTGCTTTTTAAATTTGTTTTTAATTTTTTTGCTCTAAGTGCTCTAAACTTAAAATTTCAAATCTATTTTGTTTTGAGCATGCCTTAAATTAAAATTGTGCATTTCAAGATGTTTTTATTTGTATTGTTAGAAGACTGATTCAATGAATACGCGCTATATCAAACTCTAACTTTAATATTTAATTTAATTAATGTAAAAAGTGATTTGTCTGACAAGAGAGAATTATAATGGCATCAGCATTCCAAATGGAGTCGAATAGCGAAATTTTCATTATCAAAAATATATGGAAAATGATTCACTTAATGCAGTTGAGAAACACTGAGTTCATTTTTGAATTTTAGGAAGAAATACAACCTTCATTTCAGTTGATATAAACCTGTTTTAGAAACTAGCAAAAATTGGCATACAAGTTCTGTCACATCCACATTTATATGTAGAAGTAGAAAACTATTTAGCTTGTATGTATATTAACATATTTCCAACACTTTTTCACAAATTTATAAAATTATCACATACAAATTTATTTACAATTAGACAGGACAACGTCTGTCGGGTCGGCTAGTATTGGGTGTTTTTTATTGAGGTATAGAACTTTAAGTTGGCATCACTTTTTTAACTGGCGGCCATTTTGTCAGCTGTCAAGTGATTAATATTTAGTTTGGTTTGCCATTTCATCATGAACAGGTTGACAAAAGAACAACGCTTGCAAATCGTGCAAATTTATTTCGAAAATAATGCTTCAGTTCGCGAAGTTTACCGCAAGCTCCGTCCATTTTATGGTCGACATAATCGTCCATCAGAGCAATTAATTCGGTTAACCATGGATCGTTTTCGCACTACGTTTACTCTATGTGATAATACGCATCCGCAGAGACGTCGAACAGTGCGCACCGAAGAAACAATTGCCGCTGTAGAGCAAAGTATTGAAGAGGACCCGAATGAATCGATTCGCCACCGGAGACCTGTATAGAGCCATGATAACCGACTATTTTGTTTCCGAATTGGATAACATGAATATGGATGAGTTGTGGTCCCAACAAGACGGCGCTACATGCCACACAGCGCACGTCACAATCGATTTATTGAAGGAAACATTCGATGAGCGCATAATTTCGCGGAATGGACCTGTCAATTGGCCACCAAGATCGTGTGATTTGACACCATTGGATTATTTTCTTTGGGGATATGTGAAGTCGCTCGTCTACGCCAACAAACCAGAAACGTTAGGGGACTTGGAAGCCAACATTCGTGGCGTTATTGCCAACATACGGCCCCATATGCTCGAAAAAGTGGTTGAAAATTGGACCTGTAGAATTGGCTTTATTCGAGCCAGCCGCGGCGGCCACATGCCCGAAATCATATTTAAACATTAATGGCATAAAATTATCCTTCCAATAAAGCCAAATTGATGGACATTAAAACGATTTTCTTGTGTTTTATTTCAATTCGAAGTTCTATACCTCTAAAAAAACACCCTGTATATAAATAAATTATCTAATTTAAATCTTTTTATAACAGCACTTTTTATTGCTGTAGAAAAGAACAGAAAATATGTAGAATATTTAGTTGCAAAATAACTTTTTAACATGTTTAGTGCTGTTCTACTTTTAAGCATTTTCTCTTTTTGATGACCACTGGTTTAATTTATGCAAATTGAACAAAACGTTATCGATTTATATTAAAATTAATTAGCATGACCGCCTTGTTAGGGGGTGATATTAGCCACGCCCATTAAAAAAATATGTACGTGATGTATAAAAACATATTTTTAAAGAGTTAAATTTGTTTTGCAAACCACTGTTATTAAAGTGAACGATCACTTTAAAACTTTTTTAATGTCAGTAAGAACCAGGTTAGCAAGATTGCAGGGTAATAATTTGTGACGCTTCATTTGCGATGTAACTAAGAACTAAAAGAAAGCTTAGAAAGAGGATTAAAAAAATTTTTTAGACTCTTGCCCGATATATGTAGATGCAGCTATATTGGCGGCATGTTACCACCCAAGCTATAAAATGATTTGGCTGCCAGAGTTTATCACTGCAAATGAGAGGCAAATAATTAAAAATGTTGCAATTAATGCCTTGGAGGTAACTAATTTTTTTGATGTGTAAACATCTATACGCTAGGGGTAAAAATCGTTCATTATAGATTTAAGTTAAATAGCTGATGTTAATAAGAATCTCTACCCAAGTAGATAGACTAGGGTGCTGATGAAGTGCGTGGCTGCACAGAAAAGTATCGGTATTTCCCCCAGCTTAAAGTCTAAGTTTAATTTTTCTTCTCTTCTTTAGAAACTCACATTAATTAATAAAAAAAATATTTCATTCAATAAGAATTGAAATTACTGAACTTGAGCCTAACTATGAATTATTTCTGATTAAAATTCACTACAGTTCAATTAAAATATCTAAAAATTTCTCACTTAATACATCATGGGCACGTGACAAAAATATGTTCACTTGGCAATCACTGTTCACTTGGCCATCACAGTTTCAGAATGCTGGAAATCCAAGTAAAAACTGTAGAATGCAACAACAAGTAACATAGACCACTACAATAATACTTACATGCATGTACCGATGGTACATCGAATAAGTAAAAATAATTAATGTGATGATCGTAAAAAGATAAGTAAGAATAGTTAAACATACTGAGGTAGAGTAAAATAATTTCGTGCTAACCTAAATAGAAAAATGAAAAATTGGAAAAAACAGAAAATTAATAGTGATACTTATAAATGTGTTTACCAAAGGTAAATCAATTGTATACACAACAATCGTTTCTCAAATTCCGTTCATTATAGATTTAAGTTAAATAGCTGATGTTAATAAGAATCTCTACCCAAGTAGATAGACTAGGGTGCTGATGAAGTGCGTGGCTGCACAGAAAAGTATCGGTATTTCCCCCAGCTTAAAGTCTAAGTTTAATTTTTCTTCTCTTCTTTAGAAACTCACATTAATTAATAAAAAAAAAAATATTTCATTCAATAAGAATTGAAATTACTGAACTTGAGCCTAACTATGAATTATTTCTGGTAAAAATCTTTTTCACAATACAATCACAAATTTGGAGTAAGATCACACCGCGTTATGAAATCGGTGTGAGCTATGTATGTATTAGTGTAATCATACGAACAAGAAACAGCGTTACCGCTGGTGCTACTAAAGTAGCAATTTGCACACATTTTCGACTATTGTGCTACTCTATCAAAATCAAGGTTGGCAACCGAAACAAATAACGGTATCGGTATTGATACCGGTACAACTATTTTTTAAATTTCGGTATCGGTAACGGTATCGGTATTTTTTTTATTTCGGTATCGGTATTACCGGTACATACCGTTATTGAGTTTATAATACCGGTATACCGATATGACTGCTAAATTGTTAGTTCAGACAGTGGATATAGAAAAAAATCTCTTTTTTTATCAAATTGCTTCGAAAAGGGAATATTTTTACATTAATATATAAAAAAATTTAAGCTTATAAGTTTCTATATACGTTTTTATACTTTAATTAAAAAATAATTTATTAAAAATGTAAAATAAAGAAACTGCAGTTGAAACTTTGCATATACATATGTATAAAGAATACATTTTGGTTAATTAATCAAAATAATAAAAATAAATACATACAGTGTATGTACATTATACACGAAGTACATGTAGAATTGTATGCACTTAGTGAAGTGCGAATATTCGTATTCGAATTCCCGTATATTCGTCTTTTTTCGATATTCGTATTCGTACTCGCCAAATTCATACGAAACGAATATTTGATATCTAGCAATAAACAATATTCTTGTAGCCAACTTAAAAACAAACAAAACAAATTTCTCGTACAATAAACATTAAGGGCAATTATTACAATTTAATATATTTATAAGTAGGATTTTGTCGGACGTATAAAACGCTACTTTAGGCTATTCATTATTATAAATTTAATTTAACTTAACAGGAAGGATACATTGCCTTTAACTTAGCGCTCACTTTAGGTTAAGTTAAAATTGTACTGATGGACAACTTTTTATACGTCCGATAAAATCCTACATTTAACTAATTTTAAGTTGTAACAATGGCAATCTTTAACTTCAGATATAAAAGTTTCGAAAATTTTTCTTCATTATCTCTATCAACCCATTAACCCTATATTTGAATTAGACCTATTTTTTGTTATAAATATCAAAATGCAAAGCTGTAAACAAAAAATGTATTAGGCCACTTTAAAACAAGATTTGTTTTTAAATATGTATACCCAAAAATCTAATCAGCGTCCAGCGAAAAATAAGAAGAGTACTGCAAAAATACTGAAAGTCCCATTTTTAATTGAATTTTCTTGGAAATTGCCGGGAACTCAAAAGCAAACTGCATATTGATTGCATAATTTTCTACCTAATAGAGACTTTTCAGACGAAAATATTGATTGGCGAAATTCTTTTATAATAGCGAGATAATTAACACACTTGTTTCTTAAAAAACGGCGAAAATCGACTTTTGTTCAAAATTTTAGTTTAAATTGAGTATAACTTTTGACTTAATTGTGATTTTGATACCAATTTTTTTTTTAATATTACAAATTTTCACCCTTATTCATAATGAGCTTAATTTTTTTAATCAAATGTTATTTGACTTCTCCATTAGCAGAACAGTGGATAAAGGTTGGTAAAAAAGTCAAAATTTTAATATTTTTTCTCTAATATTTCCTAAACTGTAAGCGAAACCCCATAAATGTAGTAGATTTTTTTTAGCTCTTGGATAAAAAAGACAATTGCAAAAAATCCTTTTTATCTGATCAAAAACAGGAGCTTGGCATGGATTTTAATTTTTTATTAACCCAAAGTTGCCTATTTTGGTGCTTTGTGGCTCCGCCCCCTTTAAAGATATATAATCTAAATTCCAGACTTACCCCTGTTTCTCTAAATGCCAACGATATATTCGATCGAATATTACTATTGGAAACAAAAACAAATTTCAGTTTTTTGTTTTTGATATAAATGTTCGATCGAATTTATCGTTCGCATTTAGAGAAACAGCCCCTTAAGCTCTGTGACACCTTCCTCAATGCTGTGTTAGATTTCATAGCAATAGAACAGCTAATTTAGAAATTTATTTCCAATATTTTTACAAAATCCTCACTGTGTATCGGGTACTTTAGGCCCTGCTAGGCATTTATGGCAGCAAACCTCATATTTTATACAGAGCACATATGTAGTACATCAATTAAAGAAAAATATGCTTGGGACCAGTTTAATGTGCAATATATTGAAAAAGCACTCTTCAAAACTTTAAATCTTCGCATTAGCTTGTGTATCGATAACAGCCAATATACTAATTTTCGCGATTTCATATACAATAACTCTCGTTTACAGTGGCTTTGCTCTTTTCACCAATTTAAAACATTTATATGTCTAGAGATACGCTTCATAAGAATGTGTAAAGGAGAACAAAATCGTGTTTATAAAAGAAAGTTAATTGAAATAAATTTTTGAAATTTTATTTTTGGTGGGAATCAGTATACCGGTACATACCGGTATAGACCTAACCGGTATTCCTGATACCGGTATTTTCTAACCGAAATGTGTTTCGGTATAGGTATCGATACCGGTATCTAATTATAGCGGTATTTGAATCGGTATCGGTATTTTTACGATACCGTTTGCCAACCTTGATCAAAATGCACCCAAATTTGATATTTTTCTAATTTTAGCCTCTTTTTGATACTTTTTACTGAATGAAAATGTACTTTTTCCTACTATCGGTTTTATTAATATATGTTATGCTGTTTTAATATATTGGCTTGTAAGCAAGTTTATAAGACATTGTTCTACTTGCGATGCGTGTTTAGCTTATTTATATCTTTCGAATAATTAATATGCCCAGGCTTGATTATGTTCGTATGAGTATGTAAATATAATTACATACATATTTGCATATGTATGTAGGTATATACAATGTACATATATTAAACAAATTTCGTTGAACTATAGTAAATTTTAATCTGGAATAATTTCTTAATCGGGAAAATATAAAATTAATAGTGATACTTACAAATGTATTTAACAAAGGCAAATCAATAATTGTATGCACTATCCTTTCTCATATTCTATTTCATTACAAATACAATTTTTCATGGCTTCACAGAAGAATGCGCATTTCCCCCAACTAAAAAGGCTAGTTTAATTTTTCTTTTCTTATCACATTAAGTACTAAAAATATTTCATTTCATAATAATAAAAAATACTGAACCTAAGCCCGATTAAGAAATTATTCCTGATTAAAAAAAGTCACTATTAAACTTTTATATACTTCAAAAAATTGATAAGCGCTAAAAGACCGATTGTATTTAAGTATTGATTTAGATCCAGTATTTATTAAATTATTTTGGTTTTTTGTAATATAATTAGTGGACTTGATGTTTTGTAAGATTTCTCAAATTGCTTGGATAAAAATTTCTATCCAAAGTTATATACATTTGCTTTATATACATATCTTTAGTTTGTTCCCGCTAAGCGGTTCATTTTCTAAATTGCCATCATTAGAAAATAAATTATCTAACGGACTGAAAGTTGAAACTTCTCAAACCGTGTTATCTTCTTTAAGTTTGTAGTAAAGTTATTTGGAAGACTGGATTCCAAATGATGAACCTGTTCAAAAGTACAGATATACAGTTTCAAAAAATAGGAATTTAATAAGTATTACAAATTTTCAAATCAATCTTTTTCCGTTAATTAAAAAATGCAATGTAAAAAAAATTTACAGAATTGTCTTGTTCTTGTCTTGTATTCAGATATTTATTAAAAAATTGAAATAAAATAAATAAATAAAATACATTTTCTCTAAAGTAAATAAGGTGAGTTATAGCCTGTTTGTAGAACGCTACAATGGGGACTCACGACGAACCATTTAATAGGCGACTACGTAATGAAAAGCGTTTGTATAACGCAATTCGACTTTGTCGTGCAGCTTTCGTAAAATTCGCCTATATATCCCACCCTGTGGCAAAACATTATGTTGCCAACATGTCCAAAAATTGTTTTCATTTATCTTTTTTCATAGAAAATTATAAATTCAACTTGAAAAAATGGTAACCCTATTCTTATGTTTAAAAAACACAATTGACAAATGAATAAAAAATTATTTGTATGTATATATTTTATTATTATTTTGGTATAAAAAATTAATTGTTCTTCAAAATTTCTGCTTTTATTTGAAGAAAAAAATTAAGATATTTATGAAACTATGTAAAAAATGTACGTGTATTGTCAATATTTATTCATTTTGGTGCACTTTTTTTGAACACGATTATAATTTTTCATTCGCCCATCTTGACATTTATAATGAGCCAAACCGTGTTACACAAACCCAAATAAATTGAGAGTTGTTACGTTTTTTAATTAAAATCGTCAACAGTCGCGATCTAAAAACCAAAAAAAGAAAAATGCTAACATGTTAGCGATTATTATCGACGAGTCGTGTTCTACAAACAGGCTGTTAGTTTTTTTTTTAAATAAGTGCCAACGCCAAGAAAGCATTAAAAATAAATATTTATGTATTTTCAGAAGATTCAAGTAATTTATTATTATAAGCACAGATTATGTGAATTATTTTTATATTTTGTGGCTTTATTTTATCATAAAAATATAAAGATATATGATATAAAGAAATTAACAAATATACATTATTTTCTCCTTTCTTAGAAGAGTAAAAATATTGCCAAGTTAGCACATTATCTAGAAATTATATAACACCCTTACGATTACAAGTTTATATAATGCATACCATATTGCAGTGATAGGTATTGTACCAAACACGAACTTGGTCAAAATTGTTATCTCAATACTTTTGATGGCCGAAATTGTGGAAAGGAACTTGGCCTTTTTTCACATTTATGTTTTTGTGAGGATCTGACTACTTTCTGGAAGGTTTTCTTAATAAAGCTTTTTAAACTCTAAATTTCTAGTCTGTTATAGTTCTATTCATAATGTCTGCGCCAGTTCAAGAGGGCAGAGTTACATAACATCATGGGTTATAGGGTGATATCTGCACCATTGTGTCATAATAAGGACTGAGTAATTTGATTAATTTTTTAAGAGTCATCTGAGTAGAAATATGTACAATATAGTGTAAATTTTAGTGGGAGTGACTCCGCCTATTTTTCTAAAGTCTGCTCAGACGAAGTACTTTTGAAAACGCCAAATTAAATGCTAGCATGAGTGAAATGTGCGTGCAAAGGTTTCAATACAGTTGCTTGTGTTTTAAATTTATCTAGTCAGTAACTTACCTAAGTCTATTTTTTTGCAAAATTTCATTTCTCTACTTCCCTTATTTAACAATCTGTGCTTTCACGTGTCCATGATCTCTAATTTAGATTTATTTGTGTATTGAATTTAAGCTCTCTATTGCAAATTATAGCTTGAAATGTTATGGCCGTTACCCCCACTCTCCGTAAATTTTTTAAATTCAAGATTTTGTTATGAGCAGCACTCAATTATCATCGTACCCTTTTTAAGATGATAGCTTTTAGATAAAGCTTCAGTTAAAAGCTTCACTACAAAATTATCGTCGCCCCTGCCACTCCAGGTTAAAATATTTGGGTTTTTAGATTTTTCTACTTGGTTTCTCAACTTGACCTACTTGCGTATCAAACCTCATCTCTCTAGCGCAAATGTAATTATTTAATTTTTATGGGGTATTCCCGCCCACTTTTTTTAAATAATTTTTTTTTGCCAGTGCCAATCATAAGTTTCTTTATAATATAATATTTAAATAAATAGTATGTTTAAATCTGCTTATCCGAATAACATGAAATAGGATGTTTAAATTGAACGAAATTTTATAGGTTTGCATTATTCCAACATTTGTGCCAAATTTCAGTAATAACACTTGAGATAAACATTTTAAATTTGCTCTTTTAATTGTATGCTTTATCGGAATAGCCCGCCCCTTGGTCAAACTCTCCGGGTTTTCAGATTTTTCTAGTTAGTTGCCAATCTAGAACTACTTGTTTATCAAACTTCAGCTTACTATCATACATTACATATATTTTTTTTTCTTATGGGAGTGATACCGCCCACGTTTTTAATCACAATACCTGCTGTAGCCATTATTTATCTTTCCTGTCGAGTTTCGTTGAAAACGGATATAAATATGTAGTATATTCAAATGTGCTGATCCGAAGTACATGAAATAGGAGGCTTAAACTGTATGGGCGTGTAACCCCCGATTTGTTTTTTAAATTCTGATCCTTATGGGTGTAGCCCCGCCCTTCTAGGTAAAATTTTTGGGTTTTAAGATTTTTCTCGCAATTTGCTAATCTATACCTGCTCGTTTATCAAATTTCAGCTCACTAGCGCAAATTTTTATTTTTATTCTTATGGGCGTATTCCCGCCTACTTTCTTTAACCCCAATTTTTTTTGGGTTGTTGTTATCTTTCCTGTTTAGTTTCGCTGGAAACGGATAATAGTAAATACATAAATAGTACATTAAAATGTGATGGCCCGAAACACATGAAATAGGAGGGTTAAATTGTATGGGCGTGTTAACGCCCACTTTTTTCAATAAAAATTTAGAGCCTTGCATTATTGCAACATGTGTGCCAAATTTCATTAAAATCGCTTAAATTAAACGCCTTAGAAATGTTTCTTTAAATTCTGAGCTTTATGGGCGTAACCCCGCCCACTGGTTAAAATTTTCGGGTTTTCAGATTTTTCTAGTTCATTGCTCACCTAGATCTACACGTGTAACAAATTTCACCTTTCTAGCTATAGCGGAAGTACTTCATCAATTTGAAGAGTGTGTCAGTGGTCAGTGAGTGAGTGTCTTAAAATATCCACTTTTTCCACCTCCATATCTCCGGAACCTTTTATTGTAAAACTTTAAAACTTACATGAATTTATTCTAATTATGGTTTAAATTTTATAATTTTACGAATGCGGGGAACAAAGTTATGAGGGGGTTAAAAACAGCTCGAATGGCTTCTTGTAAATATACACACAGCGTGCATTGGCCGGAACTTGGCCTGGCGCACTACCGTGCGCCTAGATTTATTTATTGTATTTTCAAATATGAACTAAGAATAAGTAATCAAATCTTAAAGCTAAAATATAATTATTAAACCCGACCAGTGACGGACATAAACTAAGTGATAGTTATAAATAATACATAAGTAGTGATAATCACAAAAAAAAGAAAAAAAATATTTTCAAGCAATGCCATCTGGAGTGTTGAGTATACGAGCCCTTGTGTTTAGGCGGATGTGACCAGTAAAATTCAAGATGTTACGAGCAAGCGGATTAGGATGTGACTCGAGTTTTAATAAATATTTGCCTGCGTATTTTGCAATTTCTTCAATCACTAGTGACATATTCAAATCACGATGTATATTTGAGTTTTTGATGTACCATGGAGCCGATGTTATCAAACGTAAAATTTTGTTTTGACTTCCTTGGATTCTCTCGACATTAGAAGCTGAAGCAGTACCCCATAACTGAATTCCGTAGCACCATATTGGCTTCAAGAGCGACTTGTATAATAAAAGTTTGCAGTCTAGGCTGAGTGTTGAGTTTCTACCAATCAGCCAATATATCTGAGTTAGTTTAAATTTCATTTGTATTAGCTTTGAGTCAATATGGTGTTTCCATGTAAGTCGTCGATCAAGGTGTATACCAAGGTATTTTACATGTGAATGCTGAGGAACAACTTGATTGTTGATTGGAATTGGGGAACAAGTATCTCTTCGCAGGGTAAATGTTACCTGAACACACTTTTGCTCGTTTACCTTAATTCTCCATAATTTTAACCATAGTTCCAGTTGTGTAATATGTTCTTGTAGATATCGGGAAGCCTCATGAGGATTTTCGTGCATACTTAAGGCTGTATCATCGGCAAACGTAGATGTATGGATATTACTGCTCAAACCAATATCACAAGTACAAATCAAATATAAAACTGGCCCCAGTATGCTCCCCTGTAGCACACCGAATGGTATAGATTCGGGCACACTCATGTATTCTCATTCCGCAACCGTGAACTTCCGGGTAGTAATGTAGCTTTCTAATAAATTCAGAAAATTTATTGGTAGATGATTTCAATTTTAAAATTAGGCCTTCATGCCACACTTTAACAAATGCATGCGAAACGTCAACAGTGCAGAACAGTACTTCTTTTCGTCAAATGTTCCTGTTATAAATTGAATCAATCTATGCGTTTGTTCAATGGTGCTATGCTGACTTCTAAAACCAAATTGATGGTCTGGGATGCACCCACTACCATTTAGAATTGGGGACAATTTTGACATGAGCAGTTTTTCGAAAAGTTTTGACATTGAGATAGCAGACTTATTGGCCTGCATGATTCAGCCTTGGTAACATCTTTGCCCGCCTTTGGAATCATTTTAATTTTGGCAAGCTTCCAGCTGTGGGTATAGTACTCCAGTCGTAAAATGGCATCAAAAATGAATAACATGATTCTAATTGCAATACGAGGCAATGCTTTCTTCGGATTGAGTTCAGCAATTAGATTTTGTACATCACACATTTTAAATGAGCATTCGGAAAATCAAAAACACCAGCACATGTGTGTGGGGTAAATACGGATTTTAAATGCTTTGCAAACAAGTTACATTTTTCAGTATCACTCCTGGCCCAAACTCCGGTAGAAGTGCGCAGAGGTGGTTTAAACTCAACGGGTGTTTTAATTCTATTCGCAGCGCGCCATAAAGAGTAATTAAATGCTGGTGCGACATCGAGATTTTCCAGATCGTTTTTAAGAGATGCAGTTTTTTCATATGCAAGCAGCTCTTGGAGTCTTTAGTACACTTTTTAAATCAAATTAGATTTATTTTATTTTGGGGTGGTCTGGCGGTTGTCATTCTCTTCTAACTATTCTTTTTTCACATAGGAGATGTTCAATATCTGTAGAATATATTCTATTAAACCCAGTCTGCGGATGGGAGGAAGTAGCATTTTCAGCAGCCTGCTTAATATTTTCGTTAAGATTGGCAATATTAGATTCAACACCATCATGAGTTCTTAGCTTCATGATTTCAGTGCAATGACTATTAAGATATTTTTTGAATCGCAGCCAATTAACACGACTGACCATTTTCACATATGGGTGAGGTTGAGCACTTCTCAATGGGCTACAGATTGTATCGATCGTGGGAGAGTGATCGGAAGATAGCTCTAGGGAAGCTTCAACGTGAATTAATTCCCTAGAAATATTTTTCATGACGCCAAAATATATAACATCCGGAATTTTATGTATGTTAGTAGGCCAGTAAGTGTGCTGCCCTCTCGAAATGACGTCCAAGCCCATTTTTGAGATTGTGTTCAACAACGATCGGCCTCTAGGTCTGATAAGACGCGAACTCCAGAAAGTATGTTTTGAATTATAGTCGCCAGCTGCTGCGAAACAAGGGCCAAGATATTTGTAGAAATAATCGTATTGATAATCAGTAATTGCGAATCTATGACGGGAGTAAATTGATGATATGACAAAATTTGTGTAAAAATATTCGACACATATATTCGTTTCTTGTAGATGTTCTTCACAAATGTTGTCAAGAATATAATGCTTGAGTCTTGACTTTATTAAAATTGTTGATCCACCGCAAGCTCTTCCTGTTGAGTCCTTTGAATCATATAAAATATGAATAGACTTCTTGAAGTCAAATGAGTCTGAGAAACCAACATTATATCAATATTTTTTTTTCCGTGAGGAAGTGCTCAAGTTCATTTTTATGATGGCGAATGCCGTTTTCGCTCCAGAAACTTATCTTTAACGTGTTCATGGCTTGTTAACTAATGCTTGCAGCAGAGTTTTCTGCATTCTCAGCATTTCTTGCATCATGTATGAATGTTGTCAAATTATTTATAGTCAGCACCAGATTCTCAATAGTAGCTTCAAGGCGACTAAAGTTAAAGCTTGAGTTTGCATTCGTTGAATTATTTTGAGGTGGAATATTTTGAGTGGGAATAGAGGTAGTCTTCGGCATACGATACACGTGAAGTGACAGGTTGGCTCATTTGAGCAAAAGTAGCGGAGTAAGCGTTTGCTGTGCTGTGCTGGAGCTAATTTATGTTTTTGCTCCATAGTCTGTTTAGCGAAAGAATATACAGGACATCCTCTGTAGTTAGCCGTGTGATTACCTCCACAATTACTAAATTTTTTTTTGCTAGATCATTAGGTTTAGTACAAACAGCAGTACCTTGCAATTCACCGCAGATAACACAAACTGAAGGTAAATTGCAGTAAGTTTTTGTGTGACCACATTCTTGACAGTTATGGCACTGTACGGGTCCATAACGCTTGTGTGGTTCTTCAACTGTTATTTTTGGATATAAGAGATATTTTAAATTATAAATTGGATGAGTCTCGTTTTTTTTTTTAAATTTTATATCGTTCGGCTCAAGTTCGACGCGAAATAGAGGTTGAGGAATCTTCTCCCTATTTATTATGTTAGATAAATTTGTTACCTTAAATCCCTGGAGGACAAGTGCATCTTTTATTTCTTCGGGAGCAACATAGGAATCTATGCCCTTCAATACGATGTGCAGGCCTTTAGCAATCTTAAGCTGATATGTGCATAAACTTTTGTTACTTTTTTTAAATTATCTAATCATTTTGCGAAAATCCTTTTCTTCATAAATTTGAATTTTGGTTTCATCAATGTTACCACGTTTTATTGGAACGATGTGAAATTTATTCTCACCAATGACTGAAATTAAATTTTTAATAAGAGCGTTTGAACTTTTTTCTCTCAAATAGATTGGTGGCGGCTTGGATTTTTTGTTCGTAGATACATCGGGTTCGTTGTTGTCATCTTGCAATATTTGATAACGGTTTGGACGGGTAATAGAGGATGCGCTGTTATCCCTAGATATTTTTGGAGCAGATGAAATTTTCGAAGACTTTGGGCTTTGCCCGCGCTTTACAACAGTTATATATCGGTCCATTCCGACTTGGACCTTTGGTTTTGGGCTACTCTTAACTGCAGTAAAAAGTTGGATAAGTGATGACCACGAGCCCGAAGCGGATGATATCGCTGAGTTAAATGTAGAAGTACTAGGCAACGGTAATGTTAACGAATCACTAGTTGGCATTGGACAAAGCGAAGTTGATCGCTGACGAAAAAGTGTCGTTGCCGTTAAAAAAATTCTATTATCAGGTTTTTTATTTATTTTGTTTTCATGAATAGTGTCAGAGCTCGCAGCAAGTCTATCGACAGATTTTTTATTTTTATTATTTTCAGTAAGAGCTTCAGAGCTCACAGTAAAATAGGCATTTCTGCCATTAGAACTCACTTCACAATTATTTGTTTTTGAGGTACTCATATAGAGTATTCCTCAAGGGCACTTTGCTTGTTTGCAGCTTTTTTTTGTTATTTATGACTGTAAAAAAATATTAGCAACGCAAAGAAAGCTTTTTTATCAGTAACAATATGTATTCCGAATATTTTTTCGTATGATTTTTTTTGTTTAGAATGAAATAAAAACTCCGCTAAATCGACTGTTCACTGTGAATTTACAACGAGAACTCTTGGAGGTAATTTGGAGGTAAATAATAAAAAAAAAGATATACTCCTGGGAGCAGCAAAGGGAGCAATAGTAAATATGACAATTTCATGTTTATTTTTGAGAACCACGACAGTTATTAATCTACGACATGAAATTTGGTGTTATGGTCCGTCAGGTTTCTAAATTACAAAAGCAAATACCTTGCCAATATTGATAGCTAGCCAAACATAAAACAAGTGTACATATGTGTCAACACTACTAGTATGTGCTCATAAAGCCTTTAAAAAATTATTTTCCTAGTTGGCTTTAGTTATTCCCTAACAAGAAGTCTCCTCGTCCCCACCAAAAATTACTTCTTTCCAGAAGCCTTTTGGTAATGGAGGCAATGTTACAGAATCACTTGCTGTTGTGCATGAATAAGGCATTTCTTTTGTTCGAGATGAGCCAGCTAGAAGCAGTAGATTTAATTTCCAAAAAACCATGCATTTTCTTCACGGATGTAATAATATATAGCACTGGACAACAAAATGGAGGTTTTTTCATAATGTTTAAATAAAAATGGCCGGTTCTTATGTATTTTTGTCTCCTAATTACGATGGCGTCATTAGTTTGTCTCTATAAGCTATAGTTTTGAAGATATAGTTTCATTTAGGATTTGAATAATTTGCACCTATTTTTGAATTATTCCGTAATATATCACGAATGGTAGTCCAAACTTAAAAATACTTTCTGGATTATTACGGCCCTATGTATAAGCAAAAATTGGCATGAAGTTAGCATAAGTGGCAAAATTGAACATGATCTTATATAGTTTTGCCATGAAACTTCACATTAGAAATCATGCTAGGACTTAGAGGTGGATTAAGATTAGGTAATGCGACCATTTTTAATGTCAAATTGTATGGAGGTACTCGTTAGCACCTTCAATTTCGTCAGTTTTGCTAACTTCATGGAAATTTTTGTTTATACATAGGGCCGTTAATCTACACAAAAATCCCTTTCATTGGTATAGATTCACATTGATGAGCATATCAGGATATCTGACTATTATTGCAAGGATCTTTAAAATCGTGTTTTTAGTTTAGTCCTTGAAAATTTTTTGATAACTTTTTTTTACCAAATATTAATAATTTGTATTTTTGTTTGCTGATTACAAAAAAAATTTATTACTTTCCTAGCCCCTCCAAATTCAGAGATATTTCGTGTTACATTAAAAAAATCTTGAAATTTTTCTTTTCGAAAGCCATCCACAAAAATATTTTTTATATTACATTCGTAATTAGGAGACAAAAATGCATAAGAATCGGCCATTTTTATTTAAACATCTAAATCAGAGTTGTACAGTGTGTTAGTGTTTCCAAATCAGAATTTTTTCTGGGAGCTGATGCAACATTTGAAAACTTAGTGCTCATAAAAGGAAATTCTTATCGTTGCCGGAATGCTAACCAGCAAATTATATTTATTATATACTTTTTCAACAAATGTTCTTAATTTTACAACTTCGAAAAAACGGAAAAATTATTCTTACCTTTTCCAGAAATTTTTGAATGTTGTTAATATTTTTTTCTGGAATTGTGATCTTTTCGTTGACCTTTTTTCCACCGTTTTGTTGTTCCGGATCCTTAACTTCGGCGCTTGCATAGGAAACATCCTTACTGTCAATTATTTCATTTTTAGGCTTATGAGAAAGTAAGTCATCATTGCCCTCTTTATTATATTTATGAGTACCGTATTGATTGTTCAGTTGTTGTGCTTGTTCTTCTAAGAACGCAATATTGTTAGAGTTTGTTTGGTCAATACTAGTATTCTTTGATTTTATGTAAATACGTTCCTTATACCGTTCTCTATGCCACCTATTATTAAGCCTGAAATTATATTAAAAATAAAGTATAAAGTTACCGTAATATAGAAAAGCCCTAACTCAATATTTATTTGAAATCGAGTTTTTTTTTGTATATTTGATAATGTATGAAAAATGCTAAAATCACGAATTAAAAAAAATAACGGGGTAAGGCCTTCGCATATTAAGGTAACGATATGTGCGTATGTACGTTAAGATAGTCCGATTTCTAAGAACACAAAAGCCATGAGCTATACAGTAGTTTTCACTTAAATTACTTACGGTTAATTGATTTACCCGATTAATTCACTCAGAGAGCATGAAATGAAAATGTTCAATATGGGCATTTCCCCCCGAATGGTCCACCAGGATGGAAAATTTAAGTTTTGATTATCTTCGTCTTTTATTGTTTATAATAATAAAAAAGTGTATGATTATATAATGGAATGGTTTAACAACATATCTCAGCTGTTTTAGTTGAGGAAATTGGGCTGGAAGCTGGAAAGTTTTATATTTTCTTTTTAAGCTACTTGTAAAGATATTTATATCTACATAAGTATAACTATTTTACATGCAAAAATATATATTATGTTTGCACTCTTTCTTCAAAATATCTCTATTACCAAATAGTAAGAAGAGAAAAATGTAAAGAGAACAAAGAAAAGTTCAAAATGGGAAGGAGTCATGGTGATAATAATTAAAAAACATGTGGAAAAATCGTACATTCGACCCGTACGTTTGCAACCGGCAATTAAGCCAATTAAACAAAAACCAGTAGAGATATTTTATTGTATAAATACTTGATAGAGACCTACATTAATACACTTTTAAAATAAATTAATCACTTTTCATTATTCTGTTCCATTTCGCAGATTTTTACATTTCACTACTGTCGTCTAAAGTTGACTTCTATTTTGCGTACCACATGATTACAACTTATAATATGAAAACTTAAACTCGATGAAATCCATCTTTTGCACTAAACATAGAGCTTCCAAAATGCTATCAAATCAAAAAAAATGCTTGCAAAAGTTTTGTTTTCTACATTTTTTGTACATCTGTACGACTGTCAATTGGCGAAGACACAGGATAGCTCAATACTGGCGCCCGTGTTATTAACTTTCGAAACTGGTGGCAAAATTGCATCCGATGTTGCCTTCAGTGTACATAGTCACATAGACGGAAAATGTTCCATTTTTTGTCAAAGGTTTTCTTAATATTTTATATTTATTTCTTATAAGGCTCGAGTTTGGAATAAGGATAAATGCATCTTCATTAGGAAATTATGTTTAGATATACTTCGTATGATTTATTAGGTCTTCCCAATTATTTCGCATCAATATGTCCCTGCTAAAAATAAATGAACGCGTTCAAAATGAAAAAGTAAAGGTATTCACGTTAACTCTTGCAACTATGCAAAATGCATAATTGCACTTTCTGACGTAAGCAACCCATTTTGTTTAGTTGTCTATAAAGGAGCACAATATGTACATATTGCTCATTTACTTCAATAGTGTCATAATTCAAAACCCCCGTTTTTTGAGTTAATAATGAAAAATAATTCGGCGTTTCGTATTTTATCTTGAGTAAAAATTTCATATAAATAGCCACAACCTTGTGAGAATAATATTTTTTCATGTCTTCATTGAGTTGTATGTAAATTAAAAACTTTAAACGCGTTTTTGGCAGAACTAGTATTATTGAGTTGTGACACTATTGAATAACACGAACGATATGTAGATATATTGTACTCGTATGTTTCATGATTGTTAAAAGATTTGTTTAAATGCTTGTGACGATGATTCTTAGGCTGGGGTAAAACTCAGCGTTGTCCAGGATTCGTTCACAAAAAGAGATAAAAGCAAAAAAACAAACGAAATCGATTCAATATTTGTCCACGTATTTATGGTTCACAGATATACTTCCTTTGGTACTCATGTTTCCTCCAAAAGCTCCTGACAAGGTTTTCTTTTCATTTTCATTAACTTTTATGCACGATGTCAAAGCTTCTTCCTTTACTAGTGTAGTATCAGCGCCTGAGTTTACCAACAGTAGTAATTTTTCCTCTTTTGCCTCTCTACAAGGAAAGCTTATATACGCATCGTTTATCTCACAACTTTCGTTGCTACTAACATCACTCTCCAGTCTCAGTTCATTTTTGTACTCTGAGTGGTTTATGTGATGTTCTGCGACGTTTCCGTCCTTAATTATCCTATTATTCAGGGATTTTCTTACTAAATCTGTGCGTCTTGCACCAGATATTAATTCGGGTTATCCTTGTCTTCCTGTTTCAGATTATCCTGCTCCTCTGTCAAGTGTATCTTGTTAATATCTAAATATATGATATTAAAAGCTTTATCTTTATTTTTTTCATTAGTAATTTCTCTACATTTTCGGCATTCCGGTCCATTAATCTTGGCCGGGACGATTCTCGTTTCCCGAATTATTGCTGTTGTAATTAAATCATTGTTGCCTCTATTGATGCCGTTTCTATTATCGCTATTTATACTCCGTCTGTTTCTTGGGCAATTAGTAGAATTGTGACCCTGTTGATTGCATCTAAAACAGCGTCGCTCCTCGTTGTTGTTATACCTAGTTCCACTTTTGTTTTGAGTTTTCGAGCTTGTAAAATTTTGCCTATTTGTTCCATAGTCGGGAGGTTTCATGTTCCTTCTCAAATTGCATTCGTTATGCCCTGTCTTTGATTATAACACATATTGTTTCCTTGGTTATAGCATTCGTCTATCATAGGGCTCCAGTATTTTGAGTTTTCTCGTGAATTACTGCTTGGCGTTGAATGGCTACATATCTTCTGATGCATGGATAGTTGTCGGACTTCTTTTATCAACTGCTGGACCGTATCATATAAAGGTTCCTCGGTATGCATTGTCATGATATTTGAAGGTTTCATATTAGAACCAAAGAGATTTTGAGCATCCTTGGTGATTTTCAGCAGGGCAGATAGCTTTTCGTTTTCGTGTCCGACGAATTTTGACATCAATCTCGGATCTCGTAAGCCTCTTATGTAACTTCTTACTGCGGATTGGTTGCAATGATCTATCATAGATTTTCGATGGGAAACTTCTTGCAATTGTGCTGCAATTATTTCTGTGGCATCTGTAAGTAGTCCTTCTAGTCTCTCTCCAAATTCATATCCTGTCCATGTACCTTGCTTACTGCTAAAAATTAGTTCTTGCAATTCTATTAGAGTTTTGCCTTTAAAAAATTTTCTCTAACAGCCTGACATAAGGCTTCTATTGTTGTGAACTTTTTATTATGCAAATATGAGTAAGCATTTCCAAATAGTCTAGTTTTGATGCATTTGATTATGTCGACCACATTACCTGGTTCTACTAGTTTATCCTTTGCTATCATACATCCTTCAATAAACTTCTTGGCTTCCCTTGCCAGTTCTGGCCTATCAGTTCCGTAGAAAATTGGTATCACATGGGATATGGTTTTCAAGAGTTCGGTAAAAGTTGTCATGTTGTTACTACTTGTTGTGGTGTTAATTGTAATCACTTTCCTCGTCTCTCCTTGTAAGTATCTTTGACTTCAGCGTTTCGATTTGTTGAGTTTTTTCCTCTATCACCTTTCTATTTTCGATGACTTGCTGAAACTGGTCAGGAGTCAAGTTAGGGTTAACGCGCTGCGCGAAGTCTTTAAATGCTTGTGTCTTATGTTCGCTGTCTTGAATCTGTTGTTCAGCTTCTTCAATGGTTTTTCTTAAGCTTTCGTTCTGCTGCTTCAAGATCCGGTTAACGTGTAAATATTCTTCTAGTTCCTTGGATATAGCTGGACTTTGTTGATGTTCATGTAGCACTTGTAGTTCTTCCAATAAAATATCTATATTTTCAAATTCGGTTATGTTTCCCTGGCTCCTCACTTTATGCTTTACTAAATCTATATACTCTTTGGTATTGTTAAGGTACTTTATGAGATTCCACACTCGCTCAGAAATTTCCCTGGTCTCCTCTTGTGTCTTTTGTAATTTTTTTTCAAATCCTCCATATAGTTCAAGCAAAATTTCCTAAATCCACTTTTATTTTCAATGCTCACTTTCACAAAACAAACTTTCCTTCTATTTAAATAATGCTAATCATTTTGAATTTTTCACTAGTTTAATCTTTATCTAGTTTAATTTACTAATTCAACACTTATATAAATATTTTTACCATTTGTGTTGGTCCCATTTGTCTCGAGCAAATGTTTGATCGTCGTTGAGTTTACCACCAAAGTCTGTCCAACTTAAGCTCATTAAAACCCTGCGTTGTGTAGTAAATGTTGGTATACAGAACAACGTATCCTTTTAACAATTTAATTCAGTATATTAAAATTAAATTGAGGTAAAATAGCTTTCCAATATCAATATACTTCCTTCAAACTGCCAAAAGGTATCAAACTGTACTCTTGCTAATACCGGCTGCGCCAAAATGTTGTGTTGAATTTAAAAACGGATTTTTCTTTTGTATATTAAAAGGGATTTATTAATAAAAACTAGTATCTTATTATTTTTACTTTACAAATTTAAACCTGGAGGGTCCCGTGGGAATCGCAGGTATGACTCTAACTTCTTGACTGCAAAATAGAAGACTATAATTACAACTAACTAATTACCACTGACTAATTACAACTGCCCTCACTAACTAATTACAACTGTCTTCAACTAACAAACTATAACTCCTCCAACTAACAAACTACAACTCCTCCAACTAACAAACTACAACTGCTCCAACTAACAAACTACAACTCCTCCAACTAACAAACTACAACTGCCCATTTGGTTTCTTAACATGAACTATTTATACAAAACTTAATCATAATTTAATATATTAATATTATGCTTAACAGTTAATATTATTATGCTTACTTGCTAACGTACTTAATATTATTAAGCTTTTGACCCAATTACGAAATATCGCTATTGCACAATTTGTCAACGCAAAGAATTTAACAAACAACCAAGTGAATGAACTGGTTGTTGCTGCGTTAACAAATTAGTGCAATGTACGGGTACGAGGGTTGATCAATTCTGATTCACAACACTAGCTAGCAATAGTATACTATACATGCTAGCTAGCTAGCTAGCAATAGTATACTATACATGCTAGCTAGCTAGCTAGCAATAGTATACTATACATGCTAGCTAGCATGTAAAGTGTTTTCGCACTACGTTTACTCTATTGCTAGCTAGCTAGCAATAGTATACTTTATATGCTAGCTAGCTAGCAATAGTATACTTTATATGCTAGCTAGCTAGCAATAGTATACTATACATGCTAGCTAGCTAGCAATAGTATACTATACATGCTAGCTAGCTAGCAATAGTATACTATACATGCTAGCTAGCTAGCAATAGTATACTATACATGCTAGCTAGCTAGCTAGCAATAGTGTACTTTATATGCTAGCTAGCTAGCAATAGTATACTTTATATGCTAGCTAGCTAGCTAGCTAGCTAGCTAGCATGTATAGTATACTATTGCTAGCTAGCTAGCTAGCATGTATAGTATACTATTGCTCGCTAGCTAGCTAGCATGTATAGTATACTATTGCTAGCTAGTGTTGTGAATCAGAATACTATACTATACATGCTAGCTAGCTAGCTAGCAATAGTATACTATACATGCTAGCTAGCTAGCTAGCAATAGTATACTATACATGCTAGCTAGCATGTAAAGTGTTTTCGCACTACGTTTACTCTATTGCTAGCTAGCTAGCAATAGTATACTTTATATGCTAGCTAGCTAGCAATAGTATACTTTATATGCTAGCTAGCTAGCAATAGTATACTTTATATGCTAGCTAGCTAGCAATAGTATACTATACATGCTAGCTAGCTAGCAATAGTATACTATACATGCTAGCTAGCTAGCAATAGTATACTATACATGCTAGCTAGCTAGCTAGCAATAGTGTACTTTATATGCTAGCTAGCTAGCAATAGTATACTTTATATGCTAGCTAGCTAGCAATAGTATACTTTATATGCTAGCTAGCTAGCAATAGTATACTATACATGCTAGCTAGCATGTATAGTATAGCTATTGTTTCTTCGGTGCGCACTGTTCGACGTCTTTGCGGATGCGTATTATCACATAGAGTAAACGTAGTGCGAAAACAATCCATGGTTAACCGAATTAATTGCTCTGATGGACGATTATGTCGACCATAAAATGGACGGAGCTTGCGGTAAACTTCGCGAACTGAACCATTATTTTCGAAATAAATTTGCACGATTTGCAAGCGTTGTTCTTTTGTCAACCTGTTCATGATGAAATGGCAAACCAAACTAAATATTAATCACTTGACAGCTGACAAAATGGCCGCCAGTTAAAAAAGTGATGCCAACTTAGTTAAGTTCTATACCTCAATAAAAAACACCCAATAGAAACAATCCAGTTAGCATTATTATTATGTTTTTTACAAAGTAAATGGGTTCTAAAAAATTGATGCTTAACAAAAGGTGCTTTTTTATTTATTTTTTAACAAAAGGTGCTTTTTTGTTTATTTTTTTTAACAAAAGGTTCTTTTTCCATAATCTTTGGCATTTCTTCGTGTAGTTTCACTTTTTACTTTAATGAAAGTTGGCATCCCTGTATCAACCAAACTACAGTTAAAGTAAAATTAATCAGATGTAAAATTGAAACTCATCTTTATTTTTGTATTTTTGTGTTGTTTTTATAACATGTTTTGTTATTCTCAATTTGTTTGACGTATTCTTTTATTTAAAAATAACTGTTAAATAATAACTGCGATAATTAAGATATTGTTTGATGACTGAGTATTATTAAAAAAAACATTTAATAGTATTATTAAAACATGGAAGAATTGCAAGTTGTCGTAGAAAATTTAAACATGGGATAACGTAAAAAGCAAAATATGTAAAATTTCTCAAAAAAAGTAAATATTACGAATTTTATTTCAACATTTGGTCGCATAAAAAGTGTTGCTCAATTTTTAATAGTGAAATATTTGTTTTGTAGGATATTTTTAGACCTGAAAAAATAAACAAACCTAATTGCAGTCATACGAAAACCAGCATGTTTCAATGCAAAATATTCAGTGAACTCGATTGACAAAAATAATATATTTAACTTGAAATTTTTTAATATATTAGAACAGGTTTAACCACATTCAGTAAAAATTTTATCGTCATATACTGTGAGCGTGAAAAGAAAGTAAACAGTTATTTCATCTGTATAAAAACCTTTGTTACAGTACAGTTATTAATAAAAATTAAAAAGTTTAATTTTAGTTTAAGAGGCTTATATAATAAGAATTTAATTCTGTTTAAACAGTAAATGAAAAGAAAATAACAAAAACAATTCACTTTATCTTAAAATACTAATGATTTTGAGCGTCAAAAAAAGTAAACAGAACCCATTACACTAGATAATTAGGTTCATAAGCTAAATTATTGTTAACTTTTAATATTTGGTTTTTTTTTATTTGCATTCAGCAATGCATTTAAACTTTTTGGCATGTAATCGGCAAGGTTTTTTGTTATATTTGGAAAGTTTTTTCCATTCTTCAATTAGAGCCTTTTTCAAGTCATTCTTCTTGGAATGACCCTCCGCCTGATATTTCCGTGAGGGTGCTTCCAGAAATTTTTGATTGCATTAAGGTCTGGAGACCACGGTGGATGATCTGAAGTCTTAGGCGTTCGGTATAACAACCATTCCTTAACAATTATCGTCGTATGTTTTGGGTCGTTGTCATTTTGAAAGACCAAGTTGCTTAGAAGCGCCAATTTTTCAAAGATGGCCGCAACATTTTCTTTCAGAATATTTAATTAATCAATTTTATACATTGTAGACTCAACAAAAACTAAATTGCTGACTCCAGATGGCGCCACGCAACATCAGTTCATAACCGAGCCTCCGCCGTGTTTTGCGGTGCTTGTAACACACTTTTCAAGAAAGCTTCATTCTTTGACTGCAATATTTTTAGAGGCTTTTTCACTCAAAAAATATTGAATTTGCCCTCATCACTATACAGTATGTTTTTCCAGAAGCCTACAAGCTCAGTTTTGTACTTTTTGCGAATTTCACGCGCTTCTGCTGATTCCCTTTAGATATGTAGGGGTTACTCTTTGACACTCTGTCATGTTGTCAGTTATTGTAGAGTTTTCTTCCAACTATACTGGCACTAACTAGTTTTCCACATATGTCTTTAATATTTGAAGAGGATTTGGCGATGGATTGGTCCTTAATTGTCGTACCACTGCTCATACTTCTGTGCCACTAAGCCGTTTTGGTCGTCCCGAGTGTGGTAAATTCTCTACTGTATGATGCCGCACATATTTAGCCATAATTTTTTATAGTCCAGTGATTCTTTCCGACGATTTCTCCAATTTTACGCAATAATTTTTATATATATATAAATCTAAAATGATTTCTCGCGTTGATGGTATGCTTACCAATTTCTTAAAGTTTAATATCTATCCTTGCACTTTTTCTTAGACAATTTGATATTAAACTGTCAAAAATATTTTCACTATATCGGCTTGATAGATATGTAACTGCTTTCAAAAAAATTTGTTTTTATCCCGAAATATTTAAAGAAGTCTCAAGGAATGTTGCAACTGTTAACTTTTTTTGACGCGTAAAAATCATCAGTATTTTCAGAAACAGTGAATTATTTTTGTTATTATTTTCTTTTCGTTTACTATTTATACAGAATTAAACTCTTACAGCCTTATTATTAAGACTTAATAGACTTTTTTTTAAAAAATTGTATGAAAATTTTTTCTAAAAAACCTTTTTAAAGCCTTAATAAATTTTATAAATAAGGCTGTTATTATATAAGCCTCTTAGACTACAATTAAAGTTTTTAATTTTTATGAATTACTGTACTGTAACAAAGTCTTTTATACAGATGAAATAACTGTTTACTTTCTTTTGACGCTCACAATATGTGTATTCGCTTTACACAATGTAATTTTTCCTTCTATTAACAAACTTTTTTTCCTTAACAAAAGGTGCTTTTTAGGGTTCCATACATCAAAGGTGAAAAAAGGAACCGTATTGTATTCGCTATGCTGTCCGTCTGTCCGTCACACGCTATTTTCTCAGAAACCGTAAGAGTTACGGACCTGAAATTTCGACAGAGTATGTAGAACCTTGAGGGTGGCGTTGGCTGAAGTAGTTAGTATGTTGACTATAAAACCGAAGGTCCTGCGTTCAATCCCGGTATCCGACAGTCATTAAAATAACAACACCACGCATTTTTCTGATGTGCATTAGTGTCCTCTGTATCATTTGTTGTGGGAAAAGTTCTAGTGATGCAGCCATAAGGCACTGGTCACTAAAAACTATACCGACTTCATCAGATAATAATCCTAATGTAATATCAGAGCGCCCTCCTTCGTTGTGTAGCAGAATCATCGGAGAAGTAAAATAACTAATAAAAGGCTACTAAACAATGCTTCAAAATTTAATTTGCCTCATTTGACATCAGATTTGCAAAGAGCAAAGTTGTAAAAGAATGAAGCTTTCTGTTCGATCAGGAGCTTTTTCCTCACCGGCAGCTATATAGAGCAATTCAGTATTTTCGAATTGTTGTCTATATGCCACTGAAGTGTTCGATGGGCAGTGATATTTCTAAGTTGCAGAAAGTTGCGACCGATGATGTTCTTACGAGTTCAACAATTATAATAATTTTTATTTCCAAAATATTCTTTAACTTAAACCTAAAACAATATAAGTATATAAGACAATTTATTGTAGTTGTTTTATTGTTCACATAGAGTAAACGTAGTGCGAAAACGATCCATGGTTAACCGAATTAATTGCTCTGATGGACGATTATGTCGACCATAAAATGGACGGAGCTTGCGGTAAACTTCGCGAACTGAACCATTATTTTCGAAATAAATTTGCACGATTTCCAAGCGTTGTTCTTTTGTCAACCTGTTCATGATGAAATGGCACACCAAACTAAATATTAATCACTTGACAGCTGACAAAATGGCCGCCAGTTAAAAAAGTGATGCCAACTTAAAGTTCTATACCTCAATAAAAAACACCCAATAGAAACAATCCAGTTAGCATTATTATTATGTTTTTTACAAAGTAAATGGGTTCTAAAAAATTGATGCTTAACAAAAGGTGCTTTTTTATTTATTTTTTAACAAAAGGTGCTTTTTTGTTTATTTTTTTTTAACAAAAGGTTCTTTTTCCATAATCTTTGGCATTTCTTCGTGTAGTTTCACTTTTTACTTTAATGAAAGTTGGCATCCCTGTATCAACCAAACTACAGTTAAAGTAAAATTAATCAGATGTAAAATTGAAACTCATCTTTATTTTTGTATTTTTGTGTTGTTTTTATAACATATTTTGTTATTCTCAATTTGTTTGACGTATTCTTTTATTTAAAAATAACTGTTAAATAATAACTGCGATAATTACGATATTGTTTGATGACTGAGTATTATTAAAAAAACATTTAATAGTATTATTAAAACATGGAAGAATTGCAAGCTGTCGTAGAAAATTTAAACATGGGATAACGTAAAAAGCAAAATATGTAAAATTTCTCAAAAAAAGTAAATATTACGAATTTTATTTCAACATTTGGTCGCATAAAAAGTGTTGCTCAATTTTTAATAGTGAAATATTTGTTTTGTAGGATATTTTTAGACCTGAAAAAATAAACAAACCTAATTGCAGTCATACGAAAACCAGCATGTTTCAATGCAAAATATTCAGTGAACTCGATTGACAAAAATAATATATTTAACTTGAAATGTTTTAATATATTAGAACAGGTTTAACCACATTCAGTAAAAATTTTATCGTCATATACTGTGAGCGTGAAAAGAAAGTAAACAGTTATTTCATCTGTATAAAAGCCTTTGTTACAGTACAGTTATTAATAAAAATTAAAAAGTTTAATTTTAGTTTAAGAGGCTTATATAATAAGAATTTAATTCTGTTTAAACAGTAAATGAAAAGAAAATAACAAAAACAATTCACTTTATCTTAAAATACTAATGATTTTGAGCGTCAAAAAAAGTAAACAGAACCCATTACACTAGATAATTAGGTTCATAAGCTAAATTATTGTTAACTTTTAATATTTGGTTTTTTTTTTATTTGCATTCAGCAATGCATTTAAACTTTTTGGCATGTAATCGGCAAGGTTTTTTGTTATATTTGGAAAGTTTTCTCCATTCTTCAATTAGAGCCTTTTTCAAGTCATTCTTCTTGGAATGACCCTCCGCCTGATATTTCCGTGAGGGTGCTTCCAGAAATTTTTGATTGCATTAAGGTCTGGAGACCACGGTGGATGATCTGAAGTCTTAGGCGTTCGGTATAACAACCATTCCTTAACAATTATCGTCGTATGTTTTGGGTCGTTGTCATTTTGAAAGACCAAGTTGCTTAGAAGCGCCAATTTTTCAAAGATGGCTGCAACATTTTCTTTCAGAATATTTAATTAATCAATTTTATACATTGTAGACTCAACAAAAACTAAATTGCTGACTCCAGATGGCGCCACGCAACATCAGTTCATAACCGAGCCTCCGCCGTGTTTTGCGGTGCTTGTAACACACTTTTCAAGAAAGCTTCATTCTTTGACTGCAATATTTTTAGAGGCTTTTTCACTCAAAAAATATTGAATTTGCCCTCATCACTATACAGTATGTTTTTCCAGAAGCCTACAAGCTCAGTTTTGTACTTTTTGCGAATTTCACGCGCTTCTGCTGATTCCCTTTAGATATGTAGGGGTTACTCTTTGACACTCTGTCATGTTGTCAGTTATTGTAGAGTTTTCTTCTAACTATACTGGCACTAACTAGTTTTCCACATATGTCTTTAATATTTGAACAGGATTTGGCGATGGATTGGTCCTTAATTGTCGTACCACTGCTCATACTTCTGTGCCACTAAGCCGTTTTGGTCGTCCCGAGTGTGGTAAATTCTCTACTGTATGATGCCGCACATATTTAGCCATAATTTTTTATAGTCCAGTGATTCTTTCCGACGATTTCTCCAATTTTACGCAATAATTTTTATATATATATAAATCTAAAATGATTTCTCGCGTTGATGGTATGCTTACCAATTTCTTAAAGTTTAATATCTATCCTTGCACTTTTTCTTAGACAATTTGATATTAAACTGTCAAAAATATTTTCACTATATCGGCTTGATAGATATGTAACTGCTTTCAAAAAAAATTAGTTTTTATCCCGAAATATTTAAAGAAGTCTCAAGGAATGTTGCAACTGTTAACTTTTTTTGACGCGTAAAAATCATCAGTATTTTCAGAAACAGTGAATTATTTTTGTTATTATTTTCTTTTCGTTTACTATTTATACAGAATTAAACTCTTACAGCCTTATTATTAAGACTTAATAGACTTTTTTTTAAAAAATTGTATGAAAATTTTTTCTAAAAAACCTTTTTAAAGCCTTAATAAATTTTATAAATAAGGCTGTTATTATTTAAGCCTCTTAGACTACAATTAAAGTTTTTAATTTTTATGAATTAGTGTACTGTAACAAAGTCTTTTATACAGATGAAATAACTGTTTACTTTCTTTTGACGCTCACAATATGTGTATTCGCATTACACAATGTAATTTTTCCTTCTATTAACAAACTTTTTTTCCTTAACAAAAGGTGCTTTTTAGGGTTCCATACATCAAAGGTGAAAAAAGGAACCGTATTGTATTCGCTATGCTGTCCGTCTGTCCGTCACACGCTATTTTCTCAGAAACCGTAAGGATTACGGACCGGAAATTTCGACAGAGTATGTAGAACCTTGAGGGTGGCGTTGGCTGAAGTAGTTAGTATGTTGACTACAAAACCGAAGGTCCTGCGTTCAATCCCGGTATCCGACAGTCATTAAAATAACAACACCACGCATTTTTCTGATGTGCATTAGTGTCCTCTGTATCATTTGTTGTGGGAAAAGTTCTAGTGATGCAGCCATAAGGCACTGGTCACTAAAAACTATACCGATTTCATCAGATAATAATCCTAATGTAATATCAGAGCGCCCTCCTTCGTTCTGTAGCAGAATCATCGGCGAAGTAAAATAACTAATAAAAGGCTACTAAACAATGCTTCAAAATTTAATTTGCCTCATTTGACATCAGATTTGCAAAGAGCAGAGTTGTAAAAGAATGAAGCTTTCTGTTCGATCAGGAGCTTTTTCCTCACCGGCAGCTATATAGAGCAATTCAGTATTTTCGAATTGTTGTCTATATGCCACTGAAGTGTTCGATGGGCAGTGATATTTCTAAGTTGCAGAAAGTTGCGACCGATGATGATGTTCTTACGAGTTCAACAATTATAATAATTTTTATTTCCAAAATATTCTTTAACTTAAACCTAAAACAATATAAGTATATAAGACAATTTATTGTAGTTGTTTTATTGGTTTCTTATTTCCAATGTACCAATTCAACTTGTTACTATTATTTCATTTAATACAGCAATACCAAACATTGCATTCTTTTTGACAACAACAAAACATACTAGTTATTTAGAGACTATAAGTGTATTCGAAATAATACAAAATTACCTGTTGATTGTTTAAATTAAGTGACAGTGGTCAATGCGTGTAAAATATTGACAAATTACAGTGGTCCAAATGAGCGACAAAATGAACAGCATTGAATGTAAAATATTAAAATAGTTATGGAAAAATAAGTACATATTAAAATGATTTTAATATTTTTAGTAAATTTTATGCGGAGACCTAACATGCCGGCCCCATTGAAAGTACACTTTCAAGAAGAACATAATAGAGCCAGTCTGTGGATAGGGCGACGTATAACACCCTTTGTAGTTTTAATATCAACAACTCTTACATGATTATCTCTTCCACGAACAATATTGATGATTCTACCCGTTAGCCATCGCTGTGATGGTAAATTATCTTCTTGAATAATGACTAGGGAGCCATTAACAATATTAGGGTTACAACTAGTCCATTTGTTACGTGTCTGGAGCTCGTTTATATAGTCGTGGGACCACTTCTTTTGTAGATACATCACGTTCTGGCAAACCACGTAGGGGGGGCGCCTATCAAGAAATGCCCTGGTGTAAGGGCTTAAAAGCCACTGGGATCGGATGATAGGGGTGAAATCGGCCTCGAATTTAAAATAGCCTCTATCTCTACCAGAGCAGTTGCAAGCTCCTCGTGGGTTAATCTGATATTGGACAGTGTCTTAGTTAAGTGACCTTTAGCAGATTTGACGGCTGCCTCCCACAATCCACCAAAATGTGGTTGGAGCAATAATTTACAATAGCGTTTGAGTTTTTATGCTTAAAAAGGAAGGATTTTAGTTGAGCCAGCTTTGAATTTGCACCAACAAAATTTGTAGTGTTGTCACAGAATATATCTGTCGGTAGACCTCTTCGACCGATCATCCTCTTGAGAGCAGCAATAAACGCATCAGTTGATAAGTCGGAAACGACTTCAATGTGAACTGCTTTGGTGACTAGGCATACAAATACAGCAACATACGTTTTGTAGGGAACCTTTCCTCTGATTCGCAGGTAGGTGTTGAATGGACTACAAAAATCAACGGCACATCTAGCAAACGGCCTTGAGGGGTTGAGGCGCTCTACTGGTAAGTTTCCCATCATCTGTTGCAATAGCCTTGGACGATAAAGAATGCATTGTAGGCATGAATTGCCAATGCGACGACATAAATTTCTTGAGTTGATGATCCAGAATTGTTGGCGAATCAGCGACATCAAGGCCTTAGGACCAGCGTGATAATTGTTTACATGTAGATGGCGCACATAGCAGTGAACAAAATGGTTTTTACTTGGCAAAATTATAGGATGTTTTTGACCTTCTGAAATTGCTGCGTACTCTAAACGACCGCCGACCTTAATCAATTTGAAGCCATACGATGAATCAAGGAAAGGGTTTAAACATTTAAGGGCGCCTTGGGGGTCCTTTTTCTTCAGAATCCGAGTTATGTCATCTTGAAAATGTTGTCTTTGAATATTAAAAACGATTCGATATAAAGCACTCTCTAATTCCTTGGGCTGCAAAGAGTCAGAGTTAGAAATATTAGATTTTGTTTTTTGACTAAAGCGAATCATCCAGGCGACAATGCGAATAATTTTCAAGTATGAGCTGAATTTTTCTATACAATTCAATATGTAGTTAGTTTTTGTTTCGAAGCAAAATGTAGATTTTCGCCTTTCTTTATCGAATTCTTCGAGTTTCGTCAGAAAGTTTATTTAATTTATTGGGAGGCCACTGTGTAGGATCGAAAGCTAGAAATGCTGGTCCCTTGAACCAAATAGATGCGGTGAGTTCCTGTATAGTAGAACCACGAGAAACAATATCAGCAGGATTAAGATGTGTTGGAATATGTCTCCAAGTACAAGCATTTGTCAAATCCTGAATTTCTGATACCCTATTGCCAACAAAAACGGATAGTATTGAAGAATGTTGTTTAAGCCAATGTAGTACAATTTGAGAATCTGTTCAAAGAATTATTTCAAGATTTGGTATCGACAAAATTTTTTTTATTTTTGAGTACAGGTTTGCTAAGAGATGTGCTCCACAAAGTTCGAGTTTGGGCAACGATTTTCTTTTTGTAGGAGATACTCTAGACTTGGCGGTTAAAAGTTGAGTAAAAGTTTTTCCAATAGAAGTTTGAGCTCTCAAATAGAAACAGCAACCAAATGCACGAATTGACGCAGCACAGAATCCATGGAGTTGAACTGATTGTGATTCAGCTACAAGACAAAAACGTGGTATTTTAATCATATTTAGAATTTTGAGATCTGAGACAAAGTCCCAGCCAATTTTAAGAATCCACAATTCTTGCATAATTACTTTAGCTCTTATAAGTAGTGGTGATAAAAGCCCTAGGGGATCAAAAAGTGAGGAAGAGAGTGACAATATTGTTCGTTTGGCGATTTTATCATCAATTGAAAGTTTAGGCGAAAACGAAAACAGAAAAATATCCTTTTGATCCCATGTGATACCAAGGGCGCTGGTTATAGTAGATTCATCTATATTCAAATTTTTAACAGTCTTGTCATTTCGAAAATCCTTATGATTTGAGTGCCATTTGTCTAACTGAAAGCAGCCACGAACAAGAATTTCATTTACTTCATGCTTTATTTGAGCCAGTTCTTATAGGGTATTTGCACCACCAAGAAAATCATCCACGTAAAATGATGATTTTATAGTTTTTGCACCAAGTTCAAATTGGTCCATATACTCATCTGCTAGATAATGAAGACTTTTAATGGCAAGATAAGGTGCAGATGACATTCCATAAGTGACAGTATTTAGCTGGTATGTACGTATTTCTTCTTCTTCTGAATTTCTCCACAAAATGTAGTGGAACTTTCGATCGTGAGAATCAATCAGTACTTGACGATACATTTTTACTATATCTGCCGTAATAGCATAACGATGAAGGCGAAAACGAAGCAAGATTGTATATAGTTCCTCTTGGATTGTCGGACCAACCATAACAATATCATTGAGAGACTTTAGAGACGATGAGGGACACGAGGCGTCGAATACTACCCTTAATTTCGTAGACGTACTGTTGGGCTTGAAAACACAATGGTGGGGAATGAAATAATGGAGCTGATCTAAGCGAGGGTTGCACACTAGGCTCATATGTCCGCAGTCTTCATACTCTTTCATGAAACAAACATATTGCGATTTAAGGGTTTTGTCATGTGTAAATCGTCTTTCTGGAGACATGAATCTTTTAAGAGCCATATTTCGAGAAAACCCTAGGACATCAGTAGATTCTTTAAAGGGTAGTTTAACCACAATTCGACCAGATGTTTCACGATAGACAGTTTGATTGAAATAGGATTCACTAGCCGACTGTTCAGGTGTCAAAATCTGTGAGCTGGGTTGAATTTCTTCTATTTCCCATAAGCGTTGTAATTTAAGATCAACTTCCTCTTCTATCGATAGCATATAAGAACTACCAATATTGGATTGTGCCGAGATATAGCGACCTGTTACAATCCACCCAAAAAGGGTTTTATGCAACTTCAGCAAATTGTGGACGAGTGTAATTTGACCGACTGACAAAATATCGAAGAAAGTTTCAGTTCCAATAAGTAAATCGATTCGTTTTGATTTGAAGAAGCTTTCATCTGCAAGCTGGGCATTTGGGGGCAAATTCCATGATGAAACATCTAACTCAGAATCAGGTTGATAGGAAATGTGAGGAGTAACACAAAACGATAATGACACTTCAAAATCTGTAAGCCGAGATTTTACATTTGAACATGACCTGTATTTACTTGTGCTATGCGTGTTACCAATGCTAGCAACTTCAGTAGTTTGCCTTGTTCGAGGCAAATGAAGTTTTTTAGAAAATTCATCGGTAATAAAATTTAATTGAGAGCAAGAATCTAGCAGAGCACTTCCCAACTGATATGAGCCAGTAGCGTCGCGAACGAGAACCATGGCAGTAGCAAGCAACACTTGTTCCGGCGAGGATTTTTCCAAATGACTATGAACCGTTGAAGGAGGTTCATTCAACGTAGAACGAGAAGTAGATGATTCAGCAGTGGTCAGGGTCTTGAAACTTGCTGAGACCGATGAAGCAAACTATGATGCGAGCGAGAGCAAAATTTGCACTTGAATGTTGAGGAACAGTTGTTTACTTGGTGCCCCTTCGATAAGCAATTAATACAAAGCGATAATTTTTTGATATTTTCAAAACGTTGTGTTACATCCATGTCCTTGAAGCGAGGACAACGGCTGATTGTATGATCTGGTTTTGAGCAAAGTGCGCAAATGCGTTTTGAAACCGAAAAGGTATAATCAGGTTTTGAACTTTTATTTTTAGACTTACCAGAGTGATGAGTTTCTGGCTTACGTGGTAGCTGAGTATGGGTGTTATCAATAGATTCCAAAAATTGGCAACGTCTTTCAAGGACCTTGGAGCAATCATCCCATGATGGCAATCTAGTAAAATCTAAAGAATCCTTTCACTTTCATTTGGTATCATCATCCACCTTTTGCATCACTATGTGAATAAGCATAGAGTTGGCTATGTCACTATGCGAACCAAGAGACAATAAAGAACTATAAAGAGCCGAAACGTTATCGACAAGACTACGTAATTGTGTGCAATTGTATTTAGACATGGCTGGAAGTTCAAAAAGGGTTGAAATATTTTCCATAAATATCAGTGAGCTATTGTCGTAACGAGTTTTAAGTCTTTCCAAAGCCTTTGGATAATTTTCATTTGTAATTTGGAAAGCCTTGACCGTTTCTAATGCCTGACCATGGAGGCAATTAAGCAAGTGATTAAATTTTTCAATATTCGAAAGGCCAAATTCACGATCAATAACTTGGTTGAACGATGTTATAAAATTTTTGTACTCACTATACTTTCCACTGAATGTGGGCAACTTTAGCTGAGGCAGCTTATGGCTAGCAACGGGGAAGCAAATCATCGAATCAGACACTATAGTATTGTGGACTTCTTCTGCTAGCTGCTATTGTATATTCATTTTGGTTGTGATATACAAATCTTCGATTTCGGGCCTACCGCTATCATCCGGGTCGTATTTTTCAATTAGGGTTTGGTATGTTAATATCTACTTAAAATATGACTCCAAAATCCCCAAAGGGCATTTCAATTCCGCTGATGATAGTGTCCTACCTTCACCCCTTCCATTGACTTCGATTTGATTCTTGATGCGGGTTATACTTTTCTTTTCTTTGGTTCGTTGTTGTTTTACTTCTTCCAAAGTCATCGTAATATTTTTTTTTTAAATAAATTTTTTAAGTTCCACAATATATAATGTTTAGGTTTAGTTTTGAGCACAAAATTATTAATAATTTTTACCAGCAAATGTTTGTAGTTCGACTCCGCTAAGCGACCATTGCATGAACATGCACTTGAACAAAATATTGTTGAGATTTCCACGGACCACACTACGAGAAAAACCTTACAATATCGTGCCCCACGTTGGGCGCCAAAATGTTCGATCACGAGCTTTTTCCTCACCGGCAGCTATATAGAGCAATTCAGTATTTTCGAATTGTTGTCTATATGCCACTGAAGTGTTCGATGGGCAGTGATATTTCTAAGTTGCAGAAAGTTGCGACCGTGGAGCGCGACAATAAAAAAGCGAAGATGATGTTCTTACGAGTTCAACAATTATAATAATTTTTATTTCCAAAATATTCTTTAACTTAAACCTAAAACAATATAAGTATATAAGACAATTTATTGTAGTTATTTTATTGGTTTCTTATTTCCAATGTACCAATTCAACTTGTTACTATTATTTCATTTAATACAGCAATACCAAACATTGCATTCTTTTTGACAACAACAAAACATACTAGTTATTTAGAGAATATAAGTGTATTCGAAATAATACAAAATTAACTGTTGATTATTTAAATTAAGTGACAGTGGTCAATGCGTGTAAAATATTGACAAATTACAGTGGTCCAAATGAGCGACAAAATGAACAGCATTGAATGTAAAATATTAAAATAGTTATGGAAAAATAAGTACATATTAAAATGATTTTAATATTTTTAGTAAATTTTATGCGGAGACCTAACATGCCGGCCCCATTGAAAGTACACTTTCAAGAAGAACATAATAGAGCCAGTCTGTGGATAGGGCGACGTATAACACCCTTTGTAGTTTTAATATCAACAACTCTTACATGATTATCTCTTCCACGAACAATATTGATGATTCTACCCATTAGCCATCGCTGTGATGGTAAATTATCTTCTTGAATAATGACTAGGGAGCCATTAACAATATTAGGGTTACAACTAGTCCATTTGTTACGTGTCTGGAGCTCGTTTATATAGTCGTGGGACCACTTCTTTTGTAGATACATCACGTTCTGGCAAACCTCGTAGGGGGGCGCCTATCAAGAAATGCCCTGGTGTAAGGGCTTAAAAGCCACTGGGATCGGATGATAGGGGTGAAATCGGCCTCGAATTTAAAATAGCCTCTATCTCTACCAGAGCAGTTGCAAGCTCCTCGTGGGTTAATCTGACATTGGACAGCGTCTTAGTTAAGTGACCTTTAGCAGATTTGACGGCTGCCTCCCACAATCCACCAAAATGTGGTTGGAGCAATAATTTACAATAGCGTTTGAGTTTTTATGCTTAAAAAGGAAGGATTTTAGTTGAGCCAGCTTTGAATTTGCACCAACAAAATTTGTAGTGTTGTCACAGAATATATCTGTCGGTAGACCTCTTCGACCGATCATCCTCTTGAGAGCAGCAATAAACGCATCAGTTGATAAGTCGGAAACGACTTCAATGTGAACTGCTTTGGTGACTAGGCATACAAATACAGCAACATACGTTTTGTAGGGAACCTTTCCTCTGATTCGCAGGTAGGTGTTGAATGGACTACAAAAATCAACGGCACATCTAGCAAACGGCCTTGAGGGGTTGAGGCGCTCTACTGGTAAGTTTCCCATCATCTGTTGCAATAGCCTTGGACGATAAAGAATGCATTGTAGGCATGAATTGCCAATGCGACGACATAAATTTCTTGAGTTGATGATCCAGAATTGTTGGCGAATCAGCGACATCAAGGCCTTAGGACCAGCGTGATAATTGTTTACATGTAGATGGCGCACATAGCAGTGAACAAAATGGTTTTTACTTGGCAAAATTATAGGATGTTTTTGACCTTCTGAAATTGCTGCGTACTCTAAACGACCGCCGACCTTAATCAATTTGAAGCCATACGATGAATCAAGGAAAGGGTTTAAACATTTAAGGGCGCCTTGGGGGTCCTTTTTCTTCAGAATCCGAGTTATGTCATCTTGAAAATGTTGTCTTTGAATATTAAAAACGTTTCGATATAAAGCACTCTCTAATTCCTTGGGCTGCAAAGAGTCAGAGTTAGAAATATTAGATTTTGTTTTTTGACTAAAGCGAATCATCCAGGCGACAATGCGAATAATTTTCAAGTATGAGCTGAATTTTTCTATACAATTCAATATGTAGTTAGTTTTTGTTTCGAAGCAAAATGTAGATTTTCGCCTTTCTTTATCGAATTCTTCTTGAGTTTCGTCAGAAAGTTTATTTAATTTATTGGGAGGCCACTGTGTAGGATCGAAAGCTAGAAATGCTGGTCCCTTGAACCAAATAGATGCGGTGAGTTCCTGTATAGTAGAACCACGAGAAACAATATCAGCAGGATTGAGATGTGTTGGAATATGTCTCCAAGTACAAGCATTTGTCAAATCCTGAATTTCTGATACCCTATTGCCAACAAAAACGGATAGTATTGAAGAATGTTGTACAATTTGAGAATCTGTTCAAAGAATTATTTCAAGATTTGGTATCGACAAAATTTTTTTTATTTTTGAGTACAGGTTTGCTAAGAGATGTGCTCCACAAAGTTCGAGTTTGGGCAACGATTTTCTTTTTGTAGGAGATACTCTAGACTTGGCGGTTAAAAGTTGAGTAAAAGTTTTTCCAATAGAAGTTTGAGCTCTCAAATAGAAACAGCAACCAAATGCACGAATTGACGCAGCACAGAATCCATGAAGTTGAACTGATTGTGATTCAGCTACAAGACAAAAACGTGGTATTTTAATCATATTTAGAATTTTGAGATCTGAGACAAAGTCCCAGCCAATTTTAAGAATCCACAATTCTTGCATAATTACTTTAGCTCTTATAAGTAGTGGTGATAAAAGCCCTAGGGGATCAAAAAGTGAGGAAGAGAGTGACAATATTGTTCGTTTGGCGATTTTATCATCAATTGAAAGTTTAGGCGAAAACGAAAACAGAAAAATATCCTTTTGATCCCATGTGATACCAAGGGCGCTGGTTATAGTAGATTCATCTATATTCAAATTTTTAACAGTCTTGTCATTTCGAAAATCCTTATGATTTGAGTGCCATTTGTCTAACTGAAAGCAGCCACGAACAAGAATTTCATTTACTTCATGCTTTATTTGAGCCAGTTCTTATAGGGTATTTGCACCACCAAGAAAATCATCCACGTAAAATGATGATTTTATAGTTTTTGCACCAAGTTCAAATTGGTCCATATACTCATCTGCTAGATAATGAAGACTTTTAATGGCAAGATAAGGTGCAGATGACATTCCATAAGTGACAGTATTTAGCTGGTATGTACGTATTTCTTCTTCTTCTGAATTTCTCCACAAAATGTAGTGGAACTTTCGATCGTGAGAATCAATCAGTACTTGACGATACATTTTTACTATATCTGCCGTAATAGCATAACGATGAAGGCGAAAACGAAGCAAGATTGTATATAGTTCCTCTTGGATTGTCGGACCAACCATAACAATATCATTGAGAGACTTTAGAGACGATGAGGGACACGAGGCGTCGAATATTACCCTTAATTTCGTAGACGTACTGTTGGGCTTGAAAACACAATGGTGGGGAATGAAATAATGGAGCTGATCTAAGCGAGGGTTGCACACTAGGCTCATATGTCCGCAGTCTTCATACTCTTTCATGAAACAAACATATTGCGATTTAAGGGTTTTGTCATGTGTAAATCGTCTTTCTGGAGACATGAATCTTTTAAGAGCCATATTTCGAGAAAACCCTAGGACATCAGTAGATTCTTTAAAGGGTAGTTTAACCACAATTCGACCAGATGTTTCACGATAGACAGTTTGATTGAAATAGGATTCACTAGCCGACTGTTCAGGTGTCAAAATCTGTGAGCTGGGTTGAATTTCTTCTATTTCCCATAAGCGTTGTAATTTAAGATCAACTTCCTCTTCTATCGATAGCATATAAGAACTACCAATATTGGATTGTGCCGAGATATAGCGACCTGTTACAATCCACCCAAAAAGGGTTTTATGCAACTTCAGCAAATTGTGGACGAGTGTAATTTGACCGACTGACAAAATATCGAAGAAAGTTTCAGTTCCAATAAGTAAATCGATTCGTTTTGATTTGAAGAAGCTTTCATCTGCAAGCTGGGCATTTGGGGGCAAATTCCATGATGAAACATCTAACTCAGAATCAGGTTGATAGGAAATGTGAGGAGTAACACAAAACGATAATGACACTTCAAAATCTGTAAACCGAGATTTTACATTTGAACATGACCTGTATTTACTTGTGCTATGCGTGTTACCAATGCTAGCAACTTCAGTAGTTTGCCTTGTTCGAGGCAAATGAAGTTTTTTAGAAAATTCATCGGTAATAAAATTTAATTGAGAGCAAGAATCTAGCAGAGCACGTCCCAACTGATATGAGCCAGTAGCGTCGCGAACGAGAACCATGGCAGTAGCAGTGGTCAGGATCTTGAAACTTGCTGAGACCGATGAAGCAAACTATGATGCGAGCGAGAACAAAATTTGCACTTGAATGTTGAGGAACAGTTGTTTACTTGGTGCCCCTTCGATAAGCAATTAATACAAAGCGATAATTTTTTGATATTTTCAAAACGTTGTGTTACATCCATGTCCTTGAAGCGAGGACAACGGCTGATTGTATGATCTGGTTTTGAGCAAAGTGCGCAAATGCGTTTTGAAACCGAAAAGGTATAATCAGGTTTTGAACTTTTATTTTTAGACTTACCAGAGTGATGAGTTTCTGGCTTACGTGGTAGCTGAGTATGGGTGTTATCAATAGATTCCAAAAATTGGCAACGTCTTTCAAGGACCTTGGAGCAATCATCCCATGATGGCAATCTAGTAAAATCTAAAGAATCCTTTCACTTTCATTTGGTATCATCATCCACCTTTTGCATCACTATGTGAATAAGCATAGAGTTGGCTATGTCACTATGCGAACCAAGAGACAATAAAGAACTATAAAGAGCCGAAACGTTATCGACAAGACTACGTAATTGTGTGCAATTGTATTTAGACATGGCTGGAAGTTCAAAAAGGGTTGAAATATTTTCCATAAATATCAGTGAGCTATTGTCGTAACGAGTTTTAAGTCTTTCCAAAGCCTTTGGATAATTTTCATTTGTAATTTGGAAAGCCTTGACCGTTTCTAATGCCTGACCATGGAGGCAATTAAGCAAGTGATTAAATTTTTCAATATTCGAAAGGCCAAATTCACGATCAATAACTTGGTTGAACGATGTTATAAAATTTTTGTACTCACTATACTTTCCACTGAATGTGGGCAACTTTAGCTGAGGCAGCTTATGGCTAGCAACGGGGAAGCAAATCGTCGAATCAGACACTGTAGTATTGTGGACTTCTTCTGCTAGCTGCGATTGTATATTCATTTTGGTTGCGATATACAAATCTTCGATTTCGGGCCTACCGCTATCATCCGGGTCGTATTTTTCAATTAGGGTTTGGTATGTTAATATCTACTTAAAATATGACTCCAAAATCCCCAAACGGCATTTCAATTCCGCTGATGATAGTGTCCTACCTTCACCCCTTCCATTGACTTCGATTTGATTCTTGATGCGGGTTATACTTTTCTTTTCTTTGGTTCGTTGTTGTTTTACTTCTTCCAAAGTCATCGTAATATTTTTTTTTTAAATAAATTTTTTAAGTTCCACAATATATAATGTTTAGGTTTAGTTTTGAGCACAAAATTATTAATAATTTTTACCAGCAAATGTTTGTAGTTCGACTCCGCTAAGCGACCATTGCATGAACATGCACTTGAACAAAATATTTTTGAGGTTTCCACGGACCACACTACGAGAAAAACCTTACAATATCGTGCCCCACGTTGGGCGCCAAAATGTTCGATCACGAGCTTTTTCCTCACCGGCAGCTATATAGAGCAATTCAGTATTTTCGAATTGTTGTCTATATGCCACTGAAGTGTTCGATGGGCAGTGATATTTCTAAGTTGCAGAAAGTTGCGACCGTGGAGCGCGACAATAAAAAAGCGAAGATGATGTTCTTACGAGTTCAACAATTATAATAATTTTTATTTCCAAAATATTCTTTAACTTAAACCTAAAACAATATAAGTATATAAGACAATTTATTGTAGTTATTTTATTGGTTTCTTATTTCCAATGTACCAATTCAACTTGTTACTATTATTTCATTTAATACAGCAATACCAAACATTGCATTCTTTTTGACAACAACAAAACATACTAGTTATTTAGAGAATATAAGTGTATTCGAAATAATACAAAATTAACTGTTGATTATTTAAATTAAGTGACAGTGGTCAATGCGTGTAAAATATTACCCCTTATTGTGGTTGGCGTTTTTCGACTTTAAATTCGACTATTTGTCGTTGATTAAGGAAATCAAGCTACATTTTTCTTTAATCTTTTACAATACGCCTGACTTTCGCCGCAAAATTGCCAATCACAATAAGGGGGATTGACAAATTACAGTGGTCCAAATGAGCGACAAAATGAACAGCATTGAATGTAAAATATTAAAATAGTTATGGAAAAATAAGTACATATTAAAATGATTTTAATATTTTTAGCAAATTTTATGCGGAGACCTAACACTTTCCTTTATCTCTTCCTTCAAAAACCTGTCTTCTCTATCACTTCCCTATCAGCCTCTCTCACTATCTTCTCTTCAACTAACAGGTAGCACAAAGGGACCATTGTATTGTACCCAATTGGGCGGGACTGTAAATTTCACCCTTCCTTACCATCAGCCTGCTAACCTAACCTAACCTATGTAGAACCTTGGCCGCTACAAAACGAGCAACGAAAAATGTTAAAGTCCCATGTAATATACATTGTATTTATATGTGTATATTGACACTTGAAATTTGTAAAACTGGTGTATTTGTATATAGACTGCAACAATTAACATTAAAATATTAAAAAATTTAAATTAAAGGGTGGTCCATCAGTTAATGCAATTTTGACTATGTAATTTTGACAACTTGCTATATCTTGGAAACCGTAATAGGTAAACTCTTGAAATTTTCAAAAACGGTAAAGCTAAAAAATCCGAAAATTATAAAATCGCCAAAACGAAAAAAATCGCAAAATCGCCCAAATGAAAAAAAACCGAAAAAATCGCCAAAACCAAAATAATTGTTTCTATGAAAAAAAAAATCGCCAATATTAAAAAAATCGCCAATATTAAAAAAAAATCGCCAAAACGAAAAAAATTGCCAAAATTTAAAAAACCCCAAAAACCGAAAAAAATCCCAAAAACGAGAAAAAATTGCCAAAACTAAAAAATTGCAAAAATGAAAGAAAAACGCCAAAACCAAGAAAAGAAAATCACCTATATGAAAAACGCCAAATTTAAAAAAATCGCAAAAAAAATTCGCCAAAAATTAAAAAAATTTCAAAAACCAAAAAAATCGTCAAAACGAGAAAAAAAATCCAAAACTCACAAAGCGCCAATAAACCCAAAAAAGCCCAAAACTAAAAAAACGCTTAAAATCGAAAAAACCCAAAAACGAAAAAAAATCCCAAAACTATAGTTTATATTGGCTAAAGTTCGTATTGAATTACATATCTCGTGTCCGTACGGAACCCTTCGTGCGCGGGTCAAAGTCGCACTTCACTGAATTTATTTGCTTTCTTGTTTGCAAAAGGTGCTTTTTCCGAAATGAAAATGGAATTATATCAAACATTCTTAACATTTAATGGGGTGACTTATGACAGTTAGATGCATCTGAGTAGTAGTAGAATGTATGCGCCCGAGCAATAAAAATTGTCAAATTTGGGTAATTTAAATCGAAATTTTGTAATTTATGGGCTAAAATTTACATATTAAGGTAATTACTGTCAATGGTGCGAAGTGATGAGGGTTATGGACGGTTTGTACGTAGAAAAGGGTAGTTTGATGTCGGCCGTCGATGTGTGTTTGTTTTAATTTTATGGTTTGATATCCGTTCGCGATGCGCATAGTTAATTATGTATGCACGTGGGGGCTTGTTTGTACGTAGTACGTTTTTTCGTTTGTTAAGCGGTGCGGAAGGGTACTTGAGAAAGAAATTGTGTGGAAATCAATGAATGTTTTTTTGTTGTTGGTTTTATTTAGTTTGATTTTTATTTATTTTTTCCTATGTTTAAAGAGTTCGAAGACATGAATAAAATATATGGTTTGTGAGATAATCATGGTTTGATATCCGTTCGTCGATGTACATAGTTAATTATGTAGGTACGAAGGATTTTATGTATGTTTTTGTTTTAATTTTGAATGGAATTTTTTTTTTGTTTGTTAAGCGGTTGAAGCAGGTTTATGATTTTAGAGTGTAAGTGCGTGTGTGCATAGAGAAAAATGTTGCTTTTGTCTTTTTGCAATATTCTTTTTTTTAGCTGGTGGTCATGGAAGATTATTTTAGAAAGAAATTATGTATGCTTGTGGGAAATCTATGAATGTTTTTTGTTGTTGGTTTTATTTAGTTTGATTTTTCTATTTCCTTATTTAAAGAGTTTGAAGAGGTAAACGAAGTATGTAATTTATGAACTTATTTGAAGGTTGGAAAAGATGAAGTGTAAGATATTTATGATTGTCAAAGGGAATTAGAGATGCGTGATCATGGGAGCCAACGTTATGCTCATACGTGTGTATGTTTTTACAATAACTTGAGCGTTGACATATGGGTAAGTAGTCGTATATGTATATGTGCAATGCCGAGTACAAATCTGGCATTTTCTTGTGTCTAATAATTTTTTAAAATGTGTGCAACGCCTTTCACATTATGTTTTTTTTTTATATGGAATACAAAACGGAAATGATAAACGTTACCACTGTTGCGATGTCAAAAAATATCATAGTGTGTACTTTTTGTTGTTTGTAATATTTGTTTTTTTAGCTGGGGGTATGGAAGGGTATTTTAGAAAGTAATTATGTATGCTGGTGAGATATCAATGTTTTGTTTTTGTTGTTGTTTGATTTTAATTTTTTTATGTGTAAAGAGTTTGAAGAAATGAATAAAATATACAATTTATGCGTGTTGTATTTATTCATTCTTTTCACTTCTTTTGTAAAGAAATTGAAGTTTGTGATATTGATGATTGTCAAAGATTGGTTGTTATTTTCACTGCTTGCTGACATTTGTATCTGTCTATTGACTTTTACATTGTGCATATGACTTAATCGTAACTTGTATAAATTGAGAAGTTTTCTATTCTAGCAGCAAGTAAAGCATTGTCTCTACAAGTGTCAAATCCTCAATAATTTCGCTGTTAATACGTAAATAATCAAAGTGACTTTTGAATAAAAATAATTAAATATAATAATATTAAATATATATTTATATATAATAATATTGTATAAACTAAAATAAAAAAAAAAATAAAATGAATTCTTTAGCTTATGAGTGCAATGTGTGTAAAAAGATTTATAAATACAAAAAATGCTTTTTGGATCACATCCAAAATCATGGTGTTGAGGACCAATATATATATCCTCAACAACAGCAACAATATCAATATCCTCAACAACAACAACAACAACAATATGAATATCCTCAACAACAACAACAACAACAATGCCAATATCCTCAAAAACAACAACAACAACAACAATATCAGTATCCTCAACAACAACAACAATATATATATCCTCAACAACAATATCAATATCCTCAATAAGAACAATACCAATATCCTCAGAACAACAACAATATCAATATCCTCAACAACAACAACAATATCAATATCCTCGACAACAACAATACCAATATCCTCAAGAACAACAACAATATCAATATCCTCAACAACAACAACAATATCAATATCCTCAATAACAGCAACCATATCCTACGGCCATGCAATGGTACCCAAATACTGACCAACAATTGCAATATCAACTACAACAACAACAAATGTATTGGCAACAACCCTCTACCTGCATGCAATGGTACACAAATACTTATGAACATCAACAACAACAACAACAACAACAACAGCAAGGTTTACAGGATTTAGGAAGTAGCTCAACAAATAATAATATCAACATTCATGGAGAGTGTATGAAATATTATGAGATCAGAAGAGCATTTAAAAATAATATTATTTCTTATGGAATACAAAATAAAAAGGATCAACTTCTCTTTGAAGATTTTGTTGTCGAAAATGAATCGACTTTTATAGAGAGGCTTGAGTACCATTTGAAGCAACATACTATATTGAAATTTAATATAAGTATAGTTGCAGAATATTTAAAAATTGTGGGCGAAGAATTAGAAATAATAATAATAGTACATACAGCAAAAATGAGCTTGTTTACTAGAGCAGATGACGTGAATGAATTTTTCTGTAAGCAGGTCAGAGAAATTCAAAATAAAATGTCTGAGTTTCAGGAAAGAGATTCCGGATGGACTCTTGTTCGCATAGTTCGAGCTGAACTTAATATTAATAAATCTTCTTTGGTAAAAGGAGCTCATTGGATTAGCACCCCGCAGAAACTTGCTAGTCGTGGTGCTTGCATTAACATTGTAAACAGTGATAATTACTGTTTTAAGTGGGCCTTAATTGCGGCAATGAGTACCTCGGCTATCAATTTTCCGAATCGATGCTCTTCATATAACATTGAAGATATTAGTGCTAATATAATTTCGCTTCAAGATGGAACTACAATTGATTTTTCAAATTTGACATTTCCGATGTCACTAAAATATATTAAGGAATTTGAGGGACAGAATGATGTTAGTGTGAATGTGTTTGGATATGACGACGAGAGTGATGAACTAATTGGACCATTTTATATAACCCAAAATGAGAAGACCAAGCATGTTAACTTATTGCTATTGGAAAACGTGGATGGGCATCACTATATTTTTATAAAAGATATTTCAAAGTAAGTAATATATTGGAAAGTATTTAAAATTAAATAACACAATACGCGTTTTTGATGTCTTACAGACTACTAAAAAGGCAAACAACGACACATTGCGAACGAGTCTTATTTTGCAACAGCTGCCTGCAATACACCCATCTTGAAAATATTATGGAGAAACATAAAATGGAATGTGGTAAAATAGTTACCACAATGCCAAAGGCAGAAGACTCCATACTGCGGTTCAAGAGCCACCATAGAAAAATTGATGTCCCTTTTGTTGTATACGCCGATTTTGAATGTGTTTTGCAACAGATAGACTTTAGTGTAAGTAGTAAAACTAAATTAAATCAGTCACATGTACCCTGCGCATTCAGCTATTTTATTAAGTGTAAGCATGACAATAAATTGGATAAGCTGAGAATTTATACGGGTAAATATGCTTCTGAAAAATTTGTTACATTTTTGAATCAAGATTGTCAAGATATATATAACAATTATCTCACAAAAACAATTGAAATGGAGAACTTGACAGATGAAGAAAATGTAACATTTTACAATGCGATAACTTGTCACATATGTGGACAATACTTAAATAATGATCGTGTGAGAGATCATTGTCATATAAGCGGTAAATATCGAGGTGCTGCGCATAACAGATGCAACCTAAGTTATCAAGTACCCAAGTTTATTCCAATTTATTTTCATAACTATTCATCCTATGATTCTCATCTTTTTGTGAAAGAATTAAGTAAGGTTTCGACAAATATAAAAGTCCTTCCGTTAAATAAAGAGTTATATATATCTCTATCTCAATTTATTAATATGAGTGATGGTACAGATCTTGAACTTAGGTTTCTTGATACAATGCGTTTTATGGCCGATAGTTTGGAATCGTTGGCAAATAATCTTACCGTCAACGATTTTCATACTATTAGAGCACAATTTCAAACAAGCCAAGAATTTAACTTAATAAGTAGGAAAGGAATTTTTCCCTATGATTATCTTGATTCTTTTGAAAAACTTAATGAAACACAACTTCCACCTAGAAAAGATTTCTTTAATAAACTTAATAACAAAGAATGTTCTATTGAAGACTATGCGCATGCGAATGAAGTCTGGACAATTTTTAACTGCAAAACTTTGAAAGATTATATGGAATTGTATTTGAAAACAGATGTGCTTCTCCTAACGGATATTTTTGAAAATTTTAGAAATGTCTGTAAAAAAATTTATAGCTTGGACCCCTGTCAATACTATACTGCCCCGGGGCTATCTTGGGATGCTATGCTTAGGCATACAAACATTGAATTAGAGCTAATAACCGATATCGACATGTACAATTTCTTTAAAAGAGGGATACGAGGTGGAATTGTCCAATGTTGTAAAAGATACTCCAAGGCAAATAATAAGTATTTAGACACTTTTGATAAAAATAAACCTTCCGAATTTCTTATGTATTTAGATGCAAACAATCTTTATGGTTGGGCCATGTCTGAACATTTTCCTTATGGAGGATTCAGATGGTTAAAAGGCGAAGAACTAAATATTAATCCGCAGTTAATAGATGATAATTCAAATGATGGTTATGTATGAGGTTGATTTAGAATATCCTTCTTATTTACATAACATGCATAACGATCTTCCTTTCTGTGCCGAAAACAAGGAAATTGGAGCATCAAAATATAAAAAACTAATAACTGATTTTTCGCTAAAACATTCTTATATAATTCATTACAGAGTACTTAAACAATGTCTAGAAAACGGTTTGATTTTGAAAAAAATACATAGAGTTCTAACTTTTAAGCAGTCACCATGGTTGAAAGATTATATATATCTTAATACTAAATACAGAGCCGAAGCTAGAAATAACTTTGAAAAAAAATTTTTTAAATTGCTCAACAACACAGTATATGGGAAAACCATGGAGAATGTGGACAAAAGAAAAGATGTGAGGATTGTTACCAGTTGGACTACATTAAACCGAAACCGCTTGGGTGCTCAAAATTGGATATCTAAATCAAATTTTCATAGTTTAGCAATATTTTCAGAAGATATGGTAGCGATTCAAATGAATCGAGTGAAGACATGTTATAATAAGCCAATATATTTAGGATTTTGTGTGCTAGAACTTTCTAAATGGAAGATGTATAATTTTCATTATAGATACATGCAACCTAAATTCAAGTCAAAATTGAAATTAAATTACATGGATACTGACTCATTCATATACACAATACAAACTGAAGACTTTTACGCAGTCATTAAAAATGATATAGAACATGAATTTGACACTTCTGACTATCCAGAAACAAATGATTAGGGGATTCCACTCGTAAACAAAAAAGTTCTGGGTATGATGAAAGATGAGAATTGTGGGATGATTATGGAAGAATTCGAGGGACTACGGTCTAAAGTGTACTCCTTTACTGTACAAAATGGAAATGAAATTAAAAAATCTAAACGAGTAAAAAAATGTGTTTTAGATAAGTATAGCCTAAGTTCGTATAGAGATTGTTTATTTAACAGATCAAATGTTTATGATAATATGCTCACTTTTAAGTCTAAGTTGCATGAATTATATACTATGCAAATACATAAAGTAATATTAAGTTATCAAGATGACAAGAGAAAAGTCAAAAGTGATGGTATAAACACATATGCATGGCATCATATTGAAATTGATGAAACAAATCCTGATTATGAACTTGATATGTTATTATTAGAAATAGAAAAACTTCAAGAAGATGAGTAAAATATGTATACAAATTAAAGCTTCTGTAATTTATTTCTCTAATTATAATTATTTAGTTTTAAGTAAAAATCTTTGTGTCTATTGTAAATTATTTTTTATTTAAGAAATATTGTCTAGTTATTTAGTTTTTTTAAATAAAACATACACTAATATGAAAATAAAAAATAAATGAAAACAAAAAACATTAAAAACAAATATTTTTGTGTACAGTTTTTTTATTTATTATCCATCCTTAAATAAAATTTATGAATTTTCACATCTGTTACAATCTTGTGTTGCATTTTTTCTCCAATCTCATAACAAAGTCGTGTTAATTCAATCTTTACATCCCTTTCGTGTATTCCTTGTATTTCATTGATTTGAAGTTTTGTTTTGTTTAAAGCGGAGCAGGTTGGTATATAATATTCATGATAGAAATGAAGGATTTGTTTTCTCAGAATGTTGTTCCAACATAAAATTGATGTAAAAAATACTCGAATTTGACTTAGTGATCTCCAAGTGTCAGAATCAATTTTTATTTTAAAGTTTCCTTGTATGATAACTAAAAAACAAACACCTCTTTCATTATCAATTATATTTATAGAGTTTAAAAAATCCCGACGATTAAGCATATCATGAATATACTCCTTATAACACATGAGATGTAACCACTCTTCCCGATCCAGTCCAATGAATTGCTTATTTTTATAATTCAACCATATCATTGGCTTAAAGCCAAAAGCTGTTGAAAATCCACATGACGTCTTCAATTTCCAATTGAGCAAGTATTCAAACTCAAAAACCAAATCATGTATTTGAGGTTTTCGTTCTTGATTGTGGTGAAATATATTCTTTAAAGTACATTTATCCATCCTCAATGAATATAATATTTAAACTAATAGTTTTTCGCTCTATTAATCTATATATATATCTATATTTATATAATAAAAAAAAACAATAAAAAACTAAATAAAACCCATACACATACATATATATTCTATATTTGTTCATTATTTATTTTTGACAAATTTTTATAAGTTTCAATAATCTTAAAAATAATTTTTTTCCTTATGTGGAACATGGTGCATCGACATGTGTCCGGCCCTTCCTCGCATCCTTCGATATACCAGGGGCAGCTGGCAAAATGCCCACTATCAGAGTCCTCTTGTTCTATAATTCCATACTCCTCATTTTCAGTGAGCATGGAGACGAAAAAATTTATGGTTTCTTTATGCTCATAGAGCAATAAGTCATCAAAGGAATTAAGAAACTCAAATAAATGTTCACGTACTTGGCTCATTTTTAATCGTTATTTTAATTTTCTCTTTTTAAAGAATACTTTTTTCTTGAATTCTATTTTTATATTAGTACTCTTGAAAGGTTTACATTCTTATTTATAGTAAAATATTCTTGTGAAATTAACATTTTACAAAAAATTGTGAGTTCTTTTGAAATTTTTTTGTTTCAGTTACACTTTAGCACATTAATATAGCTATCTCTCTAATCTTTTGTTTTGTAATTTTTTGTTTCAGTTACACTTTAGCACATGAATATAACTATCTCTATGATCTTTTGTTTTGAAATTTTTTGTTTCAGTTACACCTTAGAACGTCAAAATATGTAACTATCTCTTTCACTACAATTCTGTCAGTGACAAAACAAAAAATTTACGTAAAATATAATTACAATATGAGAAAAAGAGATAGCTACGTTACTGATATTTCTTTTAAGAATTTTTTTTTACCTATTTAAAGATTGATAGAAATATTTAATACGTCAGTTTACAAAAGCAGATTGAGCAATCTGTCAAAAAGAGAAGAAAAAAAAATATATATTTAAAAATTAAATTTAATTAATTAATTAACATTTTTGACAATGAATCCAACAAATTTGATAACAAAGTTCAACAATTTAAACAAGAAAACATTAATCCATATAAAAGAGCTAAAGGACTCAACTAAATATACAGTAAAAAATGTTAAACGGGTGACAAGTAAATACGGCACCACAATTCAAATTGAACTGGAAAATAACATAATGTTCTTACCAAATCGGTACAACACGCTATCGGATGATGACATAATTGAACTAGCATCTGGGATATATTGCATATGTAAGCAAGGAGAAAATTCCCTAAAATTGGACACTGCTGCTGAAATAAGTATATTTCTAACAAATACTCAATACCCACAGTGGGAATAATATGTAGAAACTATATTTTATAAACTTTTTTTATTAATAAAACAGCAAAATTTAAAAAATTGTTTTTGTGTGTGTTATTTATTTATTCTTTTCACTTATTTTGTAAAGAAATTGAAGACATAAATGTCCACATTTAAATGAATTACAATCTTGATATTGATTGTAATTATATTTTATATTTTTGCCTAGATATTTAACTAATTCTAATGGGTCCAAAACTGTCGAAATATTCTTTATGTTCATTGTTTTTATAATATGCTACCCAATGGGTTCCAGGTCCTCTTGATAAATCCAAATTAATGATTCCGCATTCTCTTTTTCTCGATCGTTTTGGTAGTGTATCCAACATGAAAACTCCTCTAAAGTATGGAATGTTTGTTGAAAAGTTTCTCAAATCAACATCAGATAGGGGTTTATTGGGTAGCATTACGAAAAAATTTGGTTTTTTGTTTTTCTTGACAAACCAATCCATATCCTTTCTTATATGGTTTAAGGTAAAAACCTTTCCCCATTGCTACTGCTTCCATTGTTTTATTATGTCTAGTTACTTCATCAAGTTGTTGTTCGGCATTCTTTGCAGCATTTATTGCTTTTGCTACAGATGCTCCGCCAGTAGAAAGACTACCAATTGCACTCAGAGCAGTAAGAATAGGTACCAAAGGTAAGAAGCCACCAATCTTTGGAACATTAATTATGCGTGGTATTACAACTTGCGATTTCTTTCCCCTTAACGACTTGTTGATAACCTTACGCGCAATCCTAATTGCAGAGTTAATGTCTTGAGGTTTTTCCTTCTTCAGTACTTTTGTTGCATTTTTAATTGATGTACTGAACAGCTTTTTTCCATTTTGTTCACTTTTTTTTTGCAACCTTCTTCAATCCCATACCAAGTTTTCTTTTGGCTTTCATTGCGTTAGTAACCATATACGCAAACGATTTTTCTGCAAGACTGCTATCCTTTGCAAGAACTTGTTCCCAAGCTTTATTTTCAAGAATTTTATCAGCTTGATGTCTACTATTTAAATCATTGGTCTTGGAATAAGCAATATCGGCATTCTTTGCAGCATTTATTGCTTTTGCTATAGCTGCTCCGCCAGTAGAAAGACTACCAATTGCACTCAGAGCAGTAAGAATAGGTACCAAAGGTAAGAAGCCACCAATCTTTGGAACATTAATTACGCGTGGTATTACAACTTGCGATTTCTTCCCCCTTCCCCTTTCCCCCCTTGCAATCCTAATGGCAGAGTTAATGTATTGAGGGTTTTCCTTCTTCAATATTTTTGTAGCAGTTTTAATTGATGAACTGAACAGCTTTTTTTTCCATTTTGTTCACCTTCTTCTTCAATCCCATACCAAATTTTCTTTTGACTTTCATTGCGTTAGTAACCATGTATGCAAACGATTTTTCTGCAAGACTGCTATTTTTTGAAATAACTCGTTCCCAAGCTTAATTTTCAAGAATTTTATCAGCTTGATGTCTACTATTTAAATCACTTGTTTTGGGATAAGCAATATCGTGATTTTTAAATGCAGCGTCTAATAAATTAATTCCGTTGTCACCGCGATCTAAACGTTTTTGTAATTTTGTTCCGGGTCCACAAAACTGATATCCAGGAAGGTGTAATTCAACAGGCAGAGAGTTAATTACTTTATTCACTAAACCTTTTCCAACGGCTGGTTTTTTATAACTAAACGTTTTGTTATAATGTATAAGCATCTTATTTTATTTTTTCTTCTATAATAAAAGTAACATTTGTGAAATGCAATTAGTTATAAGAATGCAATTAGTAAAACATAAAAATATTGTGATTCGCAATATTGATGCTTCAACGAAAATCAGATATAAAATAAAACATAGCTCTCTCTTACCAAATTCTATTCGTGCTCTAATAGTTGGACCATCAAATTGTGGAAAGACTAATGTTATGATTAGCTTGATAGAAAGTCCTAATGGACTCAAGTTTGAAAACATCTATTTATACTCAAAATCCCTTTATCAACCAAAATATGAATACTTAAAGCGATTAATTTCACCAATTAAAGGGATGGGATACTACACATTTACAGATAATGAAAAAGTTATTCCTCCTGACGAAGCGAAAACTAATTCTATTATGATCTTTGATGATGTTGCATGCGAGAAGCAAAATAATATACGAGCATATTTTTGCATGGGACGACATAAGGATGTTGATTCATTCTACTTGTGTCAAACTTATACGAGAATCCCCAAGCACTTAATAAGAGACAATGCAAATGTGATTATAATGTTTAAACAAGATGAGACAAACATGAAACACGTTTATAGTGATCATGTTGTCAGCGATATGAGTTATGAAAAGTTTCATGAGATTTTTCGAGAGTGTTGGAAGGATAAATATGGATTTTTGATGATAAGCAAAGATAATGACTTAAACAATGGTCGCTATAGAAAGCAATTCGACTATTTTATAACGATATAAATTACTCTACATAAAAGTAAAACATTAGTACTTAATTTGGCCTTGAGCATAGTACATCTACTTATTTCCTAAAGTATTTACCATACCTGATCTGAAAGCTGATCTGTTACCAGATCTAATAGCTGATACCTGATCTGATACCCCAATACCTGATCTGATAGCTGATCTTATACCTGATCTGATACCTGATCGGATAGCTGATCTGATACCTGATACCTGATCTGATAGCTGATACCTGATCTACTGTCTAATAGTTGAAAATGGATGAAAAAGTTTTAAAAGAGCTAATAAAGACAAGAAATGTTTTAAAGAAAAAATTTCGTAGTATAAAAGTTGATGAAGCAGATACACATGAGCAATTCAAAGATACATTTAAACCAATAATAGAACCATTAACAGAATTTGTGAACAATTCTAAAAATAATAAAAGAAGTATTAAGGCAGAAAGAGATGAACTTAAAACGAAAGTTTATAAAATTCAAATTTTCCATTCAACGAACAATCAGTTAAGTTAGAGACAAGTACTCCAAAGAAACTTGTTGAAGAAACGTTATGCAATAAAAATATCTCACTTAGTAATCGAAACGCAAACAAGGTTGATAATGTTGATACTGATGATGATAATGATGATGACAACGATGATTTTTACTCTCAATCGGAAACTCTAGACAATTCAGATAATAATAAGAGTTATACTGACCTAGCACTCTTGGAAAGCAGAAATGAATTAGACACTCTATACGGTCCACATAAAGGTTTTAATAATGAATGGAAGTTTGGCAATAGTAGTATTAAACTTACTGAAGATAAAATAGTGATTGGAAATCACATATGGGCTTTTACACCAGGTTTATTTTCTTTACTGTTTCACAAAACACCAAAATATTATGATAAACATGAATTAGATATATATAAGAAAATTTTAGTGAGCACAAATGCATACAAAAGAGATTATAGACCTGATGGACAAATCAAAGGAACGAGAGCATATAAATATAAGCATATTATCAGTAAATTGTTTAAGAAAGAAAGTGAAAAAAACTCATCAACTTCGTCATCACTACATGCAATAAAAAGTCCTTACAAGGGTAAGGGTTTGATGAAACTAAACCCATACAAAGCTAACTATATATACTGGGATGATCCTAATGAGTTAGTAGATCGCCTTAGGCTATTGCTAGCATCACAAGCTACATAGCAGGTCATACTAATCACAATAACGAAATTGTCTCAATTATCGAAGAATTATATGAAGCAAAAATTATAGAATAATATTTATCTACATAAATCATGTCTATCGATAAGTTTGGGCACTATCTTAATGATACAAGTGGCAGAGTTTTTGTGAAAAATGTTCCTAAACTGCTGGGCTTCGTTATGGATACAACTAATAACATTGACGTTCAAAACAAAAGAATCAAAAATGTGGCAAAAGCTTTGGAGGAAAACGACGTTGTTAATAAATTGTTTCTGCAAAGTCAAATTGAAGAGGTACGAGATGAAATCAATATAATTTTAAGTCAGAAACTAAATGAAATTAGGGAAACAATTTCAAGTATGAAATTATTCTTTGAAAAAGAAATTAGAAAGATAAATGAGTTAATCTATGGGTATATAAGAAATATGATGGTCAACAGTACTTAAATGAACTCGCACTGAACTCAACTTATCCCGTCAAATTCTAAATACGTTAAATAATGACTTCAAAAAGAAATTTAATAAATGAACTACATAAGCAAGCACGAAAACATTTTCCACGTCGAAGAGTTGTTATGAAAGGAATAGATGATCTTTGGCAAGTTGATTTAGTTGAAATGGGGAACTATTCTACAGACAATAGAGATTATCGATTTTTGCTGACCGTAATTGATACATTTTCAAAATTTGCTTGGGCAGTACCCTTGAAAAGAAAGACTCCATTGGAAACGACCCAGGCTATGCAGAATATTTTTCAACTGGGGCGAATACCAAAAAACTTGCAAACAGACGATGGTAAAGAGTTTTTCAATAAACACTTTGGAAAATTGATGAATAAATACAACATTAATCACTACTCAACATATAGCAGAATGAAAGCATCAATAGTAGAACGATTTAACAGAACATTAAAAGGAATGATGTGGAAAGAGTTTAGCTTTAATGGGTCTTATAACTGGCTCGACATTTACAAAGACTTGATTAATACATATAATAAGAAAATTCATCGCACCATCAAAATGCAACCGATTCAAGTTAACTATAAAAATGAGAAAAAATTATTAAACACGGTATATAACCGCTTAAAACTATTCAAATTATCAAAGTTCAATGTGGGAGATCATGTGCGCATAAGTAAATATAAACATGTTTTTGAAAAAGGATATACACCAAATTGGACCAGAGAAATTTTTACGATTAAAAGAGTTCAAAATACACATCCAGCTACATACATATTAGAAGACTATCGTGGTAATCCTATCAAAGGTGGGTTCTATCATGAAGAACTTTCAAAAACTAGATATCCAAATACATATCTAGTTGAAAAAGTTCTTAAAACTAAAGGAGAGAAGGCATATGTCAAATGGTTATATCTTGGATATCTTGCGTGTTGAATGCAGTATAGTGGTTAACACATATACGAATAACTCACAAGCACACACATTACATGAATTTGCGATCAATGTCCCCTTAGGGTATAAAATTGTTGAGATTCCTCGAAATCTTATCTATTTACCAGTTAACTGCCGAGATAAGCTCTCTCACTCTACGCATAGTTGATCAGAACGGAGATTTAATTAATTTCCGAGGTGAGGAAATTACAACACGAATACATTTGAGATCTAGCAAATAATGATAATATACAACGTCAAGCAATCTAAGGATACAATTGGAGACACTCATAAACCACAATTAAAGATATCATTACACTTTTACATTACATTACATTACATTTTTGAAGTCTCTCAATTTAAAGTTGACAAAGAAATGAGTTACATACTAGATGCTCTAGAAAAACCTCAATCATACGAGAGCATAATTAAAAAGACTATCACACATATACACCATACCTACAATCCTTCAACAATAATGATGAGATTCGAATTTCAATACAAAATCAAGACCTATATGTGGTACCCAGCGAAAGCTACAGGGTGGCCCAGAAAGACCGAAGTGGTGTGAATTCCTTATAACTTTTTATTTAAGACATATTTTTTTAATTTTTTGTTTTTTAAATGCAGTAAATTTATAGGGAATATTTTTAAATTAGTTATTAAAAATGATATCCCGCAAGTGGTGGACATTTTCTGCTTCGCACAAATGTGTTCTTTCCATTTCCATTATTCATAACTTAGTTATGAGTGACGAAGCCTCGTTAACAAACAAAACTTTAGGATATGGGATATTGAAAACCCGAGAGTACTTCATCAACGACAATTACACCCAGTTAAGTATACTGTTTGATGCGGTGTTTCTTCAGAAAGGATCATTGGCCCATATTTTTTTGAAAATGAACGAGGTGTCGCCATTTCCATCAATGGTGATCGATATCGGGCCATGTTGGAAAATTTTGTAAGGCCAGCCGTGGAATACCATCCGCAAATATGGTTCCAACAGGATGGACCCACAGCGCACACTTCCAGGGCCACAATGGCTCTTTTACGCGACATCTTTGGTGAAAAAATAATTTCGCGTAGAAGCAATTTTAATTGGCCTCCGCGTTCCCCGGATTTAACTGCTCCAGACTGTTTCCTTTGGAGTTATTTAAAAGGGAAAGTTTATCTTAATAAGCCTAGGACTATTGAGGAATTAAAAACCAATATTCGAGACGAAATTAACAACATAACACCGGAAGTTTTGCGAAAGGTCATTGCAAATGTGTTGGAAAGAGCACATTTGTGCGAAGCAGAAAATGGCCACCACTTGCGGGATATAATTTTTAATAACTAATCTTAAAATATTCCCTATAATTTTAATGTATTTAAAAAACAAAAAACTAAAAAAATATGTCTTAAATAAAAAGTTATAAGGATTTCACACCACTTCGGTCTTTCTGGGCCACCCTGTACATATATGTTGAGGGAAGTATTGTAGATGATAATAACAGCAAAATATCTTTGTTTTTAAATCTAAAATTAAAAAATAACTTTGTGGCACATCTCTTTGACGAAATTCGATATGAACTTAATGGCATAGAAATTGATCATAAAAGACATTTAGCGATTACAAGCAGCGTAAAAAATTCTTTATCACCAACAGAAAGTGTTAGCTTGTACAATGCAGGATGGAACAAACTCGATGATTTTGATAATTCAAATGAACACTTTAATTTCTATGTACCACTGAAAGTATTTTTAGGTTTTGCTTGAAGACTATAAAATTATACTTAGCGGTAAATATGAATTGGTTCTCTTACGTAGTAAGAACGATGCAAAACTCGTATACTCAACTGTTGCTACTGACAAACCAAAAATTAGTATTTCAAAGATCTCATGGAGAATTCCGCATGTACAATTATCCGATCTGAGCAAATTGAATATGATTAAAATTATTAACAGTGGTGCTTCTATACCAATGGCATTTCGCAGTTGGGATTGTCACATTAATCCTCAACTAAATACAGGAACTAGCTATATATGGAATGTAAAATTGGCTGCAAATAGAGAACGACCCCGTTTTGTGTTGATTTCTTTTCAACAAGAAAATAAGTTTGTTCACTGTAATCTAAACAATTTAAAAGTGCATTTAAGTTCCGAATCGTACCCATATGATGATCTAAATATAAAATTTAAAAATGGTCCTATATATGTATCTACAGTTTCAACAAAGCTACTACATGAGGGAATCACAACCGCTTCTAACTGCTCAAGAATTTAAAAATAGTGTGCCGATAGTGGTAGTAGATGTCAGTCACCAAAACGAAGCCCTCTCTAACGGTCCTGCTGATATAAAAATTGAAACGGACTCCAACATTCCTACTGATACATCTGCTTTTTGCATTCTCATCCACGACCGCATAATAGAATACATACCCTTAAAAGGTCAAGTTCGTAAGATAATGTAAATAAAAAATAATAAAATAAGATGACTGGGGATAAAGTTTTCATCGATATGCAAGGATTTAAGTCTAATTCAAACATCTTCATTGCAAAAGAAATAGCAATTGTTTTTAACAATAAGGAGCACATAAATTTTATTATTAAACCACCGTTTAACTTTAAAAGATTATCAATAGCAAAACAAAGAGAAACGAATTGGCTAACGAGAAACTTTCATCATCTGAATTGGAATGACGGATCAATATCATTTAAGAGTGTTGTAACATTTTTAAAATCCAATTTAAAACATTATTCAATCTATGTTAAGGGTGTGGAAAAGAAGAAATGGTTTGAAAAACTACTTCAAATTAGAGTTTTCAACATCGAGGATATTGACTGCATCAACTTTAAGCATATACAACTTAAATATCCAGAATATTTTTACTGCAGCTATCACAGTTATGGAGTTTGTACCTTAAGAAATGCATATTTATTTTATCAAGAAATAAACTAAAAAAATATTTTATTTTTCTATTCTTACATTGTCACAATATATATTTACGATATTTTTTTAAATAAATATGTAGATTAAAATTATAAAAAAATTTTTTTCAATCATTTATTTATATGTATATGGTATGTACAAGAGACAGAGACAAATGTCAGCAAGCAGTGAAAATAACAACCAATCTTTGACAATCCTCAATATCACAAACTTCAATTCCTTTACAAAAGAAGTGAAAAGAATGAATAAATACAACACGCATAAATTGTATATTTTATTCATTTCTTCAAACTCTTTACACATAAAAAAATTAAAATCAAACAACAACAACAAAAACAAAACATTGATATCTCACCAGCATACATAATTACTTTCTAAAATACCCTTCCATGTCCCCAGCTAAAAAAACGAATATTACAAACAACAAAAAGTACACACTATGATATTTTGTGACATCGCAACAGTGTGCCCTAGTGGTAACGTTTATCATTTCCGTTTTGTATTCCATATAAAAAAAAACATAATGTGAAAGGCGTTGCACACATTTTAAAAAATGATTAGAACACAAGAAAATGCCAGATTTGTACTCGGCATTGCACATATACATATACGACTACTTACCCATCTGCCAACGCTCAAGTTATTGTAAAAACATACACACGTATGAGCATAACGTTGGCTCCCATGATCACGCATCTCTAATTCCCTTTGACAATCATAAATATCTTACACTTCATTTTTTCCAACCTTCAAATAAGTTCATAAATTACATACTTCGTTTACCTCTTCAAACTCTTTAAATAAGGAAATAGAAAAATCAAACTAAATAAAACCAACAACAAAAAACATTCATAGATTTCCCACAAGCATACATAATTTCTTTCTAAAATAATCTTCCATGACCACCAGCTAAAAAAAAGAATATTGCAAAAAGACAAAAGCAACATTTTTCTCTATGCACACACGCACTTACACTCTAAAATCATAAACCTGCTTCAACCGCTTAACAAACAAAAAAAAATTCCATTCAGAATTAAAATTAAAACAAAAACATACATAAAATCCTTCGTACCTACATAATTAACTATGTACATCGACGAACGGATATCAAACCATGATTATCTCACAAACCATATATTTTATTCATGTCTTCGGACTCTTTAAACATAGGAAAAAAATAAATAAAAATCAAACTAAATCAGATATAAAATAAAACATAGCTCTCTCTTACCAAATTCTATTCGTGCTCTAATAGTTGGACCATCAAATTGTGGAAAGACTAATGTTATGATTAGCTTGCTAGAAAGTCCTAATGGACTCAAGTTTGAAAACATCTATTTATACTCAAAATCCATTTATCAACCAAAATATGAATACTTAAAGCGATTAATTTCACCAATTAAAGGGATGGGATACTACACATTTACAGATAATGAAAAAGTTATTCCTCCTGACGAAGCGAAAACTAATTCTATTATGATCTTTGATGATGTTGCATGCGAGAAGCAAAATAATATACGAGCATATTTTTGCATGGGACGACATAAGGATGTTGATTCATTCTACTTGTGTCAAACTTATACGAGAATCCCCAAGCACTTAATAAGAGACAATGCAAATGTGATTATAATGTTTAAACAAGATGAGACAAACATGAAACACGTTTATAGTGATCATGTTGTCAGCGATATGAGTTATGAAAAGTTTCATGAAATTTGTCGAGTGTTGGAAGGATAAATATGGATTTTTGATGATAAGCAAAGATAATGACTTAAACAATGGTCGCTATAGAAAGCAATTCGACTATTTTATAACGATATAAATTACTCTACATAAAAGTAAAACATTAGTACTTAATTTGGCCTTGCGCATAGTACATCTACTTATTTCCTAAAGTATTTACCATACCTGATCTGAAAGCTGATCTGTTACCAGATCTAATAGCTGATACCTGATCTGATACCCCAATACCTGATCTGATAGCTGATCTTATACCTGATCTGATACCTGATACCTGATCGGATAGCTGATCTGATACCTGATACCTGTTCTGATAGCTGATACCTGATCTACTGTCTAATAGTTGAAAATGGATGAAAAAGTTTTAAAAGAGCTAATAAAGACAAGAAATGTTTTAAAGAAAAAATTTCGTAGTATAAAAGTTGATGAAGCAGATACACATGAGCAATTCAAAGATACATTTAAACCAATAATACAACCATTAACAGAATTTGTGAACAATTCTAAAAATAATAAAAGAAGATTTAAGGCAGAAAGAGATGAACTTAAAACGAAAGTTTATAAAATTCAAATTTTCCATTCAACGAACAATCAGTTAAGTTAGAGACAAGTACTCCAAAGAAACTTGTTGAAGAAACGTTATGCAATAAAAATATCTCACTTAGTAATCGAAACGCAAACAAGGTTGATAATGTTGATACTGATGATGATGATGATGATGACAACGATGATTTTTACTCTCAATCGGAAACTCTAGACAATTCAGATAATAATAAGAGTTATACTGACCTAGCACTCTTGGAAAGCAGAAATGAATTAGACACTCTATACGGTCCACATAAAGGTTTTAATAATGAATGGAAGTTTGGCAATAGTAGTATTAAACTTACTGAAGATAAAATAGTGATTGGAAATCACATATGGGCTTTTACACCAGGTTTATTTTCTTTACTGTTTCACAAAACACCAAAATATTATGATAAACATGAATTAGATATATATAAGAAAATTTTAGTGAGCACAAATGCATACAAAAGAGATTATAGACCTGATGGACAAATCAAAGGAACGAGAGCATATAAATATAAGCATATTATCAGTAAATTGTTTAAGAAAGAAAGTGAAAAAAACTCATCAACTTCGTCATCACTACATGCAATAAAAAGTCCTTACAAGGGTAAGGGTTTGATGAAACTAAACCCATACAAAGCTAACTATATATACTGGGATGATCCTAATGAGTTAGTAGATCGCCTTAGGCTATTGCTAGCATCACAAGCTGCAGGTCATACTAATCACAATAACGAAATTGTCTCAATTATCGAAGAATTATATGAAGCAAAAATTATAGAATAATATTTATCTACATAAATCATGTCTATCGATAAGTTTGGGCACTATCTTAATGATACAAGTGGCAGAGTTTTTGTGAAAAATGTTCCTAAACTGCTGGGCTTCGTTATGGATACAACTAATAACATTGACGTTCAAAACAAAAGAATCAAAAATGTGGCAAAAGCTTTGGAGGAAAACGACGTTGTTAATAAATTGTTTCTGCAAAGTCAAATTGAAGAGGTACGAGATGAAATCAATATAATTTTAAGTCAGAAACTAAATGAAATTAGGGAAACAATTTCAAGTATGAAATTATTCTTTGAAAAAGAAATTAGAAAGATAAATGAGTTAATCTATGGGTATATAAGAAATATGATGGTCAACAGTACTTAAATGAACTCGCACTGAACTCAACTTATCCCGTCAAATTCTAAATACGTTAAATAATGACTTCAAAAAGAAATTTAATAAATGAACTACATAAGCAAGCACGAAAACATTTTCCACGTCGAAGAGTTGTTATGAAAGGAATAGATGATCTTTGGCAAGTTGATTTAGTTGAAATGGGGAACTATTCTACAGACAATAGAGATTATCGATTTTTGCTGACCGTAATTGATACATTTTCAAAATTTGCTTGGGCAGTACCCTTGAAAAGAAAGACTCCATTGGAAACGACCCAGGCTATGCAGAATATTTTTCAACTGGGGCGAATACCAAAAAACTTGCAAACAGACGATGGTAAAGAGTTTTTCAATAAACACTTTGGAAAATTGATGAATAAATACAACATTAATCACTACTCAACATATAGCAGAATGAAAGCATCAATAGTAGAACGATTTAACAGAACATTAAAAGGAATGATGTGGAAAGAGTTTAGCTTTAATGGGTCTTATAACTGGCTCGACATTTACAAAGACTTGATTAATACATATAATAAGAAAATTCATCGCACCATCAAAATGCAACCGATTCAAGTTAACTATAAAAATGAGAAAAAATTATTAAACACGGTATATAACCGCTTAAAACTATTCAAATTATCAAAGTTCAATGTGGGAGATCATGTGCGCATAAGTAAATATAAACATGTTTTTGAAAAAGGATATACACCAAATTGGACCACAGAAATTTTTACGATTAAAAGAGTTCAAAATACACATCCAGCTACATACATATTAGAAGACTATCGTGGTAATCCTATCAAAGGTGGGTTCTATGATGAAGAACTTTCAAAAACTAGATATCCAAATACATATCTAGTTGAAAAAGTTCTTAAAACTAAAGGAGAGAAGGCATATGTCAAATGGTTATATCTTGGATATCTTGCGTGTTGAATGCAGTATAGTGGTTAACACATATACGAATAACTCACAAGCACACACATTACATGAATTTGCGATCAATGTCCCCTTAGGGTATAAAATTGTTGAGATTCCTCGAAATCTTATCTATTTACCAGTTAACTGCCGAGATAAGCTCTCTCACTCTACGCATAGTTGATCAGAACGGAGATTTAATTAATTTCCGAGGTGAGGAAATTACAACACGAATACATTTGAGATCTAGCAAATAATGATAATATACAACGTCAAGCAATCTAAGGATACAATTGGAGACACTCATAAAACACTCATAAACCACAATTAAAGATATCATTACACTTTTACATTACATTACATTACATTTTTGAAGTCTCTCAATTTAAAGTTGACAAAGAAATGAGTTACATACTAGATGCTCTAGAAAAACCTCAATCATACGAGAGCATAATTAAAAAGACTATCACACATATACACCATACCTACAATCCTTCAACAATAATGATGAGATTCGAATTTCAATACAAAATCAAGACCTATATGTGGTACCCACCGAAAGCTACATATATGTTGAGGGAAGTATTGTAGATGATAATAACAGCAAAATATCTTTGTTTTTAAATCAAAAATTAAAAAATAACTTTGTGGCACATCTCTTTGACGAAATTCGATATGAACTTAATGGCATAGAAATTGATCATAAAAGACATTTAGCGATTACAAGCAGCGTAAAAAATTCTTTATCACCAACAGAAAGTGTTAGCTTGTACAATGCAGGATGGAACAAACTCGATGATTTTGATAATTCAAATGAACACTTTAATTTCTATGTACCACTGAAAGTATTTTTAGGTTTTGCTTGAAGACTATAAAATTATACTTAGCGGTAAATATGAATTGGTTCTCTTACGTAGTAAGAACGATGCAAAACTCGTATACTCAACTGTTGCTACTGACAAACCAAAAATTAGTATCTCAAACATCTCATGGAGAATTCCGCATGTACAATTATCCGATCTGAGCAAATTGAATATGATTAAAATTATTAACAGTGGTGCTTCTATACCAATGGCATTTCGCAGTTGGGATTGTCACATTAATCCTCAACTAAATACAGGAACTAGCTATATATGGAATGTAAAATTGGCTGCAAATAGAGAACGACCCCGTTTTGTGTTGATTTCTTTTCAACAAGAAAATAAGTTTGTTCACTGTAATCTAAACAATTTAAAAGTGCATTTAAGTTCCGAATCGTACCCATATGATGATCTAAATATAAAATTTAAAAATGGTCGGGTTGCCATCCTATATATGTATCTACAGTTTCAACAAAGCTACTACATGAGGGAATCACAACCGCTTCTAACTGCTCAAGAATTTAAAAATAGTGTGCCGATAGTGGTAGTAGATGTCAGTCACCAAAACGAAGCCCTCTCTAACGGTCTAAAAATTGAAACGGACTCCAACATTCCTACTGATACATCTGCTTTTTGCATTCTCATCCACGACCGCATAATAGAATACATACCCTTAAAAGGTCAAGTTCGTAAGATAATGTAAATAAAAAATAATAAAATAAGATGACTGGGGATAAAGTTTTCATCGATATGCAAGGATTTAAGTCTAATTCAAACATCTTCATTGCAAAAGAAATAGCAATTGTTTTTAACAATAAGGAGCACATAAATTTTATTATTAAACCACCGTTTAACTTTAAAAGATTATCAATAGCAAAACAAAGAGAAACGAATTGGCTAACGAGAAACTTTCATCATCTGAATTGGAATGACGGATCAATATCATTTAAGAGTGTTGTAACATTTTTAAAATCCAATTTAAAACATTATTCAATCTATGTTAAGGGCGTGGAAAAGAAGAAATGGTTTGAAAAACTACTTCAAATTAGAGTTTTCAACATCGAGGATATTGACTGCATCAACTTTAAGCATATACAACTTAAATATCCAGAATATTTTTACTGCAGCTATCACAGTTATGGAGTTTGTACCTTAAGAAATGCATATTTACTTTATCAAGAAATAAACTAAAAAAATATATTTTATTTTTCTATTCTTACATTGTCACAATATATATTTACGATATTTTTTTAAATAAATATGTAGATTAAAATTATAAAAAAATTTTGTTCAATCATTTATTTATATGTATATGGTATGTACAAGAGACAGAGACAAATGTCAGCAAGCAGTGAAAATAACAACCAATCTTTGACAATCCTCAATATCACAAACTTCAATTCCTTTACAAAAGAAGTGAAAAGAATGAATAAATACAACACGCATAAATTGTATATTTTATTCATTTCTTCAAACTCTTTACACATAAAAAAATTAAAATCAAACAACAACAACAAAAACAAAACATTGATATCTCACCAGCATACATAATTACTTTCTAAAATACCCTTCCATGTCCCCAGCTAAAAAAACGAATATTACAAACAACAAAAAGTACACACTATGATATTTTGTGACATCGCAACAGTGTGCCCTAGTGGTAACGTTTATCATTTCCGTTTTGTATTCCATATAAAAAAAAACATAATGTGAAAGGCGTTGCACACATTTTAAAAAATGATTAGAACACAAGAAAATGCCAGATTTGTACTCGGCATTGCACATATACATATACGACTACTTACCCATCTGCCAACGCTCAAGTTATTGTAAAAACATACACACGTATGAGCATAACGTTGGCTCCCATGATCACGCATCTCTAATTCCCTTTGACAATCATAAATATCTACACTTCATTTTTTCCAACCTTCAAATAAGTTCATAAATTACATACTTCGTTTACCTCTTCAAACTCTTTAAATAAGGAAATAGAAAAATCAAACTAAATAAAACCAACAACAAAAAACATTCATAGATTTCCCACAAGCATACATAATTTCTTTCTAAAATAATCTTCCATGACCACCAGCTAAAAAAAAGAATATTGCAAAAAGACAAAAGCAACATTTTTCTCTATGCACACACGCACTTACACTCTAAAATCATAAACCTGCTTCAACCGCTTAACAAACAAAAAAAAATTCCATTCAAAATTAAAATTAAAACAAAAACATACATAAAATCCTTCGTACCTACATAATTAACTATGTACATCGACGAACGGATATCAAACCATGATTATCTCACAAACCATATATTTTATTCATGTCTTCGGACTCTTTAAACATAGGAAAAAAATAAATAAAAATCAAACTAAATCAGATATAAAATAAAACATAGCTCTCTCTTACCAAATTCTATTCGTGCTCTAATAGTTGGACCATCAAATTGTGGAAAGACTAATGTTATGATTAGCTTGCTAGAAAGTCCTAATGGACTCAAGTTTGAAAACATCTATTTATACTCAAAATCCCTTTATCAACCAAAATATGAATACTTAAAGCGATTAATTTCACCAATTAAAGGGATGGGATACTACACATTTACAGATAATGAAAAAGTTATTCCTCCTGACGAAGCGAAAACTAATTCTATTATGATCTTTGATGATGTTGCATGCGAGAAGCAAAATAATATACGAGCATATTTTTGCATGGGACGACATAAGGATGTTGATTCATTCTACTTGTGTCAAACTTATACGAGAATCCCCAAGCACTTAATAAGAGACAATGCAAATGTGATTATAATGTTTAAACAAGATGAGACAAACATGAAACACGTTTATAGTGACCATGTTGTCAGCGATATGAGTTATGAAAAGTTTCATGAAATTTTTCGAGAGTGTTGGAAGGATAAATATGGATTTTTGATGATAAGCAAAGATAATGACTTAAACAATGGTCGCTATAGAAAGCAATTCGACTATTTTATAACGATATAAATTACTCTACATAAAAGTAAAACATTACTACTTAATTTGGCCTTGAGCATAGTACATCTACTTATTTCCTAAAGTATTTACCATACCTGATCTGAAAGCTGATCTGTTACCAGATCTAATAGCTGATACCTGATCTGATACCCCAATACCTGATCTGATAGCTGATCTTATACCTGATCTGATACCTGATACCTGATCGGATAGCTGATCTGATACCTGATACCTGATCTGATAGCTGATACCTGATCTACTGTCTAATAGTTGAAAATGGATGAAAAAGTTTTAAAAGAGCTAATAAAGACAAGAAATGTTTTAAAGAAAAAATTTCGTAGTATAAAAGTTGATGAAGCAGATACACATGAGCAATTCAAAGATACATTTAAACCAATAATAGAACCATTAACAGAATTTGTGAACAATTCTAAAAATAATAAAAGAAGTATTAAGGCAGAAAGAGATGAACTTAAAACGAAAGTTTATAAAATTCAAATTTTCCATTCAACGAACAATCAGTTAAGTTAGAGACAAGTACTCCAAAGAAACTTGTTGAAGAAACGTTATGCAATAAAAATATCTCACTTAGTAATCGAAACGCAAACAAGGTTGATAATGTTGATACTGATGATGATAATGATGATGACAACGACGATTTTTACTCTCAATCGGAAACTCTAGACAATTCAGATATTAATAAGAGTTATACTGACCTAGCACTCTTGGAAAGCAGAAATGAATTAGACACTCTATACGGTCCACATAAAGGTTTTAATAATGAATGGAAGTTTGGCAATAGTAGTATTAAACTTACTGAAGATAAAATAGTGATTGGAAATCACATATGGGCTTTTACACCAGGTTTATTTTCTTTACTGTTTCACAAAACACCAAAATATTATGATAAACATGAATTAGATATATATAAGAAAATTTTAGTGAGCACAAATGCATACAAAAGAGATTATAGACCTGATGGACAAATCAAAGGAACGAGAGCATATAAATATAAGCATATTATCAGTAAATTGTTTAAGAAAGAAAGTGAAAAAAACTCATCAACTTCGTCATCACTACATGCAATAAAAAGTCCTTACAAGGGTAAGGGTTTGATGAAACTAAACCCATACAAAGCTAACTATATATACTGGGATGATCCTAATGAGTTAGTAGATCGCCTTAGGCTATTGCTAGCATCACAAGCTGCAGGTCATACTAATCACAATAACGAAATTGTCTCAATTATCGAAGAATTATATGAAGCAAAAATTATAGAATATTTATCTACATAAATCATGTCTATCGATAAGTTTGGGCACTATCTTAATGATACAAGTGGCAGAGTTTTTGTGAAAAATGTTCCTAAACTGCTGGGCTTCGTTATGGATACAACTAATAACATTGACGTTCAAAACAAAAGAATCAAAAATGTGGCAAAAGCTTTGGAGGAAAACGACGTTGTTAATAAATTGTTTCTGCAAAGTCAAATTGAAGAGGTACGAGATGAAATCAATATAATTTTAAGTCAGAAACTAAATGAAATTAGGGAAACAATTTCAAGTATGAAATTATTCTTTGAAAAAGAAATTAGAAAGATAAATGAGTTAATCTATGGGTATATAAGAAATATGATGGTCAACAGTACTTAAATGAACTCGCACTGAACTCAACTTATCCCGTCAAATTCTAAATACGTTAAATAATGACTTCAAAAAGAAATTTAATAAATGAACTACATAAGCAAGCACGAAAACATTTTCCACGTCGAAGAGTTGTTATGAAAGGAATAGATGATCTTTGGCAAGTTGATTTAGTTGAAATGGGGAACTATTCTACAGACAATAGAGATTATCGATTTTTGCTGACCGTAATTGATACATTTTCAAAATTTGCTTGGGCAGTACCCTTGAAAAGAAAGACTCCATTGGAAACGACCCAGGCTATGCAGAATATTTTTCAACTGGGGCGAATACCAAAAAACTTGCAAACAGACGATGGTAAAGAGTTTTTCAATAAACACTTTGGAAAATTGATGAATAAATACAACATTAAGTAGAACGATTTAACAGAACATTAAAAGGAATGATGTGGAAAGAGTTTAGCTTTAATGGGTCTTATAACTGGCTCGACATTTACAAAGAGTTGATTAATACATATAATAAGAAAATTCATCGCACCATCAAAATGCAAACGATTCAAGTTAACTAAAAAAATGAGAAAAAATTATTAAACACGGTATATAACCGCTTAAAACTATTCAAATTATCAAAGTTCAATGTGGGAGATCATGTGCGCATAAGTAAATATAAACATGTTTTTGAAAAAGGATATACACCAAATTGGACCACAGAAATTTTTACGATTAAAAGAGTTCAAAATACACATCCAGCTACATACATATTAGAAGACTATCGTGGTAATCCTATCAAAGGTGGGTTCTATGATGAAGAACTTTCAAAAACTAGATATCCAAATACATATCTAGTTGAAAAAGTTCTTAAAACTAAAGGAGAGAAGGCATATGTCAAATGGTTATATCTTGGATATCTTGCGTGTTGAATGCAGTATAGTGGTTAACACATATACGAATAACTCACAAGCACACACATTACATGAATTTGCGATCAATGTCCCCTTAGGGTATAAAATTGTTGAGATTCCTCGAAATCTTATCTATTTACCAGTTAACTGCCGAGATAAGCTCTCTCACTCTACGCATAGTTGATCAGAACGGAGATTTAATTAATTTCCGAGGTGAGGAAATTACAACACGAATACATTTGAGATCTAGCAAATAATGATAATATACAACGTCAAGCAATCTAAGGATACAATTGGAGACACTCATAAACCACAATTAAAGATATCATTACACTTTTACATTACATTACATTACATTTTTGAAGTCTCTCAATTTAAAGTTGACAAAGAAATGAGTTACATACTAGATGCTCTAGAAAAACCTCAATCATACGAGAGCATAATTAAAAAGACTATCACACATATACACCATACCTACAATCCTTCAACAATAATGATGAGATTCGAATTTCAATACAAAATCAAGACCTATATGTGGTACCCAGCGAAAGCTACATATATGTTGAGGGAAGTATTGTAGATGATAATAACAGCAAAATATCTTTGATTTTAAATCTAAAATTAAAAAATAACTTTGTGGCACATCTCTTTGACGAAATTCGATATGAACTTAATGGCATAGAAATTGATCATAAAAGACATTTAGCGATTACAAGCAGCGTAAAAAATTCTTTATCACCAACAGAAAGTGTTAGCTTGTACAATGCAGGATGGAACAAACTCGATGATTTTGATATTTCAAATGAACACTTTAATTTCTATGTACCACTGAAAGTATTTTTAGGTTTTGCTTGAAGACTATAAAATTATACTTTGCGGTAAATATGAATTGGTTCTCTTACGTAGTAAGAACGATGCAAAACTCGTATACTCAACTGTTGCTACTGACAAACCAAAAATTAGTATCTCAAACATCTCATGGAGAATTCCGCATGTACAATTATCCGATCTGAGCAAATTGAATATGATTAAAATTATTAACAGTGGTGCTTCTATACCAATGGCATTTCGCAGTTGGGATTGTCACATTAATCCTCAACTAAATACAGGAACTAGCTATATATGGAATGTAAAATTGGCTGCAAATAGAGAACGACCCCGTTTTGTGTTGATTTCTTTTCAACAAGAAAATAAGTTTGTTCACTGTAATCTAAACAATTTAAAAGTGCATTTAAGTTCCGAATCGTACCCATATGATGATCTAAATATAAAATTTAAAAATGGTCGGGTTGCCATCCTATATATGTATCTACAGTTTCAACAAAGCTACTACATGAGGGAATCACAACCGCTTCTAACTGCTCAAGAATTTAAAAATAGTGTGCCGATAGTGGTAGTAGATGTCAGTCACCAAAACGAAGCCCTCTCTAACGGTCTAAAAATTGAAACGGACTCCAACATTCCTACTGATACATCTGCTTTTTGCATTCTCATCCACGACCGCATAATAGAATACATACCCTTAAAAGGTCAAGTTCGTAAGATAATGTAAATAAAAAATAATAAAATAAGATGACTGGGGATAAAGTTTTCATCGATATGCAAGGATTTAAGTCTAATTCAAACATCTTCATTGCAAAAGAAATAGCAATTGTTTTTAACAATAAGGAGCACATAAATTTTATTATTAAACCACCGTTTAACTTTAAAAGATTATCAATAGCAAAACAAAGAGAAACGAATTGGCTAACGAGAAACTTTCATCATCTGAATTGGAATGACGGATCAATATCATTTAAGAGTGTTGTAACATTTTTAAAATCCAATTTAAAACATTATTCAATCTATGTTAAGGGCGTGGAAAAGAAGAAATGGTTTGAAAAACTACTTCAAATTAGTTTTCAACATCGAGGATATTGACTGCATCAACTTTAAGCATATACAACTTAAATATCCAGAATATTTTTACTGCAGCTATCACAGTTATGGAGTTTGTACCTTAAGAAATGCATATTTACTTTATCAAGAAATAAACTAAAAAAATATATTTTATTTTTCTATTCTTACATTGTCACAATATATATTTACGATATTTTTTTAAATAAATATGTAGATTAAAATTATAAAAAAATTTTGTTCAATCATTTATTTATATGTATATGGTATGTACAAGAGACAGAGACAAATGTCAGCAAGCAGTGAAAATAACAACCAATCTTTGACAATCCTCAATATCACAAACTTCAATTCCTTTACAAAAGAAGTGAAAAGAATGAATAAATACAACACGCATAAATTGTATATTTTATTCATTTCTTCAAACTCTTTACACATAAAAAAATTAAAATCAAACAACAACAACAAAAACAAAACATTGATATCTCACCAGCATACATAATTACTTTCTAAAATACCCTTCCATGTCCCCAGCTAAAAAAACGAATATTACAAACAACAAAAAGTACACACTATGATATTTTGTGACATCGCAACAGTGTGCCCTAGTGGTAACGTTTATCATTTCCGTTTTGTATTCCATATAAAAAAAAACATAATGTGAAAGGCGTTGCACACATTTTAAAAAATGATTAGAACACAAGAAAATGCCAGATTTGTACTCGGCATTGCACATATACATATACGACTACTTACCCATCTGCCAACGCTCAAGTTATTGTAAAAACATACACACGTATGAGCATAACGTTGGCTCCCATGATCACGCATCTCTAATTCCCTTTGACAATCATAAATATCTACACTTCATTTTTTCCAACCTTCAAATAAGTTCATAAATTACATACTTCGTTTACCTCTTCAAACTCTTTAAATAAGGAAATAGAAAAATCAAACTAAATAAAACCAACAACAAAAAACATTCATAGATTTCCCACAAGCATACATAATTTCTTTCTAAAATAATCTTCCATGACCACCAGCTAAAAAAAAGAATATTGCAAAAAGACAAAAGCAACATTTTTCTCTATGCACACACGCACTTACACTCTAAAATCATAAACCTGCTTCAACCGCTTAACAAACAAAAAAAAAAATTCCATTCAAAATTAAAATTAAAACAAAAACATACATAAAATCCTTCGTACCTACATAATTAACTATGTACATCGACGAACGGATATCAAACCATGATTATCTCACAAACCATATATTTTATTCATGTCTTCGGACTCTTTAAACATAGGAAAAAAATAAATAAAAATCAAACTAAATCAGATATAAAATAAAACATAGCTCTCTCTTACCAAATTCTATTCGTGCTCTAATAGTTGGACCATCAAATTGTGGAAAGACTAATGTTATGATTAGCTTGCTAGAAAGTCCTAATGGACTCAAGTTTGAAAACATCTATTTATACTCAAAATCCCTTTATCAACCAAAATATGAATACTTAAAGCGATTAATTTCACCAATTAAAGGGATGGGATACTACACATTTACAGATAATGAAAAAGTTATTCCTCCTGACGAAGCGAAAACTAATTCTATTATGATCTTTGATGATGTTGCATGCGAGAAGCAAAATAATATACGAGCATATTTTTGCATGGGACGACATAAGGATGTTGATTCATTCTACTTGTGTCAAACTTATACGAGAATCCCCAAGCACTTAATAAGAGACAATGCAAATGTGATTATAATGTTTAAACAAGATGAGACAAACATGAAACACGTTTATAGTGACCATGTTGTCAGCGATATGAGTTATGAAAAGTTTCATGAAATTTTTCGAGAGTGTTGGAAGGATAAATATGGATTTTTGATGATAAGCAAAGATAATGACTTAAACAATGGTCGCTATAGAAAGCAATTCGACTATTTTATAACGATATAAATTACTCTACATAAAAGTAAAACATTACTACTTAATTTGGCCTTGAGCATAGTACATCTACTTATTTCCTAAAGTATTTACCATACCTGATCTGAAAGCTGATCTGTTACCAGATCTAATAGCTGATACCTGATCTGATACCCCAATACCTGATCTGATAGCTGATCTTATACCTGATCTGATACCTGATACCTGATCGGATAGCTGATCTGATACCTGATACCTGATCTGATAGCTGATACCTGATCTACTGTCTAATAGTTGAAAATGGATGAAAAAGTTTTAAAAGAGCTAATAAAGACAAGAAATGTTTTAAAGAAAAAATTTCGTAGTATAAAAGTTGATGAAGCAGATACACATGAGCAATTCAAAGATACATTTAAACCAATAATAGAACCATTAACAGAATTTGTGAACAATTCTAAAAATAATAAAAGAAGTATTAAGGCAGAAAGAGATGAACTTAAAACGAAAGTTTATAAAATTCAAATTTTCCATTCAACGAACAATCAGTTAAGTTAGAGACAAGTACTCCAAAGAAACTTGTTGAAGAAACGTTATGCAATAAAAATATCTCACTTAGTAATCGAAACGCAAACAAGGTTGATAATGTTGATACTGATGATGATAATGATGATGACAACGACGATTTTTACTCTCAATCGGAAACTCTAGACAATTCAGATATTAATAAGAGTTATACTGACCTAGCACTCTTGGAAAGCAGAAATGAATTAGACACTCTATACGGTCCACATAAAGGTTTTAATAATGAATGGAAGTTTGGCAATAGTAGTATTAAACTTACTGAAGATAAAATAGTGATTGGAAATCACATATGGGCTTTTACACCAGGTTTATTTTCTTTACTGTTTCACAAAACACCAAAATATTATGATAAACATGAATTAGATATATATAAGAAAATTTTAGTGAGCACAAATGCATACAAAAGAGATTATAGACCTGATGGACAAATCAAAGGAACGAGAGCATATAAATATAAGCATATTATCAGTAAATTGTTTAAGAAAGAAAGTGAAAAAAACTCATCAACTTCGTCATCACTACATGCAATAAAAAGTCCTTACAAGGGTAAGGGTTTGATGAAACTAAACCCATACAAAGCTAACTATATATACTGGGATGATCCTAATGAGTTAGTAGATCGCCTTAGGCTATTGCTAGCATCACAAGCTGCAGGTCATACTAATCACAATAACGAAATTGTCTCAATTATCGAAGAATTATATGAAGCAAAAATTATAGAATATTTATCTACATAAATCATGTCTATCGATAAGTTTGGGCACTATCTTAATGATACAAGTGGCAGAGTTTTTGTGAAAAATGTTCCTAAACTGCTGGGCTTCGTTATGGATACAACTAATAACATTGACGTTCAAAACAAAAGAATCAAAAATGTGGCAAAAGCTTTGGAGGAAAACGACGTTGTTAATAAATTGTTTCTGCAAAGTCAAATTGAAGAGGTACGAGATGAAATCAATATAATTTTAAGTCAGAAACTAAATGAAATTAGGGAAACAATTTCAAGTATGAAATTATTCTTTGAAAAAGAAATTAGAAAGATAAATGAGTTAATCTATGGGTATATAAGAAATATGATGGTCAACAGTACTTAAATGAACTCGCACTGAACTCAACTTATCCCGTCAAATTCTAAATACGTTAAATAATGACTTCAAAAAGAAATTTAATAAATGAACTACATAAGCAAGCACGAAAACATTTTCCACGTCGAAGAGTTGTTATGAAAGGAATAGATGATCTTTGGCAAGTTGATTTAGTTGAAATGGGGAACTATTCTACAGACAATAGAGATTATCGATTTTTGCTGACCGTAATTGATACATTTTCAAAATTTGCTTGGGCAGTACCCTTGAAAAGAAAGACTCCATTGGAAACGACCCAGGCTATGCAGAATATTTTTCAACTGGGGCGAATACCAAAAAACTTGCAAACAGACGATGGTAAAGAGTTTTTCAATAAACACTTTGGAAAATTGATGAATAAATACAACATTAAGTAGAACGATTTAACAGAACATTAAAAGGAATGATGTGGAAAGAGTTTAGCTTTAATGGGTCTTATAACTGGCTCGACATTTACAAAGAGTTGATTAATACATATAATAAGAAAATTCATCGCACCATCAAAATGCAAACGATTCAAGTTAACTAAAAAAATGAGAAAAAATTATTAAACACGGTATATAACCGCTTAAAACTATTCAAATTATCAAAGTTCAATGTGGGAGATCATGTGCGCATAAGTAAATATAAACATGTTTTTGAAAAAGGATATACACCAAATTGGACCACAGAAATTTTTACGATTAAAAGAGTTCAAAATACACATCCAGCTACATACATATTAGAAGACTATCGTGGTAATCCTATCAAAGGTGGGTTCTATGATGAAGAACTTTCAAAAACTAGATATCCAAATACATATCTAGTTGAAAAAGTTCTTAAAACTAAAGGAGAGAAGGCATATGTCAAATGGTTATATCTTGGATATCTTGCGTGTTGAATGCAGTATAGTGGTTAACACATATACGAATAACTCACAAGCACACACATTACATGAATTTGCGATCAATGTCCCCTTAGGGTATAAAATTGTTGAGATTCCTCGAAATCTTATCTATTTACCAGTTAACTGCCGAGATAAGCTCTCTCACTCTACGCATAGTTGATCAGAACGGAGATTTAATTAATTTCCGAGGTGAGGAAATTACAACACGAATACATTTGAGATCTAGCAAATAATGATAATATACAACGTCAAGCAATCTAAGGATACAATTGGAGACACTCATAAACCACAATTAAAGATATCATTACACTTTTACATTACATTACATTACATTTTTGAAGTCTCTCAATTTAAAGTTGACAAAGAAATGAGTTACATACTAGATGCTCTAGAAAAACCTCAATCATACGAGAGCATAATTAAAAAGACTATCACACATATACACCATACCTACAATCCTTCAACAATAATGATGAGATTCGAATTTCAATACAAAATCAAGACCTATATGTGGTACCCAGCGAAAGCTACATATATGTTGAGGGAAGTATTGTAGATGATAATAACAGCAAAATATCTTTGATTTTAAATCTAAAATTAAAAAATAACTTTGTGGCACATCTCTTTGACGAAATTCGATATGAACTTAATGGCATAGAAATTGATCATAAAAGACATTTAGCGATTACAAGCAGCGTAAAAAATTCTTTATCACCAACAGAAAGTGTTAGCTTGTACAATGCAGGATGGAACAAACTCGATGATTTTGATATTTCAAATGAACACTTTAATTTCTATGTACCACTGAAAGTATTTTTAGGTTTTGCTTGAAGACTATAAAATTATACTTAGCGGTAAATATGAATTGGTTCTCTTACGTAGTAAGAACGATGCAAAACTCGTATACTCAACTGTTGCTACTGACAAACCAAAAATTAGTATCTCAAACATCTCATGGAGAATTCCGCATGTACAATTATCCGATCTGAGCAAATTGAATATGATTAAAATTATTAACAGTGGTGCTTCTATACCAATGGCATTTCGCAGTTGGGATTGTCACATTAATCCTCAACTAAATACAGGAACTAGCTATATATGGAATGTAAAATTGGCTGCAAATAGAGAACGACCCCGTTTTGTGTTGATTTCTTTTCAACAAGAAAATAAGTTTGTTCACTGTAATCTAAACAATTTAAAAGTGCATTTAAGTTCCGAATCGTACCCATATGATGATCTAAATATAAAATTTAAAAATGGTCGGGTTGCCATCCTATATATGTATCTGCAGTTTCAACAAAGCTACTACATGAGGGAATCACAACCGCTTCTAACTGCTCAAGAATTTAAAAATAGTGTGCCGATAGTGGTAGTAGATGTCAGTCACCAAAACGAAGCCCTCTCTAACGGTCCTGTTGATATAAAAATTGAAATTGAAACGGACTCCAACATTCCTACTGATACATCTGCTTTTTGCATTCTCATCCACGACCGCATAATAGAATACATACCCTTAAAAGGTCAAGTTCGTAAGATAATGTAAATAAAAAATAATAAAATAAGATGACTGGGGATAAAGTTTTCATCGATATGCAAGGATTTAAGTCTAATTCAAACATCTTCATTGCAAAAGAAATAGCAATTGTTTTTAACAATAAGGAGCACATAAATTTTATTATTAAACCACCGTTTAACTTTAAAAGATTATCAATAGCAAAACAAAGAGAAACGAATTGGCTAACGAGAAACTTTCATCATCTGAATTGGAATGACGGATCAATATCATTTAAGAGTGTTGTAACATTTTTAAAATCCAATTTAAAACATTATTCAATCTATGTTAAGGGTGTGGAAAAGAAGAAATGGTTTGAAAAACTACTTCAAATTAGAGTTTTCAACATCGAGGATATTGGCTGCATCAACTTTAAGCATATACAACTTAAATATCCAGAATATTTTTACTGCAGCTATCACAGTTATGGAGTTTGTACCTTAAGAAATGCATATTTACTTTATCAAGAAATAAACTAAAAAAATATATTTTATTTTTCTATTCTTACATTGTCACAATATATATTTACGATATTTTTTTAAATAAATATGTAGATTAAAATTATAAAAAAATTTTGTTCAATCATTTATTTATATGTATATGGTATGTACAAGAGACAGAGACAAATGTCAGCAAGCAGTGAAAATAACAACCAATCTTTGACAACCCTCAATATCACAAACTTCAATTCCTTTACAAAAGAAGTGAAAAGAATGAATAAATACAACACGCATAAATTGTATATTTTATTCATTTCTTGAAACTCTTTACACATAAAAAAATTAAAATCAAACAACAACAACAAAAACAAAACATTGATATCTCACCAGCATACATAATTACTTTCTAAAATACCCTTCCATGTCCCCAGCTAAAAAAACGAATATTACAAACAACAAAAAGTACACACTATGATATTTTGTGACATCGCAACAGTGTGCCCTAGTGGTAACGTTTATCATTTCCGTTTTGTATTCCATATAAAAAAAAACATAATGTGAAAGGCGTTGCACACATTTTAAAAAATGATTAGAACACAAGAAAATGCCAGATTTGTACTCGGCATTGCACATATACATATACGACTACTTACCCATCTGCCAACGCTCAAGTTATTGTAAAAACATACACACGTATGAGCATAACGTTGGCTCCCATGATCACGCATCTCTAATTCCCTTTGACAATCATAAATATCTTACACTTCATTTTTTCCAACCTTCAAATAAGTTCATAAATTACATACTTCGTTTACCTCTTCAAACTCTTTAAATAAGGAAATAGAAAAATCAAACTAAATAAAACCAACAACAAAAAACATTCATAGATTTCCCACAAGCATACATAATTTCTTTCTAAAATAATCTTCCATGACCACCAGCTAAAAAAAAAATATTGCAAAAAGACAAAAGCAACATTTTTCTCTATGCACACACGCACTTACACTCTAAAATCATAAACCTGCTTCAACCGCTTAACAAACAAAAAAAAATTCCATTCAGAATTAAAATTAAAACAAAAACATACATAAAATCCTTCGTACCTACATAATTAACTATGTACATCGACGAACGGATATCAAACCATGATTATCTCACAAACCATATATTTTATTCATGTCTTCGGACTCTTTAAACTTAGGAAAAAAATAAATAAAAATCAAACTAAATAAAACCAACAACAAAAAACATTCATTGATTTCCACACAATTTCTTTCTTAAGTACCCTTCCGCACCGCTTAACAAACGAAAAAACATACTACGTACAAACAAGCCCCCACGTGCATACATAATTAACTATGCGCATCGGCGAACGGATATCAAACCATAAAATTAAAACAAACACACATCGACGGCCGACATCAAACTACCATTTTCTACGTACAATCCGTCCATAACCCTCATCACTTCGCACCATTGACAGTAATTACCTTAATATGTAAATTTTAGCCCATAAATTACAAAATTTCGATTTAAATTACCCAAATTTGACAATTTTTATTGCTCGGGCGCATACATTCTACTACTACTCATCTGTAGATAAGTACAAAAAAAAAAGTTCTCGGCCTAGTGTAACAAATATTAATTCTTTAACTGGAACTGTTCATAGCGGTGAAAGTTCAGCTGACAATCTCATCCCAAGTGTTGAGGTTCCAATAAATGCGTTTAAAAACCAAATATTTCTCACCTTAGGCGACTTCCCTTCATATCATTTTCAAATAATTTTTCCCGGTTACCATAGACATACAATAGTAGAAAAAGATTACAATCAAGAAAATTTATTGTCCTTATTAAAGAGATACCTTAATCCTTCAGTAATAAACTGTATCAAAACTCCAGAACCCATTATGGGAACAATACAAGAATTATACCCTTATCATTTTCGAAATTACAAAGCACGTTTTTCACAACTGGTTGTGGACGATATTCTGTTAGAAACAGATCAAGAGAATATTATTATTGATACACATAAACGCGCTCACCGAAATGCGCTTGAAAATAAAATACATATTTTGGAGAAGTACTATTTCCCAGGTATGTTAGCAAAAATCAAGAGAATCGTGAAATTATGCTCTATTTGTAAAAAGAACAAATACGAAAGACACCCATCAGTGCCGAAAATTAATGAAACACCCATTCCAACTTATCCTGGACAAGTGATTCATGTTGATATTTTTTCCACTGACAAAAAACTAGTTATGACATGCCTGGATAAATTTTCAAAGTTTGCTCAGGCAAGAATTCTTCCCGGAAAGTCAATCGAGGACGTTAGGAGGCCTCTAAGGGATCTTATCTTCTATTTTGGAGTCCCAAAAACATTTGTTATTGATAATGAAAATTCCCTAAATTCAGCTTCTCTCCTGTTTATGATGGAGGATGAATTGGGAATCGAAGTTTTTACTACACCGCCTTACAATAGCGAAGCAAACGGTCAGATTGAGCGTTTCCACTCAACGCTTGTCGAAATATCAAGATGGAACAAGTAAGAATTTCGAAGAGCTTTTGGAAAGATCTGTTAATGAATACAATCACTCGGTACATTCGACGATTGGTAGAAAGTCCGTTGACATGTTTTTTGGGAGGACAGTAGATTTTTCTCCTGGAAGCTATGATCAAACGCGACAGACCAACATTGAAAGACTACGACTGAAACAGGAAAAAGATTTGAAATATCATAATAGGAAAAGGACGAACCCAAAAGAATATATTACAGGTCAGACAATCTTTGTTAAAATAAATAAGCGATTAGGAACAAAACTGACAGAAAGGTATAAAGAAGAAGTTGTAAAAGAGAATAGAAATTCTACAGTAGTAACAGAAAGTGGAAGAATCATTCACAAAGGGTATATTAGAAACTAATTTGGTATTAAATATTTTACAGGATTTTACTAATTGCCGGGCTGTGCTCAGGCGAAATTCAAATAATGGACTATTCTAATTCTAAAATGATAGCAGTAAATATGGGCTTAGTTAAGGTACAGTCTGGAAAATTTAAGCTCGTGCACGTCATCGAATTATGAGAACGTTTTGAATAGTTTGGAAAAAGCACTTTTAATTGGCAACACCATAAATCATCCTTTCTTTCCCTACCTTAATCACTCCATAATCCAAATCAAATCCTACTTATCCCGATTCAGGCCGAAGTTAAGAACAAAACGTTCCTTGGACTTCCTTGGAACTGCATGGAAATGGTTATCTGGTACTCCAGATCGCCATGATTTCGAAATAATTCAGGAAAAGATAAATAATGTCTTAACAAATGGCAATAACCAAGTAATAATTAACCAACTTTCCAAAAATTTTATTGTCATATACAGTGAGCGTGAAAAGAAAGTAAACAGTTATTTCATCTGTATAAAAGCCTTTGTTACAGTACAGTTATTAATAAAAATTAAAAAGTTTAATTTTAGTTTAAGAGGCTTATATAATAAGAATTTAATTCTGTTTAAACAGTAAATGAAAAGAAAATAACAAAAATAATTCACTTTATCTTAAAATACTAATGATTTTGAGCGTCAAAAAAGTAAACAGAACCCATTACACTAGATAATTAGGTTCATAAGCTAAATTATTGTTAACTTTTAATATTTGTTTTTTTTTATTTGCATTCAGCAATGCATTTAAACTTTTTGGCATGTAATCGCCAATGGTTTTTGTTATATTTGGAAAGTTTTTTCCATTCTTCAATTAGAGCCTTTTTCAAGTCATTCTTCTTGGAATGACCCTCCGCCTGATATTTCCGTGAGGGTGCTTCCAGAAATTTTTGATTGCATTAAGGTCTGGAGACCACGTTTGATGATCTGAAGTCTTAGGCGTTCGGTATAACAACCATTCCTTAACAATTATCGTCGTATGTTTTGGGTCGTTGTCATTTTGAAAGACCAAGTTGCTTAGAAGCGCCAATTTTTCAAAGATGGCCGCAACATTTTCTTTCAGAATATTTAATTAATCAATTTTATACATTGTAGACTCAACAAAAACTAAATTGCTGGCTCCAGATGGCGCCACGCAACATCAGTTCATAACCGAGCCTCCGCCGTGTTTTGCGGTGCTTGTAACACACTTTTCAAGAAAGCTTCATTCTTTGACTGCAATATTTTTAGAGGCTTTTCCACTCAAAATATATTGAATTTGTTCTCATTACTATACAGTATGTTTTTCCAGAAGCCTACAAGCTCAGTTTTGTACTTTTTGCGCATTTCACGCGCTTCTGCTGATTCCCTTTAGATATGTAGGGGTTACTCTTTGACACTCTGTCATGTTGTCAGTTATTGTAGAGTTTTCTTCCAACTATACTGGCACTAACTAGTTTTCCACATATGTCTTTAATACTTGAACAGGATTTGGCGATGGATTGGTCCTTAATTGTCGTACCACTGCTCATACTTCTGTGCCACTAAGCCGTTTTGGTCGTCCCGAGTGTGGTAAATTCTCTACTGTATGATGCCGCACATATTTAGCCATATTTTTTTATAGTCCAGTGATTCTTTCCGACGATTTCTCCAATTTTACGCAATAATTTTTATATATATATAAATCTAAAATGATTTCTCGCGTTGATGGTATGCTTACCAATTTCTTAAAGTTTAATATCTATCCTTGCACTTTTTCTTAGACAATTTGATATTAAACTGTCAAAAATATTTTCACTATATCGGCTTGATAGATATGTAACTGCTTTCAAAAAAAAATTAGTTTTTATCCCGAAATATTTAAAGAAGTCTCAACGAATGTTGCAACTGTTAACTTTTTTGACGCGTAAAAATCATCAGTATTTTCAGAAACAGTGAATTATTTTTGTTATTATTTTCTTTTCGTTTACTATTTATACAGAATTAAACTCTTACAGCCTTATTATTAAGACTTAATAGACTTTTTTTTTAAATTGTATGAAAATTTTTTCTAAAAAACCTTTTTAAAGCCTTAATAAATTTTATAAATAAGGCTGTTATTATATAAGCCTCTTAGACTACAATTAAAGTTTTTAATTTTTATGAATTACTGTACTGTAACAAAGTCTTTTATACAGATGAAATAACTGTTTACTTTCTTTTGACGCTCACAATATGTGTATTCGCATTACACAATGTAATTTTTTCTTCTATTAACAAACTTTTTTTCCTTAGCAAAAGGTGCTTTTTAGGGTTCCATACATCAAAGGTGAAAAAAGGAACCGTATTGTATTCGCTATGCTGTCCGTCTGTCCGTCACACGCTATTTTCTCAGAAACCGAGAAGAGTTACGGACCTGAAATTTCGACAGAGTATGTAGAACCTTGAGGGTGGCGTTGGCTGAAGTAGTTAGTATGTTGACTACAAAACCGAAGGTCCTGCGTTCAATCCCGGTATCCGACAGTCATTAAAATAACAACACCACGCATGATGTGCATTAGTGTCCACTGTATCATTTGTTGTGGGAAAAGTTCTAGTGATGCAGCCATAAGGCACTGGTCACTAAAAACTATACCGACTTCATCAGATAATAATCATAATGTAATATCAGAGCGCCCTCCTTCGTTGTGTAGCAGAATCATCGGCGAAGTAAAATAACTAATAAAAGGCTACTAAACAATGCTTCAAAATTTAATTTGCCTCATTTGACATCAAATTTGCAAAGAGCAGAGTTGTAAAAGAATGAAGCTTTCCTTTATCTCTTCCTTCAAAAACCTGTCTTCTCTATCACTATCCCTTCCCTATCAGCCTCTCTCACTATCTTCTCTTCAACTAACAGGTAGCACAAAGGGACCATTGTATTGTACACAAGTGAGCGGGACTGTAAATTTCACCCTTCCTTACCATCAGCCTGCTAACCTAACCTAACCTATGTAGAACCTTGGCCGCTACAACAAAACGAGCAACGAAAAATGTTAAAGTCCCATGTAATATACATTGTATTTATATATGTATATTGACACTTGAAATTTGTAAAATTGGTTTATTTGTATATAGACTGCAACAATTAACATTAAAATATTAAAAAATTTAAATTAAAGGGTGGTCCATCAGTTAATGCAATTTTGACTATGTAATTTTGACAACTTGCTATATCTTGGAAACCGTAATAGGTAAACTCTTGAAATTTTCAAAAACGGTAAAACTAAAAAATCCGAAAATTATAAAATCGCCAAAACGAAAAAAATCGCAAAATCGCCCAAATGAAAAAAAAACCGAAAAAATCGCCAAAACCAAAATAATTGTTTCTATGAAAAAAAAAATCGCCAATATTAAAAAATCGCAATAATTAAAAAAACGCTTAAAATCGAAAAAACCCAAAAACGAAAAAAAATCCCAAAACTATAGTTTATATTGGCTAAATTTCGTATTGAATTACATATCTCGTGTCCGTACGGAACCCTTCGTGCGCGGGTCAAAGTCGCACTTCACTGAATTTATTTGCTTTCTTGTTTGCAAAAGGTGCTTTTACCGAAATGAAAATGGAATTATATCAAACATTCTTAACATTTAATGGGGTGACTTATGACAGTTAGATGCATCTGTAGATAAGTACAAAAAAAGTTTTTAAAATTTTATTCAAAAACTTACCAGAGCGGCAACACTAAACCAAATATTCTCGCAAACGACCTTTCTGCCGGAGATTGCCCGTGAGACACCAAATATTCTGGCAGACGACCTTTCTGCCGGAGATTGCCTTTGAGACACCAAATATCACTAAAACAGTTTGTCCTTACTGCCGGAATTTCACCTTGGCAGTTTTAAGGCTTTTTTCTTCTTCGCACTCTTATTGTTTTATTTATTTTCTAAAACCATACATACATACATGTATGGGATTCTTGTTTTTTCTTTTTCGCACTCTCACTGTTTTATTTATTTTCTACAACCGTACATACATACATGTATGGGATTTTATCGTACTTTTCACCGGAGGATAAATCGACTATAACTCCGGTGTTAGTCAATGGATTTTCTTCACTTCACTATTTACGTTTTCTGTTTTTCATACACTGTAATATAAGCCTAATCACGATTTTATACTTTAAAGTTTACTATACAAAGTACTTTGAATAAAAACACTATATAAAAACACGACCGTTTGCTTCAATTATACAATTGCGAGTGAGTAGATAGGGACAGAAGGAATCTCGTTAATCCATTCATGCGCGTCACTTATTAGATGACGAGGCATTTGGCTTTTTTTTTTTTAATATTATGCCTTATAATGTAGACAGCACATATAATGATAGTTTAGAAGGCAACACATTCTTAGCGGCTCAAATAGGTTCGGGACTATTCATCCGTCATAGAGAGTACGCTTGCCCTGTGAAGCAGAAATTTAAAGATTTTTGAAACAATGCTCTTCTCTCAACCAATGCCATTTCTCACAACACTTGTTGTATTATTAAACATTCGGAAAGCTCTTATATCGCTCATTGAAGCTTTACTCATAACTCCACGCCAAGACACTGTGATTGTACCCAAATTGTTTACATTTTGATTGAATTTGTTTCGAATGGCTTCTCTGACTGCACTGGTATTATAATATGCCTTTTTTTTCTATTGTGGGCTAGATCAAGGTCATTTCCATCGTTTACAACTTGTGCATCAATAATGAGTAGCTCATTCTCTTTTATTCCAACAATGTGTGGCTTTCTTAGACCATCCGATGTATTTAATTGCGGTTCTCATGTACCTCGAATCCCTGCTCTACAATCTTTCTTACCACAAATGTTTTAACACAGTCATGTCTTTCAATTCTCGCATGAGAAGATCTGTGACATACTTGTATTGTGTGGTATGGTGTTTCTTGCAACATGCATCCTGCTCTGCATGTACGATCTATTCCCGGTCTTCCACGGGATGTTCTTGATTTCGATGGTAGAGCATTGATTTAGTCTAATGCAATTAATATAATCACGGCCTTTAAGCAACTTGGTCGGCTACCTGACCCATCTGTGCTTCTTTAATCTGTTTGGCTTCTCTTAAACCTGCACCATCTACTGAACTATATAGTTTATTGCTAAAATATTCATTAATTATTTCGGCCTCAAGAAGGGAATAATTCCCAGCTCGTAGCCTGCGTTCAGCGATGGTTATTTCATTTTGCACAGCATCGAATATCTGAGATTCGTCTATGACATTTGGCAAATTTAATATTCTCTAGTCTCTTTTTTCTAAGCATCGGACCAAACCATCTCACACTTTCAATACCTAAGCCCCCTCCAGAGACTAGTGCATGGAAGAATGCAATTGGAACATCATTCGGTAGATTTAACCATTTTCGTACATATCTTCGGATGTTTTTATGTTTTATTAAGGCTGCTTATTTTAATTTCCTCCAGTGTTAATTTATGATGTAATTAAGGAATTAACACTGTGCGTAATCCATGTAACCGTTGTTGTGGTTTCAGGGGAGCTTTAGTTAATCTTTCTAATTTTCCAGTGATTTCATTTTCTTGCCGTATTTTACATCTACCATCCGCCGTGAATGATACTCCAAGATATCTCCATTCCTCAGTTCTTTTGAGGGCCGGCATAGAACGGCCATTTATGTTTAAATTTCTCTGCTCAATTATTGTTCTTTTTTGTTTTGGTTGTCCTTTGATACTTATACTTAGACATTTTGATGTATTCAACTCCAAACCACATTTCGAAAAGAATTCGTGCGTGGTGTCGATCAGTTTCTGCAAACCGTCTTCCGTCGATGCTAGTAGAACCAGATCATCAGCAAAAGCCAGCGCATTTATAACTGAACGACCCAACCTATAGCCAATCTCATTAGGTAGCAGATCCAGTAGTTTGTCAATCATCATGTTAAAGAACATGGGTGATATAGGATCGCCTTGTTTTACACCCCAGAGGGGATAATTTCCATGAGGTTGTCGTCAAGGTTGTTTGGGTTGTTTTATAAAATGTTTGAATATACTTTATTATAAAGTTTTTATGAAAGCCAAATGATTTCAGAATCTCAAATATCGTGTCATGAGTCACGGACGCATCTAGAGATGCTATGTACAACGAGCTGTATTTGTTTTTGGTTGATTTCAAGACCATATCTAGTACTATTGTATTATCTCCAACTCCATCCGTTTTTATAAACGCCCTTTGCCGTTGGTCTAACTTTAGGGAGTCTTCAATACGTCTAGCTAAGATGGTATGTAGCTGACGTACCAAGACCGATGGGATGGTAATTGGTCTGAAATCGCCCGGTTCTCTTGCGTCTGGTTTCTTCGGGATAAATATAGTTTTTGACCTTGCTATTTAATTTGGAAACTTACCACACCACAGGATTATGTTAAATATTTCAGACAATATCCCAGATGGAACGTTCTTTAATTGTCTACTTGTGATTCCATCTGGGCCTGGGGATGTGTTCATTTCCAATCTATATTTATCTATTTCTCCTGATGTTATTGAAGACCAGACTCTTTCTAATTGTTGCCTTTTAGATGGTAGAATTGGCTTTGTTGTACTGCCCGTTTCCATAATATTTCTCCAGAACGGCTCCATGATTTGTTTCGGTGGCAATATGGAGTTATTTGGACCTTCAATGATTGATTTTATGCAACGGGATTGATGATTTTCCCATTGTTTTTGCGATTTAGCATAGTCTATTTGCCTTTGTTTCCTTCGACTTGTTTCAACATTGTTATTTATATTTGTATTTTCTCTTCTTTGTCTGGAAACAATAGGTAAAAAGCTAGCTATATAGTTTGTGAGGCAGGATAAAGTACCCGTTTTTCCTACACTTCTCGCATTCTCAATGATGTCCATTAACACAGTAATCTGAAACTGATCTTGATTATTTATTCGTAACTCATCCAAAGAATTTGTTATGGAGTGGTCATCATTATCATCACCAATTGGAGTATATGTTGGAGACACTGGCGTTATTGTGTCTGGATCGATGTTTGATCCAGTTAAAAAGTTTTCCACATACTCCTTATAAGAATCTTTCTGCCTGGCTTTTTTGATTGCTTCCACAGATCTTTTTGGGCAGAATTTATTTAATTATTTATTCATAAATCTGACTCCATGGAGTTCAGATTCTTTTTTCCCCATTAGCATCAATTCTTCTTCGGACCACCTACTTTTAACCTCAATACGGACATTTAATATATCACTTTCATTTGGATGGGCACGTCTTATATGGACACCAAGTCCTGTTCTTGTGGTGAAAGATCTTGAGCAGATACTGCATTGGAACATTGTTTCTGGATAGTTAGAAGAAAGTAAAGGATTATTTTGTTGGTTTCCCCCGTCAGTGGACGGAGAATTTTCACTGTTATTTATTCTTTGATTTGGGCCAACATTTTTAAAGAAAGATGGGCTGACAACCCAAATTTCCTTTAAGCCTTCCTAACTTAGCCATTAGTCTAGGACTAATGTTACTGGCGAGAACCACGAAGAGGTGTAGGATAGGCACATCCATGCCCCCTTTTACATATATAAATAATACTAATACGATGACGAGGCACTGTTGTGAATCAGAATTGATCAACCCTCGTACCCGTACATTGCACAACTTTGTTAACGCAGCAGCAACCAGTTCATTCACTTGGTTGTTTGCTAAATTCTTTGCGTTGACAAATTGTGCAATAGTAATATTTCGTAATTGGTTCAAAAGCTTAATAACATTAAACATTTTAGCAAGTTAGCATAATAATAATAGCTTTTAAGCATAATATAACATTTAAGAAGTTAGCATGATAATAATAGCTGTTAAGCATAATGTTGATGAAGCTTTGTATAAATAGTGCAGTATTTATTAAGGAATGTGGTTTTGTATTTAGCAGTCAAAAGTTAGAGTCATACCTGCGATTCCCACGGGACCCTCCAGGTTTAAAATTGTAAAGTAAAATAATAATAATAAAAACTGTTTAATAAATCCTTTTTAATATACAAAAGAAAAATCCGTTTTTAAATAAAACACAACATTTTGGCGCAGCCGGTATTAGCCAGAGTACAGTTTGATACCTTTTGGCAGTTTGAAGGAAGTATATTGATATTGGAAAGCTATTTTAGCTCAATTTAATTTTAATATACTGAATTTAATTCTTAAAAGGATACGTTGGTCTGTATACCAACACTTACTACACAACGCAAGGTTTTAATGAGCTATTTTAGCTGCCGTAAGTTGCACAGACTTTGGTGGTAAACTCAACGACGATCAAACATTTGCTCGAGACAAATGGGACCAACACATATGGTAAAAATACAGTGTTGCCACGATATTTTTAGAAAAGCAAGTTAATTGGTTTTTAGTTAAAACACTGATTATGAATACCAATATTTAAAAAACCTTATTTAGCCCTAAAAGGTTTTTTGACTAATATGGTTTTTAAACCTCAATCAACTTTTTTTTATAAATATGGCTGTAAATGTATACCTATATACCTATTATTTAAAATTTTTTCTTTTTCTTTTTTTATGAATATGGGGGTGAAAAGGGGAAAAATGGAATTGTTTGCCAATAAATATTTGTAAAATTTTTGAATATTTAAAAAAATTTAATGTAAGTATTAAACAATTATATAAACAACCAATCTGAAATGCATAAAAAGCCAGTGATATGTCTATGTTTCATTAATTTTTGTGAGGAAAAATTACTTGAATTGATATTTAAATAACTTGGTGAAATATGATGTCAGTATTAAAAATATTAATATAAACTTGTTCAAATTAACTTTTATGTTATTAATTTGTTGTAAATAATATTTACGATCTCATTTTTATGTTCTTTAGTAAAGAATGTTATTGAATGAATTTAAGGACGTTTTCAATAAAAACACATACATATGTACTTTTTTTATTAATTGTACTGCTTTTTCTTCTTCGGTGTACTTTTTTTGCGAATTCAATATCGGGGTACCCTAGGCCCACATAAAGATTTTAATAATGAATGGAAGTTTGGCAATAGTAGTATTAAACTTACTGAAGATAAAATAGCGATTGGAAATCAAATATGGGCTTTCACACTATGTTTATTTTCTTTACTGTTTCACAAAACACCAAAATATTATGATAAACATGAATTAGATATCTATAAGAAAATTTTAGTAAGCACAAATGCATACAAAAGAGAATATAGACCTGATGGACAAATCAAAGCAACGAGAGCTTATATATATAAGCATATTATCAGTAAATTGTTTAAGAAAGAAAGTGAAAATAACTCATCAACTTCATCATCACTACATGCAATAAAAAGTCCTTACAAGGGTGAGGGTTTGATGAAACTAAACACATACAAACCTAACTATATATACTGGGATGATCATAATGAGTTAGTAGATCGCCTTAGGCTATTGCTAGCATCACAAGCTGCAGGTCATACTTATCACAATAACGAAATTGTCTCAATTATCGAAGAATTATATGAAGCAAAAATTACAGAATAATATTTATCTACATAGATCATGTCCATCGATAAGTTTGGACACTTTTTGTGAAAAATGTTTCTGAGCTGCTGGGCTTCGTTATGGATACTACTATTAACATTCACGTTCAAAACAAAAGAATCAAAAATGTGGCAACAGCTTTGGAGGAAAACGACGTTGTTAATAAATTGTTTCTGCAAAGTCAAATTGAAGAGGTACGAGATGAAATCAATATAATTTTAAGTCAGAAACTAAATGAAATTAGGGAAACAATTTCAAGTATGAAATTATTCTTTGAAAAAGAAATTAGAAAGATAAATGAGTTAATCTATGGGTATATAAGAAATATGATGGTCAACAGTACTTAAATGAACTCGCACTGAACTCAACTTATCCCGTCAAATTCTAAATACGTTAAATAATGACTTCAAAAAGAAATTTAATAAATGAACTACATAAGCAAGCACGAAAACATTTTCCACGTCGAAGAGTTGTTATGAAAGGAATAGATGATCTTTGGCAAGTTGATTTAGTTGAAATGGGGAACTATTCTACAGACAATAGAGATTATCGATTTTTGCTGACCGTAATTGATACATTTTCAAAATTTGCTTGGGCAGTACCCTTGAAAAGAAAGACTCCATTGGAAACGACCCAGGCTATGCAGAATATTTTTCAACTGGGGCGAATACCAAAAAACTTGCAAACAGACTATGGTAAAGAGTTTTTCAATAAACACTTTGGAAAATTGATGAATAAATACAACATTAAGTAGAACGATTTAACAGAACATTAAAAGGAATGATGTGGAAAGAGTTTAGCTTTAATGGGTCTTATAACTGGCTCGACATTTACAAAGAGTTGATTAATACATATAATAAGAAAATTCATCGCACCATCAAAATGCAAACGATTCAAGTTAACTATAAAAATGAGAAAAAATTATTAAACACGGTATATAACCGCTTAAAACTATTCAAATTATCAAAGTTCAATGTGGGAGATCATGTGCGCATAAGTAAATATAAACATGTTTTTGAAAAAGGATATACACCAAATTGGACCACAGAAATTTTTACGATTAAAAGAGTTCAAAATACACATCCAGCTACATACATATTAGAAGACTATCGTGGTAATCCTATCAAAGGTGGGTTCTATGATGAAGAACTTTCAAAAACTAGATATCCAAATACATATCTAGTTGAAAAAGTTCTTAAAACTAAAGGAGAGAAGGTATATGTCAAATGGTTATATCTTGGATATCTTGCGTGTTGAATGCAGTATAGTGGTTAACACATATACGAATAACTCACAAGCACACACATTACATGAATTTGCGATCAATGTCCCCCAGGGTATAAAATTATTGAGATTCCTCGAAATCTTATCTATTTACCAGTTAACTGCCGAGATAAGCTCTTTCACTGTACGCATAGTTGATCAGAACGGAGATTTAATTAATTTCCGAGGTGAGGAAATTACAACACGAATACATTTGAGATCTAGCAAATAATGATAATATACAACGTCAAGCAATCTAAGGATACAATTGGAGACACTCACAAAACACTCATAAACCACAATTAAAGATATCATTACACTTTTACATTACATTACATTACATTTTTGAAGTCTCTCAATTTAAAGTTGACAAAGAAATGAGTTACATACTAGATGCTCTAGAAAAACCTCAATCATACGAGAGCATAATTAAAAAGACTATCACACATATACACCATACCTACAATCCTTCAACAATAATGATGAGATTCGAATTTCAATACAAAATCAAGACCTATATGTGGTACCCAGCGAAAGCTACATATGTGTTGAGGGAAGTATTGTAGATGATAATAACAGCAAAATATCTTTGTTTTTAAATCTAAAATTAAAAAATAACTTTGTGGCACATCTCTTTGACGAAATTCGATATGAACTTAATGGCATAGAAATTGATCATAAAAGACATTTAGCGATTACAAGCAGCGTAAAAAATTTTGTTTCTTTATCACCAACAGAAAGTGTTAGCTTGTACAATGCAGGATGGAACAAACTCGATGATTTTGATATTTCAAATGAACACTTTAATTTCTATGTACCACTGAAAGTATTTTTAGGTTTTGCTTGAAGACTATAAAATTATACTTAGCGGTAAATATGAATTGGTTCTCTTACGTAGTAAGAACGATGCAAAACTCGTATACTCAACTGTTGCTACTGACAAACCAAAAATTAGTATCTCAAACATCTCATGGAGAATTCCGCATGTACAATTATCCGATCTGAGCAAATTGAATATGATTAAAATTATTACCAGTGGTGCTTCTATACCAATGGCATTTCGCAGTTGGGATTGTCACATTAATCCTCAACTAAATACAGGAACTAGCTATATATGGAATGTAAAATTGGCTGCAAATAGAGAACGACCCCGTTTTGTGTTGATTTCTTTTCAACAAGAAAATAAGTTTGTTCACTGTAATCTAAACAATTTAAAAGTGCATTTAAGTTCCGAATCGTACCCATATGATGATCTAAATATAAAATTTAAAAATGGTCGGGTTGCCATCCTATATATGTATCTGCAGTTTCAACAAAGCTACTACATGAGGGAATCACAACCGCTTCTAACTGCTCAAGAATTTAAAAATAGTGTGCCGATAGTGGTAGTAGATGTCAGTCACCAAAACGAAGCCCTCTCTAACGGTCCTGTTGATATAAAAATTGAAATTGAAACGGACTCCAACATTCCTACTGATACATCTGCTTTTTGCATTCTCATCCACGACCGCATAATAGAATACATACCCTTAAAAGGTCAAGTTCGTAAGATAATGTAAATAAAAAATAATAAAATAAGATGACTGGGGATAAAGTTTTCATCGATATGCAAGGATTTAAGTATAATTCAAACATCTTCATTGCAAAAGAAATAGCAATTGTTTTTAACAATAAGGAGCACATAAATTTTGTTATTAAACCACCGTTTAACTTTAAAAGATTATCAATAGCAAAACAAAGAGAAGCGAATTGGCTAACGAGAAACTTTCATCATCTGAATTGGAATGACGGATCAATATCATTTAAGAGTGTTGTAACATTTTTAAAATCCAATTTAAAACATTATTCAATCTATGTTAAGGGTGTGGAAAAGAAGAAATGGTTTGAAAAACTACTTCAAATTAGAGTTTTCAACATCGAGGATATTGGCTGCATCAACTTTAAGCATATACAACTTAAATATCCAGAATATTTTTACTGCAGCTATCACAGTTATGGAGTTTGTACCTTAAGAAATGCATATTTACTTTATCAAGAAATAAACTAAAAAAATATATTTTATTTTTCTATTCTTACATTGTCACAATATATATTTACGATATTTTTTTAAATAAATATGTAGATTAAAATTATAAAAAAATTTTGTTCAATCATTTATTTATATGTATATGGTATGTACAAGAGACAGAGACAAATGTCAGCAAGCAGTTTGTGCTTTAAGAAATGCATATTTACTTTATCAAGAAATAAACTAAAAAAAATATATTTTATTTTTCTATTCTTACATTGTCACAATATATATTTACGATATTTTTTTAAATAAATATGTAGATTAAAATTATAAAAAAATTTTGTTCAATCATTTATTTGTATGTATATGGTATGTACAAGAGACAGAAACAAATGTCAGCAAGCAGTGAAAATAACAACCAATCTTTGACAATCCTCAATATCACAAACTTCAATTCCTTTACAAAAGAAGTAAAAAGAATGAATAAATACAACACGCATAAATTGTATATTTTATTCATTTCTTCAAACTCTTTACACATAAAAAAATTAAAATCAAACAACAACAACAACAAAAACAAAACATTGATATCTCACCAGCATACATAATTACTTTCTAAAATACCCTTCCATGTCCCCAGCTAAAAAAACGAATATTACAAACAACAAAAAGTACACACTATGATATTTTGTGACATCGCAACAGTGTGCCCTAGTGGTAACGTTTATCATTTCCGTTTTGTATTCCATATAAAAAAAAAACATAATGTGAAAGGCGTTGCACACATTTTAAAAAATGATTAGAACACAAGAAAATGCCAGATTTGTACTCTGCATTGCACATATACATATACGACTACTTACCCATCTGCCAACGCTCAAGTTATTGTAAAAACATACACACGTATGAGCATAACGTTGGCTCCCATGATCACGCATCTCTAATTCCCTTTGACAATCATAAATATCTTACACTTCATTTTTTCCAACCTTCAAATAAGTTCATAAATTACATACTTCGTTTACCTCTTCAAACTCTTTAAATAAGGAAATAGAAAAATCAAACTAAATAAAACCAACAACAAAAAACATTCATAGATTTCCCACAAGCATACATAATTTCTTTCTAAAATAATCTTCCATGACCACCAGCTAAAAAAAAGAATATTGCAAAAAGACAAAAGCAACATTTTTCTCTATGCACACACGCACTTACACTCTAAAATCATAAACCTGCTTCAACCGCTTAACAAACAAAAAAAAATTCCATTCAAAATTAAAATTAAAACAAAAACATACATAAAATCCTTCGTACCTACATAATTAACTATGTACATCGACGAACGGATATCAAACCATGATTATCTCACAAACCATATATTTTATTCATGTCTTCGGACTCTTTAAACATAGGAAAAAAATAAATAAAAATCAAACTAAATCAGATATAAAATAAAACATAGCTCTCTCTTACCAAATTCTATTCGTGCTCTAATAGTTGGACCATCAAATTGTGGAAAGACTAATGTTATGATTAGCTTGCTAGAAAGTCCTAACGGACTCAAGTTTGAAAACATCTATTTATACTCAAAATCCCTTTATCAACCAAAATATGAATACTTAAAGCGATTAATTTCACCAATTAAAGGGATGGGATACTCCACATTTACAGATAATGAAAAAGTTATTCCTCCTGACGAAGCGAAAACTAATTCTATTATGATCTTTGATGATGTTGCATGCGAGAAGCAAAATAATATACGAGCATATTTTTGCATGGGACGACATAAGGATGTTGATTCATTCTACTTGTGTCAAACTTATACGAGAATACCCAAGCACTTAATAAGAGACAATGCAAATGTGATTATAATGTTTAAACAAGATGAGACAAACATGAAACACGTTTATAGTGATCATGTTGTCAGCGATATGAGTTATGAAAAGTTTCATGAAATTTGTCGAGTGTTGGAAGGATAAATATGGATTTTTGATGATAAGCAAAGATAATGACTTAAACAATGGTCGCTATAGAAAGCAATTCGACTATTTTATAACGATATAAATTACTCTACATAAAAGTAAAACATTAGTACTTAATTTGGCCTTGCGCATAGTACATCTACTTATTTCCTAAAGTATTTACCATACCTGATCTGAAAGCTGATCTGTTACCAGATCTAATAGCTGATACCTGATCTGATACCCCAATACCTGATCTGATAGCTGATCTTATACCTGATCTGATACCTGATACCTGATCGGATAGCTGATATGATACCTGATACCTGATACCTGATCTGATAGCTGATACCTGATCTACTGTCTAATAGTTGAAAATGGATGAAAAAGTTTTAAAAGAGCTAATAAAGACAAGAAATGTTTTAAAGAAAAAATTCGTAGTATAAAAGTTGATGAAGCAGATACACATGAGCAATTCAAAGATACATTTAAACCAATAATAGAACCATTAACAGAATTTGTGAACAATTCTAAAAATAATAAAAGAAGTATTAAGGCAGAAAGAGATGAACTTAAAACGAAAGTTTATAAAATTCAAATTTTCCATTCAACGAACAATCAGTTAAGTTAGAGACAAGTACTCCAAAGAAACTTGTTGAAGAAACGTTATGCAATAAAAATATCTCACTTAGTAATCGAAACGCAAACAAGGTTGATAATGTTGATACTGATGATGATGATGATGATGACAACGATGATTTTTACTCTCAATCGGAAACTCTAGACAATTCAGATAATAATAAGAGTTATACTGACCTAGCACTCTTGGAAAGCAGAAATGAATTAGACACTCTATACGGTCCACATAAAGGTTTTAATAATGAATGGAAGTTTGGCAATAGTAGTATTAAACTTACTGAAGATCCAATAGTGATTGGAAATCACATATGGGCTTTTACACCAGGTTTATTTTCTTTACTGTTTCACAAAACACCAAAATATTATGATAAACATGAATTAGATATATATAAGAAAATTTTAGTGAGCACAAATGCATACAAAAGAGATTATAGACCTGATGGACAAATCAAAGGAACGAGAGCATATAAATATAAGCATATTATCAGTAAATTGTTTAAGAAAGAAAGTGAAAAAAACTCATCAACTTCGTCATCACTACATGCAATAAAAAGTCCTTACAAGGGTAAGGGTTTGATGAAACTAAACCCATACAAAGCTAACTATATATACTGGGATGATCCTAATGAGTTAGTAGATCGCCTTAGGCTATTGCTAGCATCACAAGCTGCAGGTCATACTAATCACAATAACGAAATTGTCTCAATTATCGAAGAATTATATGAAGCAAAAATTATAGAATAATATTTATCTACATAAATCATGTCTATCGATAAGTTTGGGCACTATCTTAATGATACAAGTGGCAGAGTTTTTGTGAAAAATGTTCCTAAACTGCTGGGCTTCGTTATGGATACAACTAATAACATTGACGTTCAAAACAAAAGAATCAAAAATGTGGCAAAAGCTTTGGAGGAAAACGACGTTGTTAATAAATTGTTTCTGCAAAGTCAAATTGAAGAGGTACGAGATGAAATCAATATAATTTTAAGTCAGAAACTAAATGAAATTAGGGAAACAATTTCAAGTATGAAATTATTCTTTGAAAAAGAAATTAGAAAGATAAATGAGTTAATCTATGGGTATATAAGAAATATGATGGTCAACAGTACTTAAATGAACTCGCACTGAACTCAACTTATCCCGTCAAATTCTAAATACGTTAAATAATGACTTCAAAAAGAAATTTAATAAATGAACTACATAAGCAAGCACGAAAACATTTTCCACGTCGAAGAGTTGTTATGAAAGGAATAGATGATCTTTGGCAAGTTGATTTAGTTGAAATGGGGAACTATTCTACAGACAATAGAGATTATCGATTTTTGCTGACCGTAATTGATACATTTTCAAAATTTGCTTGGGCAGTACCCTTGAAAAGAAAGACTCCATTGGAAACGACCCAGGCTATGCAGAATATTTTTCAACTGGGGCGAATACCAAAAAACTTGCAAACAGACGATGGTAAAGAGTTTTTCAATAAACACTTTGGAAAATTGATGAATAAATACAACATTAATCACTACTCAACATATAGCAGAATGAAAGCATCAATAGTAGAACGATTTAACAGAACATTAAAAGGAATGATGTGGAAAGAGTTTAGCTTTAATGGGTCTTATAACTGGCTCGACATTTACAAAGACTTGATTAATACATATAATAAGAAAATTCATCGCACCATCAAAATGCAACCGATTCAAGTTAACTATAAAAATGAGAAAAAAATATTAAACACGGTATATAACCGCTTAAAACTATTCAAATTATCAAAGTTCAATGTGGGAGATCATGTGCACATAAGTAAATATAAACATGTTTTTGAAAAAGGATATACACCAAATTGGACCACAGAAATTTTTACGATTAAAAGAGTTCAAAATACACATCCAGCTACATACATATTAGAAGACTATCGTGGTAATCCTATCAAAGGTGGGTTCTATGATGAAGAACTTTCAAAAACTAGATATCCAAATACATATCTAGTTGAAAAAGTTCTTAAAACTAAAGGAGAGAAGGCATATGTCAAATGGTTATATCTTGGATATCTTGCGTGTTGAATGCAGTATAGTGGTTAACACATATACGAATAACTCACAAGCACACACATTACATGAATTTGCGATCAATGTCCCCTTAGGGTATAAAATTGTTGAGATTCCTCGAAATCTTATCTATTTACCAGTTAACTGCCGAGATAAGCTCTCTCACTCTACGCATAGTTGATCAGAACGGAGATTTAATTAATTTCCGAGGTGAGGAAATTACAACACGAATACATTTGAGATCTAGCAAATAATGATAATATACAACGTCAAGCAATCTAAGGATACAATTGGAGACACTCATAAAACACTCATAAACCACAATTAAAGATATCATTACACTTTTACATTACATTACATTACATTTTTGAAGTCTCTCAATTTAAAGTTGACAAAGAAATGAGTTACATACTAGATGCTCTAGAAAAACCTCAATCATACGAGAGCATAATTAAAAAGACTATCACACATATACACCATACCTACAATCCTTCAACAATAATGATGAGATTCGAATTTCAATACAAAATCAAGACCTATATGTGGTACCCACCGAAAGCTACATATATGTTGAGGGAAGTATTGTAGATGATAATAACAGCAAAATATCTTTGTTTTTAAATCAAAAATTAAAAAATAACTTTGTGGCACATCTCTTTGACGAAATTCGATATGAACTTAATGGCATAGAAATTGATCATAAAAGACATTTAGCGATTACAAGCAGCGTAAAAAATTCTTTATCACCAACAGAAAGTGTTAGCTTGTACAATGCAGGATGGAACAAACTCGATGATTTTGATAATTCAAATGAACACTTTAATTTCTATGTACCACTGAAAGTATTTTTAGGTTTTGCTTGAAGACTATAAAATTATACTTAGCGGTAAATATGAATTGGTTCTCTTACGTAGTAAGAACGATGCAAAACTCGTATACTCAACTGTTGCTACTGACAAACCAAAAATTAGTATCTCAAACATCTCATGGAGAATTCCGCATGTACAATTATCCGATCTGAGCAAATTGAATATGATTAAAATTATTAACAGTGGTGCTTCTATACCAATGGCATTTCGCAGTTGGGATTGTCACATTAATCCTCAACTAAATACAGGAACTAGCTATATATGGAATGTAAAGTTGGCTGCAAATAGAGAACGACCCCGTTTTGTGTTGATTTCTTTTCAACAAGAAAATAAGTTTGTTCACTGTAATCTAAACAATTTAAAAGTGCATTTAAGTTCCGAATCGTACCCATATGATGATCTAAATATAAAATTTAAAAATGGTCGGGTTGCCTATATGTATCTACAGTTTCAACAAGGCTACTACATGAGGGAATCACAACCGCTTCTAACTGCTCAAGAATTTAAAAATAGTGTGCCGATAGTGGTAGTAGATGTCAGTCACCAAAACGAAGCCCTCTCTAACGGTCCTGCTGATATAAAAATTGAAACGGACTCCAACATTCCTACTGATACATCTGCTTTTTGCATTCTCATCCACGACCGCATAATAGAATACATACCCTTAAAAGGTCAAGTTCGTAAGATAATGTAAATAAAAAATAATAAAATAAGATGACTGGGGATAAAGTTTTCATCGATATGCAAGGATTTAAGTCTAATTCAAACATCTTCATTGCAAAAGAAATAGCAATTGTTTTTAACAATAAGGAGCACATAAATTTTATTATTAAACCACCGTTTAACTTTAAAAGATTATCAATAGCAAAACAAAGAGAAACGAATTGGCTAACGAGAAACTTTCATCATCTGAATTGGAATGACGGATCAATATCATTTAAGAGTGTTGTAACATTTTTAAAATCCAATTTAAAACATTATTCAATCTATGTTAAGGGCGTGGAAAAGAAGAAATGGTTTGAAAAACTACTTAAAATTAGAGTTTTCAACATCGAGGATATTGACTGCATCAACTTTAAGCATATACAACTTAAATATCCAGAATATTTTTACTGCAGCTATCACAGTTATGGAGTTTGTACCTTAAGAAATGCATATTTACTTTATCAAGAAATAAACTAAAAAAATATATTTTATTTTTCTATTCTTACATTGTCACAATATATATTTACGATATTTGTTTAAATAAATATGTAGATTAAAATTATAAAAAAATTTTGTTCAATCATTTATTTATATGTATATGGTATGTACAAGAGACAGAGACAAATGTCAGCAAGCAGTGAAAATAACAACCAATCTTTGACAATCCTCAATATCACAAACTTCAATTCCTTTACAAAAGAAGTGAAAAGAATGAATAAATACAACACGCATAAATTGTATATTTTATTCATTTCTTCAAACTCTTTACACATAAAAAAATTAAAATCAAACAACAACAACAAAAACAAAACATTGATATCTCACCAGCATACATAATTACTTTCTAAAATACCCTTCCATGTCCCCAGCTAAAAAAACGAATATTACAAACAACAAAAAGTACACACTATGATATTTTGTGACATCGCAACAGTGTGCCCTAGTGGTAACGTTTATCATTTCCGTTTTGTATTCCATATAAAAAAAAACATAATGTGAAAGGCGTTGCACACATTTTAAAAAATGATTAGAACACAAGAAAATGCCAGATTTGTACTCGGCATTGCACATATACATATACGACTACTTACCCATCTGCCAACGCTCAAGTTATTGTAAAAACATACACACGTATGAGCATAACGTTGGCTCCCATGATCACGCATCTCTAATTCCCTTTGACAATCATAAATATCTTACACTTCATTTTTTCCAACCTTCAAATAAGTTCATAAATTACATACTTCGTTTACCTCTTCAAACTCTTTAAATAAGGAAATAGAAAAATCAAACTAAATAAAACCAACAACAAAAAACATTCATAGATTTCCCACAAGCATACATAATTTCTTTCTAAAATAATCTTCCATGACCACCAGCTAAAAAAAAGAATATTGCAAAAAGACAAAAGCAACATTTTTCTCTATGCACACACGCACTTACACTCTAAAATCATAAACCTGCTTCAACCGCTTAACAAACAAAAAAAAATTCCATTCAAAATTAAAATTAAAACAAAAACATACATAAAATCCTTCGTACCTACATAATTAACTATGTACATCGACGAACGGATATCAAACCATGATTATCTCACAAACCATATATTTTATTCATGTCTTCGAACTCTTTAAACATAGGAAAAAAATAAATAAAAATCAAACTAAATAAAACCAACAACAAAAAACATTCATTGATTTCCACACAATTTCTTTCTCAAGTACCCTTCCGCACCGCTTAACAAACGAAAAAACATACTACGTACAAACAAGCCCTCACACGTGCATACATAATTAACTATGCGCATCGCGAACGGATATCAAACCATAAAATTAAAACAAACACACATCGACGGCCGACATCAAACTACCCTTTTCTACGTACAAACCGTCCATAACCCTCATCACTTCGCACCATTGACAGTAATTACCTTAATATGTAAATTTTAGCCCATAAATTACAAAATTTCGATTTAAATTACCCAAATTTGACAATTTTTATTGCTCGGGCGCATACATTCTACTACTACTCATCTGTAGATAAGTACATACTTCTGTGCCACTAAGCCGTTTTGGTCGTCCCGAGTGTGGTAAATTCTCTACTGTATGATGCCGCACATATTTAGCCATAATTTTTTATAGTCCAGTGATTCTTTCCGACGATTTCTCCAATTTTACGCAATAATTTTTATATATATATAAATCTAAAATGATTTCTCGCGTTGATGGTATGCTTACCAATTTCTTAAAGTTTAATATCTATCCTTGCACTTTTTCTTAGACAATTTGATATTAAACTGTCAAAAATATTTTCACTATATCGGCTTGATAGATATGTAACTGCTTTCAAAAAAAATTAGTTTTTATCCCGAAATATTTAAAGCAGTCTCAACGAATGTTGCAACTGTTAACTTTTTTTGACGCGTAAAAATCATCAGTATTTTCAGAAACAGTGAATTATTTTTGTTATTATTTTCTTTTCGTTTACTATTTATACAGAATTAAACTCTTACAGCCTTATTATTAAGACTTAATAGACTTTTTTTTAAAAAATTGTATGAAAATTTTTTCTAAAAAACCTTTTTAAAGCCTTAATAAATTTTATAAATAAGGCTGTTATTATATAAGCCTCTTAGACTACAATTAAAGTTTTTAATTTTTATGAATTACTGTACTGTAACAAAGTCTTTTATACAGATGAAATAACTGTTTACTTTCTTTTGACGCTCACAATATGTGTATTCGCATTACACAATGTAATTTTTCCTTCTATTAACAAACTTTTTTTCCTTAGCAAAAGGTGCTTTTTAGGGTTCCATACATCAAAGGTGAAAAAAGGAACCGTATTGTATTCGCTATGCTGTCCGTCTGTCCGTCACACGCTATTTTCTCAGAAACCGAGAAGAGTTACGGACCTGAAATTTCGACAGAGTATGTAGAACCTTGAGGGTGGCGTTGGCTGAAGTAGTTAGTATGTTGACTACAAAACCGAAGGTCCTGCGTTCAATCCCGGTATCCGACAGTCATTAAAATAACAACACCATGCATGATGTGCATTAGTGTCCTCTGTATCATTTGTTGTGGGAAAAGTTCTAGTGATGCAGCCATAAGGCACTGGTCACTAAAAACTATACCGACTTCATCAGATAATAATCATAATGTAATATCAGAGCGCCCTCCTTCGTTGTGTAGCAGAATCATCGGCGAAGTAAAATAACTAATAAAAGGCTACTAAACAATGCTTCAAAATTTAATTTGCCTCATTTGACATCAAATTTGCAAAGAGCAGAGTTGTAAAAGAATGAAGCTTTCCTTTATCTCTTCCTTCAAAAACCTGTCTTCTCTATCACTATCCCTTCCCTATCAGCCTCTCTCACTATCTTCTCTTCAACTAACAGGTAGCACAAAGGGACCATTGTATTGTACACAAGTGAGCGGGACTGTAAATTTCACCCTTCCTTACCATCAGCCTGCTAACCTAACCTAACCTATGTAGAACCTTGGCCGCTACAACAAAACGAGCAACGAAAAATGTTAAAGTCCCATGTAATATACATTGTATTTATATATGTATATTGACACTTGAAATTTGTAAAATTGGTTTATTTGTATATAGACTGCAACAATTAACATTAAAATATTAAAAAATTTAAATTAAAGGGTGGTCCATCAGTTAATGCAATTTTGACTATGTAATTTTGACAACTTGCTATATCTTGGAAACCGTAATAGGTAAACTCTTGAAATTTTCAAAAACGGTAAAACTAAAAAATCCGAAAATTATAAAATCGCCAAAACGAAAAAAATCGCAAAATCGCCCAAATGAAAAAAAACCGAAAAAATCGCCAAAACCAAAATAATTGTTTCTATGAAAAAAAATCGCCAATATTAAAAAAATCGCAATAATTAAAAAAAACGCTTAAAATCGAAAAAACCCAAAAACGAAAAAAAATCCCAAAACTATAGTTTATATTGGCTAAAGTTCGTATTGAATTACATATCTCGTGTCCGTACGGAACCCTTCGTGCGCGGGTCAAAGTCGCACTTCACTGAATTTATTTGCTTTCTTGTTTGCAAAAGGTGCTTTTTCCGAAATGAAAATGGAATTATATCAAACATTCTTAACATTTAATGGGGTGACTTATGACAGTTAGATGCATCTGTAGATAAGTACAAAAAAAAGTTCTCGGCCTAGTGTAACAAATATTAATTCTTTAACTGGAACTGTTCATAGCGGTGAAAGTTCAGCTGACAATCTCATCCCAAGTGTTGAGGTTCCAATAAATGCGTTTAAAAACCAAATATTTCTCACCTTAGGCGACTTCCCTTCATATCATTTTCAAATAATTTTTCCCGGTTACCATAGACATACAATAGTAGAAAAAGATTACAATCAAGAAAATTTATTGTCCTTATTAAAGAGATACCTTAATCCTTCAGTAATAAACTGTATCAAAACTCCAGAACCCATTATGGGAACAATACAAGAATTATACCCTTATAATTTTCGAAATTACACAGCACGTTTTTCACAACTGGTTGTGGACGATATTCTGTTAGAAACAGATCAAGAGAATATTATTATTGATACACATAAACGCGCTCACCGAAATGCGCTTGAAAATAAAATACATATTTTGGAGAAGTACTATTTCCCAGGTATGTTAGCAAAAATCAAGAGAATCGTGAAATTATGCTCTATTTGTAAAAAGAACAAATACGAAAGACACCCATCAGTGCCGAAAATTAATGAAACACCCATTCCAACTTATCCTGGACAAGTGATTCATGTTGATATTTTTTCCACTGACAAAAAACTAGTTATGACATGCCTGGATAAATTTTCAAAGTTTGCTCAGGCAAGAATTCTTCCCGGAAAGTCAATCGAGGACGTTAGGAGGCCTCTAAGGGATCTTATCTTCTATTTTGGAGTCCCAAAAACATTTGTTATTGATAATGAAAATTCCCTAAATTCAGCTTCTCTCCTGTTTATGATGGAGGATGAATTGGGAATCGAAGTTTTTACTACACCGCCTTACAATAGCGAAGCAAACGGTCAGGTTGAGCGGTTCCATTCAACGCTTGTCGAAATATCAAGATGCTTAAAAGACGAAGGAACAAGTAAGAATTTCGAAGAGCTTTTGGAAAGATCTGTTAATGAATACAATCACTCGGTACATTCGACAATTGGTAGAAAGTCCGTTGACATGTTTTTTGGGAGGACAGTAGATTTTTCTCCTGGAAGCTATGATCAAACGCGACAGACCAACATTGAAAGACTACGACTTAAACAGGAAAAAGATTTGAAATATCATAATAGGACGAACCCAAAAGAATATATTACAGGTCAGACAATCTTTGTTAAAATAAATAAGCGATTAGGAACAAAACTGACAGAAAGGTATAAAGAAGAAGTTGTAAAAGAGAATAGAAATTCTACAGTAGTAACAGAAAGTGGAAGAATCATTCACAAAAAGCATATTAGAAACTAATTTGGTATTAAATATTTTACAGGATTTTACTAATTGCCGGGCTGTGCTCACGCGAAATTCAAATAATGGACTATTCTAATTCTAAAATGATAGCAGTAAATATGGGCTTAGTTAAGGTCCAGTCTGGAAAATTTAAGCTCGTGCACGTCATCGAATTATGAGAACGTTTTGAATAGTTTGGAAAAAGCACTTTTAATTGGCAACACCATAAATCATCCTTTCTTTCCCTACCTTAATCACTCCATAATCCAAATCAAATCCTAGTTATCCCGATTCAGGCCGAAGTTAAGAACAAAACGTTCCTTGGACTTCCTTGGAACTGCATGGAAATGGTTATCTGGTACTCCAGATCGCCATGATTTCGAAATAATTCAGGAAAAGATAAATAATGTCTTAACAAATGGCAATAACCAAGTAATAATTAACCAACTTTCCATTGACAGATTGAACAGCCTTACAAATGTTACAGATAATATTTTAAAGTCCTGAAGTCAGAGGACCAAAATAAGAAAATAATTGAGTTTAAATATAAGCTCGAAATTGTTAAAGAGGAAATATCAAACATAGAGTTTGCTGTTCATTTGGTTAAAGCAAATATTGTTAACTCTTTTATTTTGTCTAATATTGAATTAGAAACATTGCGCAATGTATTTGAAAAAAATAATATCCCTTTTTCTAGCATCGATGAATTGCTAACATTCGTCAACATAAAGGTTGCGGTTAATGATAAAGACATTATTTACATTATAAGCATCCCAACAACTTTGTTACAGGATTGTAAAAAAATATTAGTCAAGCCTGTTAAATTTAATAATTTAATTAAAAAGATAAATTTTGAAAAAATTGTTTAATGTAATAACGACATATTTGGTATAAATAAAGATTGTAAAACTTATAATAATTTAAGTATCTGTAGATTAAGTGAAATAATTAACATAACAGCCTCTGAATGCTCTAAGCTCTTGGCAAGCCAACCCTCAAAATTCGCCACAACAAACAACGACCATATCCCAACAGTGGAAGAGATTGAAGATGATATGTTATTACTTAACCAATTCGCAGGGGAGATAGAAGTCGAAGTTTCAGCGGTGCAATTGAAAGGTACATTTATTATTCACCACATAAACTCGTCAATCAAAGTAGACGGAAGAACTTATAAAAAAACTAAGATAACAGGTTCGAAACCCCTTCCTGCGCTGGTTCAACCAGTCCTTATTGAAGCAGAAGAAGAAACACTCTCTCTACAAATGATGAAAACCATAAACTTTAATAACTAAAAAACTATAGAAAAGCTAAAAAAACCACAGCAACCTTAATCTTTACCTAAATGTTATATTAATGTTTACAGTTTTAACAACTATTTCTATTGCTACAGCAAGAATATTCAGAAAGAAATCTCCAAATAAAGATCAGAAAGATACTGAACATCCTTTTAATGAAGAGACTCCAGAAAATCCTGCAGTTACAACATCCAAAGCTAGAAGTATCCACAGCTTACCCTTTTTCTAAAAACGGTTCATACGAGGACGTATGAATTTAAAAGGGGAGGAGTTAACGTATAATAAATTCAAATACCTTTTCGTACATTTAATGGCAATTGCTGACAAAGCACCTAGCTCTTTAGTTTTTCGTGGGAACAAGCAGCCAACAAATAAACAGAAGTGTCGCGTTACCGCGCGTGCAAGAGTTTTGTCATGTATTTAAGTTAGTTTTAAGTTATTATCTGTGCAGTAATTTTTTGAGCCTTAAATAAAGTATAACGTGTTGCGGAAGCAACACAGTTTTTTAAAAAAATAAAACAAATTTATGTTTTATTAATTTTTATTTGTGACAGCTTTTCGTATGAATTCCACTGCAGTCTGTGCTATTTTTATATTATTAGGTTTAATAATGCAATACTTTTAAATAAAATATCATGACATTGTTCCTTATTATTCGTAATTTATAAGACTTCCAAATAAAGATGAATTTTAATTTCGAAAAAAATACTTAAAAACCCATAATATTTTTTTATTTTTAACTTCAAATTGTTCAAAATACGCATTTGTATGAGTGGAATTTGACATTTTTCGTGTCAAAAAGTGGTTCTTTACTTAAAAACCATAAAATGTAGTATAAAGTGAAACTCGTTGAGAACCCACTGGTTATAACTTGCAAATCCATAAAATTGAATTACGTAATTACGGCTAGGATCCAAGAAGGGTATATACAACAAAAACAATATGTTTTTGTTTCTTACGTACATATGCACTTGCAAAAGTTAGAAAATGGTATAAATGTGTATCCACACTCTACTGCCAAACTTAATACAAGAATAACGGTTTTACATTACATGTGTAAAAGTTGGCAATCCTGGCTTAAAATTATTAAAAGATAAGTATAAAGAGTGCATGGCGCCGTCCGTCTGCAATGTTCTTGGATTGGTTTGATCTTGTATTCTATTCAGTGTTGCCGGAATCCTAAATCATTTTAAAGGGATAAAACTTCAAACTAATCCAAATTTTAAATATTACGCAAAAAAACGGCTGTCAACTTACAACTTACGGCTTACAACTAACTTTATTGTTATTTGTTCATTAATAATTATCACATGCAATTTGGCTTAAAAAAGCGATACAAACTTTAGCCCGTTCAAATAAATCAAAAATTTTTTGTAATTTTATTTACGGCGCTTTATTCCTATATACATATGTATATAAATATGCACATTACTTGTGTGTATATAAATAAATCACGATAGCAGTGACTTCTGACAAATAACACTGTGCAGCTTTTGTATCTGAAGTAAAAACAAATATAACTGAAAATTATATTAAAAATTGGAGGGCGTTCCAAAACTCTTTCTTTGCATTGTCTAGAAAAAAACTTCTTGTTTGCATGGAACAGAACAGAAATCGTCTCTTGCACCATAAGCAGCCTAATGTGTAACTTTTGTTTTTGATTTGTTTAGTTGTCGTACTTTCCGTTGCCAATAATTTAATAAATGATAAAAAATAATTGTTTGATGGAGCACTATTGGTTAAGAGTAACTAATATAGCTCTTAAAGCCAACGTAATTATCAAAAGTGAATAATTCGAGCATACAATAATGTTGAAGCAAAATTATATTAAAATTACATACATATCTTAGAATTTAAATACAGTTGAGAGAAAAATTGGTTTGTTCCATTATAGATAACATCGCAGAATTCGGCAACACTGATGTTTTAATGCGTGTTGCTTTATACTCTCAATAATTTTCTCTCCTATTCATATATGCATGCATGAATGTATATATGTACATATCTTTACAGTGTTTGCGTATGAAGCACTAAAAAACATACACAATGTAGAAAGATGTCATATCTAACCCCTTGTATATTACATTAAATAATGTACAGTTTATTTTCATACACTGGTCATGAATAAAGCACCCCATACACGATTTAATTCAATTTTCAATTGAGTCGGTTGTTGTTCAAATCAAAGCGTGTATGGCTTTGTCAATTGATTAGTTTGGCGGTTGTCGAGTTGGTTGAAGAAAAATCAAAAGATTTTGATTTTTCATGTTGATTAGTAAATCTTTCAATTCGACTGTGCTGTATGTGCTCGAGTCTCTTGATAAGCTGTCAAAATTGATGTTTGTAGCTTTATTTTGTATGGAAAAAGTTATGTATTTTTAAAATTTTATTAAATTTCATTTTATTTTAAATAAAAAATATATAAAAATTAATGAATGAATGCAGTAGAATATGTTAATTTATAAGTTTGTAATTGTGAAAAAATATACAAATTTGACAGTTGAATGCAAATCTTTCAATTCAGTTTATTCACTGCCTGTTCCAGGATGTCACTCAATTTCGTTCGCAAGCATTTTAAACGACAAACAGCGTTTTTGCGTTCCACTAAAAGCCTTTAGCACGACAAGTCGAAAGAAAATGAATGCGAACGATAACGTAAGCATTTCAATACAAATTTGTGCCCCAATAAAATTTTTTCCAGTCATTTGTACGAACTCAAATGTCAAGAACAGGCACTTGTATTTTTATTGTCGAGTGAGGCAAAATAAATTAAATTATTTTTTTACATATGAAAATAAAATATTTTGCTTTGCTAATGAGCAAATATAACACCGGCTTCGATGACAATGGGTTTGTTGCGTAACCCGTCGTTGGCAGTGTCCTCACGCCTGAGCTTGTAAGTAAGCGGTTTTGCGTCCTTTGGATGGTCTTTGTGTTACTCTTCTCTAGGTATGTATGGGTTCGGCAACAGCTTCGATGAATAAAGATTTTCTGCTTAGCACCACTTCCGCTAGTTATAATGAAAGTTGGTAAGGAACTATAAGTCTTATGTATAAGAAAAAACGGTCAAGAAGTTAGCATAAATTACGCTGGGCCTTAATAGTTTGTTAAAACATTGTGCGCCGATTAATATCAAATTGTATGGAGGAACTCGTTAGCACCTGGGGCAATGTCGTCACTTACTTTGCGCCAGTTTTTTCTTATACATCAGGCCGTATTTATTCATCTAAGCAGTTGTTCCACATACACAGAGATGAAAATCCTTAAGCCATCCGGCTATACAGAAAACTCTTCTAAGCAGAGCCGGTATTCGGTATATTATACATACATAAATGAAAAAATAATGTATATGTATTTACATACATATGTCCATACGTAGAGAATAGAGTCCTTAGAATCGGACGAAGGCCAGCTATACAAAAAATATACTTCGAAGTCGCCCTTGCGCATACATACATACATATAGACATATGTACATACATACGTATGTATGTATGCACAGAAGAGAATTAATACACCTGTCCAAAGGCCGGCCAGATAGAACACTTTTTCTGGGTATGTTGGTATTTTTAGAAGAGCTAAAGATAATGACAGTCACCCAAATGACAATGACCTAAATAAGTTGGTAATTTTTCCATTTGGGTGATTGATTTTCCACAAAATTTTACATAGCTTGTTGTTTTTTCTGTCTTAATTTGCATAAATAAAAACCCTTTACTCAAGGTTGGCAACCGAAACAAATAACGGTATCGGTATTGATACCGGTACAACTATTTTTTAAATTTCGGTATCGGTAACGGTATCGGTATTTTTTAGGTTTCCGTTCACCAAAGGTGAAAAATGGAACCCTATTGTTTTCGGTACACTGTCCGTCTGTCCGTCACACGGTATTTTCTCAGGAACCGTAAGACCTACGGACCTGAAATTTGGACAGAGTACGTAGAACCTTGGCCACTACAACAACAAATACATGAGAATTGGAAATTAAAGGGTGCTCCAAAACGAGCGACGAAAAATTTTAAAATCTCATGTAATATACATACAATTGTATGTACATATGTATATTGGCAACAACAATAAACATTAAAATATTAAAAAATTTAAATTAAAGGGTGGTCCATCAGTTAATGCAATTTTGACTATGTAATTTTGACAAATTGCTATATCTTGCAGACCGTAAGAGGTAAACTCTTGAAATTTTCAAAAACGGTTAAACTAAAAAATCCGAAAATTATAAAATCGCCAAACCGAAAAAAATCGCCAAAACCTGAAAAAATCGCCAAAAATTTAAAAAAAATCGCCAAATCGAAAAAAATCGACAAAATTAAAAAAAAAAATTCAAGCACTAAAATAAATCGCCAAATTCGAAAAAATCGTTTAAATGAAAAAAAATCGCCAATATGAAAAAAACGCCAAAAACCGAAAAAAATCGCCAAAACGCGAAAAATGCGCCAAAACCAAAATAATTGTTTATGTGAAAAAAAATCGCCAAAATTAAAAAAAATCGCCAAATTTAAAATAAACGCCAAAAACCGAAAAAAGTCCTCAAAACGAAAAAAAAGTGCCAAAACTAAAAAAAAAATCGCCAAAACTAAAAAAAAAATCACCTATATGAAAAAAACGCCAAAATTAAAAAAAATCGCCAAAATAAAAAAATCGCCAAAAAAAAACGCCAAAATAATAAAAATTGCCAAAATTAAAAAAACTTCAAAAACCAAAAAAAAAATCGCCAACACGTGAAAAAAGTGCCAAAACTCAGAAAGCGCCACTAAATTCAAAAAACCCCCAAACTAAAAAAACGCTTAAAACCGAAAAAACCCGAAAACGAAAAAAATCCCAAAACTATAGTTTATATTGTTCGTATTGAATTACATATCTCGTGCACGTACGGAACCCTTCGTGCGCGGGTCAAAGTCGCACTTCACTGAATTTATTTTATTTCGGTATCGGTATTACCGGTACATACCGTTATTGAGTTTATAATACCGGTATACCGATATGACTGCTAAATTATTAGTTCAAACAGTGGATATAGAAAAAAATCTCTTTTTTTATTAAATTACTTCGAAAAGGGAGTATTTTCACATTAATATATAAAAAAATTTAAGCTTATAAGTTTCTATATACGTTTTTATACTTTAATTAAAAAATAATTTATTAAAAAAGTAAAATAAGGAAACTGCAGTTGAAACTTTGCATATACATATGTATAAAGAATACATTTTGGTTAATTAATCAAAATAATAAAAATAAATACATACAGTGTATGTACATTATACACGAAGTACATGTAGAATTGTATGCACTTAGTGAAGTGCGAATATTCGTATTCGAATTCCCGTATATTCGTCTTTTTTCGATATTCGTATTCGTACTCGCCAAATTCATACGAAACGAATATTTGAATATTTGATATCTAGCAATAAACAATATTCTTGTAGCCAACTTAAAAACAAACAAAACAAATTTCTCGTACAATTAACATTAAGGGCAATTATTACAACTTAAATATATTTATAAGTAGGATTTTGTCGGACGTATAAAACGCTACTTTAGGCTATTCATTATTATAAATTTAATTTAACTTAACAGGAAGGATACATTGCCTTTAACTTAGCGCTCACTTTAGGTTAAGTTAAAATTGTACTGATGGACAACTTTTTATACGTCCGATAAAATCCTACATTTAACTAATTTTAAGTTGTAACAATGGCAATCTTTAACTTCAGATATAAGTTTCGAAAATTTTTCTTCATTATCTCTATCAACCCATTAACCCTATATTTGAATTAGACCTATTTTTTGTTATAAATATCAAAATGCAAAGCTGTAAACAAAAAATGTATTAGGCCACTTTAAAACAAGATTTGTTTTTAAATATGTATACCCAAAAATCTAATCAGCGTCCAGCGAAAAATAAGAAGAGTACTGCAAAAATACTGAAAGTCCCATTTTTAATTGAATTTTCTTGGAAATTGCCGGGAACTCAAAAGCAAACTGCATATTGATTGCATAATTTTCTACCTAATAGAGACTTTTCAGACGAAAATATTGATTGGCGAAATTCTTTTATAATAGCGAGATAATTAACACTCTTGTTTCTTAAAAAACGGCGAAAATCAACTTTTGTTCAAAATTTTAGTTTAAATTGAGTATAACTTTTGACTTAATTGTGATTTTGATACCAAATTTTTTTTTAATATTACAAATTTTCTCCCTTATTCATAATGAGCTTAATTTTTTTAATCAAATGTTATTTGACTTCTCCATTAGCAGAACAGTGGATAAAGGTTGGTAAAAAAGTCAAAATTTTAATATTTTTTCTCTAATATTTCCTAAACTGTAAGCGAAACCCCATAAATGTAGTAGATTTTTTTTAGCTCTTGGATAAAAAAGACAATTGCAAAAAATCCTTTTTATCTGATCAAAAACAGGAGCTTGGCATGGATTTTAATTTTTTATTAACCCAAAGTTGCCTACTTTGGTGCTTTGTGGCTCCGCCCCCTTTAAAGATATATAATCTAAATTCCAGACTTACCCCTGTTTCTCTAAATGCCAACGATATATTCGATCGAATATTACTATTGGAAACAAAAACAAATTTCAGTTTTTTGTTTTTGATATAAATGTTCGATCGAATTTATCGTTCGCATTTAGAGAAACAGCCCCTTAAGCTCTGTGACACCTTCCTCAATGCTGTGTTAGATTTCATAGCAATAGAACAGCTAATTTAGAAATTTATTTCCAATATTTTTACAAAATCCTCACTGTGTATCGGGTACTTTAGGCCCTGCTAGGCATTTATGGCAGCAAACCTCATATTTTATACAGAGCACATATGTAGTACATCAATTAAAGAAAAATATGCTTGGGACCAGTTTAATGTGCAATATATTGAAAAAGCACTCTTCAAAACTTTAAATCTTCGCATTAGCTTGTGTATCGATAACAGCCAATATACTAATTTTCGCGATTTCATATACAATAACTCTCGCTTACAGTGGCTTTGCTCTTTTCACCAATTTAAAACATTTATATGTCTAGAGATACGCTTCATAAGAATGTGTAAAGGAGAACAAAATCGTGTTTATAAAAGAAAGTTAATTGAAATAAATTTTTGAAATTTTATTTTTGGTGGGAATCGGTATACCGGTACATACCGGTATAGACCTAACCGGTATTCCTGATACCGGTATTTTCTAACCGAAATGTGTTTCGGTATAGGTATCGATACCGGTATCTAATTATAGCGGTATTTGAATCGGTATCGGTATTTTTACGATACCGTTTGCCAACCTTGTCAAATACACGATAAAGATTGTTGTGAATTAAGCAATAGAAACAAATGTAGTTCGAACAATAATAATTAAATTAAATATTTTTTTTTTTTTTTTTAATACATTTATTTATTTATTGTATCTTCAATTATGAACAATAAGTATTCAAATCTTAAATCTAAAATATAAGTATTAGGCCCGACCACTGTCGGACATAAACTTAGTGATAGTTATAAATAATACATAAGTAGTGATAATCAAAAAAAGAGAAAAAAAAAATATTTTCAAGCAATCCCATCTGGAGTTTTGAGTAAAAGAGCCCTTGTGTCCTTTTTCAAGCGAATGTGGCCAGTAAAATTCAAGATGTTACGAGCAAGCGGATTAGGATGTGACTCGAGTTTTGTGAAATATTTGCCTTTGTATTTTGCTATTTCTTCAATCACTAGTGTCATATTCAAATCACGATGTATATTTGAGTTTTTTATGTACCATGGAGCCGATGTTATCAAACGTAAAATTTTGTTTTGACTTCGTTGGATTCTCTCGACGTTAGAAGCTGAAGCAGTACCCCATAACTGAATTCCGTAGCACCATATTGGCTTCAAGAGCGACTTGTATAATAAAAGTTTGCAGTCTAGGCTGAGTGTTGAGTTTCTACCAATCAGCCAATATATCTGAGTTAGTTTAAGTTTCATTTGTATTAGTTTTGAGTCAATATGGTGTTTCCATGTAAGTCGTCGATCAAGGTGTATACCAAGGTATTTTACATGTGAATGCTGAGGAACAACTTGATTGTTGATTGGAATTGGGGAACAAGTATCTCTTCGCAGGGTAAATGTTACCTGAACACACTTTTGCTCGTTTACCTTAATTCTCCATAATTTTAACCATAGTTCCAGTTGTGTAATATGTTCTTGTAGATATCGGGAAGCCTCATGAGGATTTTCGTGCATACTTAGGCAGGCTGTATCATCGGCAAACGTAGATGTATGGATATTGCTGCTCAAAGGCATATCACAAGTATAAATTAAATACAAAACTGGCCCCAGTATGCTCCCCTGTGGCACACCGGATGATATAGTTTCGGGCACACTCATGAATTCTCCTTCCACAATCGTGAACTTCCGGGTAGTAATGTAACTTTCTAATAAATTCACCAAATTTATTGGTAGATATGATTTTAATTTTAAAATTAGGCCTTCATGCCACACTTTATCAAATGCCTGCGAAACGTCAATAAACTGTGCAGAACAGTACTTCTTTTCTTCAAATGTTCTTCTTATACATTGAACCCATCTATGCGTTTGTTCAATGGTGCTATGCTGACTTCTAAAACCAAACTGATGGTCTGGGATACACCCACTACCAATTAGAATTGGGGAAAATTTTGACATGAGCAGTTTTTCGAAAAGTTTTGACATTGTTGATAGCAGACTTATTGGCCTGTATGATTCTGCCTTCGTAAGATCTTTGCCCGGCTTTGGAATCATTTTAACTTTGGCAAGCTTCCAGCTGTGGGGATAATACTCTAGTCGTAAAATGGCATTAAAAATGAATAACATGATTCTAAATACAATACGAGGCAATTTTATTAGCATTTGGTTACTAATTCCATCAATACCCGGTGCTTTCTTCGGGTTGAGATTAGATTTTGTACATCACACATTTTAAATTTTATGGGTCGAGGGGGTAGCGCAACTACACTCGGGAAATCAACAACACCAGTACATGTGTTTGGGGTAAATACGGATTTTAAATGCTTTGCAAACAAGTTACCTTTTTCAATATCACTCCTGGCCCAAACTCCGGTAGAAGTGCGCAGAGGTGGTTTAAACTCAACGGGTGTTTTAATTCTAATAAATAAATAATAATTAGATGCTGGTGTGACATCGAGATTTTCCAGATAGTTTTTAAGAGAAGCAGTTTTTTCATATGCAAGCAGTTCTTGGAGTCTTTTGGTGCACTCTTTTAATCTAATTTTATTTTGGGGTGATCTTTTTGCACATACGAGAAGTTCAATATCTGTAGAATATATTCTGTTAAACCCAATCTGCGGATGGGAGGAAGTCGCATGTTCAGCTGCCTGCTTAATATTTTCGTTAAGCAATATTAGATTCAATATCGTCATGAGTTCTTAGCTTAATGTTTTCAGTGCAATGACTACTAAGATATTTTTTGAATCGCAGCCAATTAACACGACTGACCATTTCCACATATGGGTGAGGTAGAGCACTTCTCAGTGGGCTACAGATTGTAACGATCGTGGGAGAGTGATCGGACGATAGATCTAGGGAAGCTTCGACGTGAATTAATTAAAATTAAATAAATAGCTTTTTATTTCCAAACAAAACTAGAAAAATCTCATAGCATTATTAATCCAAAATCCAAATTTTTAAGACAAAGATGTACTTCAACAATGAAATTTGACAAATTATTGTTTCTGCTATGGTATCCCTACTTTAATTATTCCAACACGTGTCTTCGGCAGAGTGGAGAAAGATTTAGGAAAGAAACCATTAATCTTACAACCTGAAACGTATCGCATTTATGCAAAGCATGGAATTTTTCACATCTTGGGTGACGACTAAAATCTTTATAATGTGAAACTATAGCATTAAAAAAAAAACAAAAAAAAATAGAAAGATAGGGAAAGTCGATCTTAACATGCTCAAAATGCAGCTTCAAGATCATAGACAAAAATTCAAGGACGTGGTGGATATGGTAGAGTTCGTAGAATTACGATTAGTTCTGCATTAACTTACATAAGGTACGTTGCAAAAGTATGGAGCTTTTAAAATGTCGAACACTCACAATATGCAACATCTTTGCGAAAAACATAAAAAAGCTTCCGTACTTTACTCCAAGGGCTTGCATGCATTCATGTAATTAAACAAAACAAAAATAAAGATATGGACAAATTTTGGGAAAGCAGTTTGAAAACAACTAGGTTGAAAAAAGTGTACTACAATGGTTTAAAACCAATATTTTTAATTTAACAGAATGTAATGACAACCAGTGTTAGTAATGATAATGATGAGTAATTTGACTGCTGCGAGCCTGACATGCAGGAATTGACATATAATCTGCCTTATCGTGGTTGGCGTATTTCAAATACGACTACGACTGTTTGGAAATATATTAAAGAAGAATTCAACAGTTTTTCTTTAATATATTACCAAACAGTCGTAGTCGTATGTGAAATACGCCATCCACGATAAGGCAGATTGTAATTACAAGATAAATCTTAAATTTTCAAACTGGAAATGTAAATCAGATTTTAAATCATAACCAGGCATGTTCGCACCTTTAAAACAAAACGAAACATTTTCATTTAAACAATCTAAATTAAAAAATAACCTGCTAATGTTTACAGAAAAGAAAACCAGTCCTATGTTCAGTTTGATGAAATTTTCCTGCCAAAATAGAAATCCTTGTTTGTCTATATCTGGGTAGTACAGTAATTTCCCTGTCCTGTAAAAAACAGTTAACGGGACTATGTGTAGTCTGGTTTTGTTCGCCAGCTCCTCAGATAACAATAATTCCCTGCAACGTCTTTTTTAATGGAATATAAAAAAGCAGCTCTGGGTCGGGGAACATCTCTCACGTCATCGTAATTATTTCTTAAGTGCGGTCAGGCTTGTGTGTGTTGTTTGGCCTTCGAGAGTTTTTCGTCTCGCTCGCACTGGTTGACTGATCTGCCACGGATAACCGTATAATCTTGCGGTCACGTTGCCTACTTGCTATGTGAAGGCATAGGTCGTGTACAGTCAGTCACAAAACCTTATAAAATAATGTTAAAATAATCTTGGGCATATGGTCTACGTTACTCCGCCCATATTTGTGCAACACCATATTAAGCAAATTTACTTCACATTAATATGTTTAATAAATAAATAAAAATAAATCTCTTTTGAGTGAACCACAGCAAATTTCATGCACAACGGTGGTATACTAAGAATTTTTTCCACTGCAAATAGTACATTTGAAAACCAAACTTTAAAGTTAATAAAAAATTAATTTGGAGCCTAAATTTGATTTTCAATCAATTTTTAAGCTTTACAACTCTTCTTTTTTTACATTCAATGGGAAACAAAAATTGGCTTAAATGCAGTTTAGCGAAGCATCTCCAAACAGAATAAAAAGTAGCCTATGTGATAGAAAATTAAAAAATAAGAAGAAAATATTAAATAAAAAAGTTGGCGGCGACGCCTATTTTCTATTTTATTTGGAGCTGCTTCGCTAAACTGCATTTGGTCCCAAAAATTTCACTTGTTATTCACGAGAGGTGTGTATGTAGTGAAAATTAATTCAACTTTGACATATTATTTTACTTATAATATACTTACCACTTTATAGCTTTGTTTTTGTATATAACAGCAATTTTATTTCTTCGTATCAATGAGCTCAACTCTTTATGTTTCTGATCAATTCTCCATTTGGGCTGCTGGTTCTGGTCGTTATAGTTTCTAGATCGATTATTATCATTTGCAGTAACTGCATCATTCATAAGTTCATCATCATCGCTATATTCATCACTGCTGATTACGTGTTCATTTTCCTCATACAGTTCCATCTTCAAAAATTCATAAATTTATTTTCACTGAAAACAATAAAATATAATCTCAAACATATAGAGTATTTTATGGATAGATGCAAATGCATTTATATATGTATGTACACACACCCGTAGTACTTAATGTAGTTATTGGAATACTTAGCATTAATAACTGCATACTCTTGAAATTTAATAAACATAAGCTTGTAGTAATTTAACAAGCAAGATAATCAAATAATTATTATTTTAATTCCACGACATATTTATACGTATGTCAGAGACCTGCCGAGCCGAGCCGCCGAATGGATTTCACCAGCCACCGCCGCCGCTTTTTTTGCGGATAATTAGCGGCTGGAAATTAGCCGCCGATTGATATATTTTTAATAAGTTTTCGCCTGAAAAACTGTTTATGTATCTTGCAAGGCAATTTCATACTAGGTGGTCGCAAGGGATATATTTTCGCCACTTGTAATTTGAATATACCCGAGATGTCAAGACATATTTTTCAGTACATTTTTCTAACATTTCAAGAAAAAATATCTCAAAGCGAATTGAGCTGAGTATACCTTATATGTATTTGGATTGTGTATCTTGGAAATATTTTAGATTTGAATTTATTAAATTTGTAAAATTTTCTCCCACTACATATCGTTACCTCAATATAGAAAAGCCCTAACTCATAATATTCCTGAAATTGAGTTTCTTGTATATTTCGATAGATAAATCGTCGGGTGCTTATGGTATGTATTTTTAATATACTGTGCCGTAAACCACCTGACGATATATCTTATATATGTATGTATATAAAATTTTCGATTTCCTAAAAATACAGAGTTAAGTACTTTCTATATTAAGGTAAATATATATATCACTGAAATTTTAAAATATTTTGTAGCAATGTTGCTAGTTGCAATTTCTCAAATATCAAAATTGTTGGATATTTCATGCTCCTTCGCGTAAATCGATGTTTGCTGCTTTTTTGTGTTATTTCATAGGGAGCAGTCGGTGATTAAAAAATTCGAGAATGTTAAGAATCTAAAATACTGAAAACTGGATAAATTTTATAAATTAATATAAGAAATTTGCTGAGCTATCGGATATAAAATTTGATTTTAACAAAGATAAAACTTAAAAACACTTAAAAATGAAAGTAACATAGAAGCATTGCAACCATAGAAATTGTCAAATTTCATATATTTGTATTGGCATCATAATTTTTTGAGCTAGATATAATATGGTGGCAACAAAGGACACATAAGTTCTGTCTTTTTATAGAATTTACTATCACTAAACAAATAATTGCTATGTCACTATTTTTATCTATTTAATTTTACATTTCATGTCGTGTGCACACTGGTAGAATTGACACTACTTATTAAAGCAGAGGTGTGAAATAACAGCGGTTGATTGCCGTTGAACGGTTGCCTAGAAAGGGACTAAATTGACGTTTCATAAAGTGGAGAGTAGAAGAAGAAAAAAAAAAAAAGATGGCAGTTTTCGCGCAAGTCTAGAAGGCTCTATGACAAAAAAAAAATCAAAGAAAAGATGGCGAGGGAAGTAAAAGAAAAAAATAGTTTTTTTAGAAAAAGAAAAAAGATGGCGAGCGCCGGACTATAAAAGGCAAGTCAGGAGACAGTTGAGAGGTCAGAAAATAAAAAGTGATTGAAGTGAAAAAGCATTAAAGGAGACAGTTGAGAGGTCAGAAAATAAAAAGTGATTGGAGTGAAAAAGCATTAAAGGATACAGTTGAGAGTTGAGAAAACAAAAGGTGATTGAAGTGAAAAGGTGTGAAAGGAGACATTCCGGACGCTATAAAAAGTTGGGAGTTTTGGAAGAAAAAAAAGTGATTAAAGAGCGCATGTGTTAAAGGAGGCAAATATTCTAGACAAAATAAAAAGTTGAGTTAAGTAAAGAAAAGGTGTTGGAAGTGTGCAAGTGAGGAGTGGGGCAAAAGATTCGGGACACGCGCAAGGCGCTGCAAAAATACTTACTTGATGTGTCCAATCTCAAGTTAGGTTAGGTTAGGTAAGGTAGGGGTGGCAGTCAGAAACCCGGACTCACTTAGACCGTTTTGGTCCATTGTGATACCACGGAGACTCTGCTTATGCGGAGTCCCCACCGTCGAACCATCCAGAGCTCAGTATAAAGCTGCTAATACGTTGAAGTTTAACACCAGCAACGTCAGAAAGTTCCCTGAATTCAAGAGCGCCCATTGTGGCCATTCTCTTTCCTGCAAGTCCAGGACAGTGACAAAGAAAATGTTTTATGCTTTCCTCTTCATCAATATCTTGGCAGCTACGGCAAAAGTCGTTGTGTTCAACCCTTAGCCTTTGTGCATGCCTGCCTATGAGACAGTGTCCGGTTAACACGGACACTAGAATCGAGATTTGTTTCCTATTCTTTGAAATTAGGTAATCCGTACCTTCCCTATTTAGGTGAGTCCATAACTGCCTTGTGATCACGCAATCATTTCTTGTGACCCACCTTCTATTTGTTTCATCCTCTGTCTTGCGCCTAAGTCTGAGTTTGCAAGAGATTAGGGGTAGACCTACACATTCCAAATCTGGTGGAACCTGTAAGGTTGTCCCAATTCTGGCAAGCTCGTCAGCCCTAGAATTCCCCTGTAAGCCTCTATGCCCCGGGATCCAGATGATCCTAATATCAAACTGATCTGCCATCTCATTTAGAGATGATCGGCAGTCGAGGGCTGTTGTTGTTCTTAGAAGCGAGGATTCAAGGGCCATAATAGCTGCTCGACTATCGGTGTAAATGTTAATTAAAGTCGTTGAAGTGACATTCACTTTTAACCAGTTCGCAACTTCTCTTATAGCAAGGATCTCTGCCTGAAAGACACTGCAGTGATCTGGAAGTCGCCTTGCAATGCGAAGACCTAAAGCCCTCGAAAAGACCCCATAGCCCACACCCTCATGTGTTTTGGAGCCGTCCGTATAAAAATTAACGCTTTTTCTTCTACCCGGAGTTCCATTCATCCACATTTCTGTAGATGGTATCCAGGTTTTATAAAGACGTTCGTGTAGTAGAGCAGGGGAGGTTTGGTCAATCCTCCATCCCCTAACTTCACCATCTAGTATTCTGCAGTGGCCGGTTCCATTTCCGTTCCACAGAGAAACACATCTAAGACGGATTGCCGAGGACGTTGCCATCTCCTTCCCTACTAGATCTAATGGTAGTAGATGAAGAAGCATCCCCAGTGCATCCGTAGGAGTGGTGCGAATAGCACTGGTTACATACAAGGATGCAAGTCTTTGCACCTTGTGTAAGGTGTGTAGATACGTCTTTTTCTTCAGGGATGGCCACCACACGATGATGCCATACATGAGAATTGGACGTACTATTGCAGTATAGATCCAATGAACAATCTTTGGGGTAAGACCCCAATTCTTCCCAATGGATTTTTTGCATAGATATAGTGAAATTGTTGCTTTTTTCACTCTTTCTAGAATATTCGCTTTGAAACTCAGCTTTGAATCAAGAATAACACCCAGATATTTTGCAGTGTTGGACACTTTTATCTGCGTATTATTAAGTGTTATAGGCCGGAAATCAGGTATCTTATACTTCCTGGAGAAAAGGACTAGTTCCGTTTTATTAGGATTAACGGCGAGCCCACGTTTCTCCGCCCATTTTGTTAGATATAAAAGACCATCCTGTAGGATGTCCCTTAATGTTGTGAGGAATTTTCCTCTTACAGCTATTGCCACATCATCAGCATAAGCCACGATTCTGCACCCCCGCGATTCCAGAGATAGCAGCACAGGATTCAGAGCTAAATTCCACAATAGTGGTGAAAGAACTCCTCCCTGTGGTGTACCCCTATTTACAAAGCGGGTCTGCCTAAAAGCTCCTAGAGCCGCAGTTATCCTACGGTGAGTTAGTAGATTTTGAACCCACTTACACAATCCCGCGCCAACCCCCAGATTCGACAATGCCTCAATTATCGCATCTGGAGATATATTATTAAAAGCCCCCTCAATATCCACGAAGGCTACAAAGGTATATTCACCTACAGAAAGAGATTTCTCTATCGTGCCAACCAGCTCATGTAGAGCCGATTCTGTTGACTTTCCCGTTTGATATGCATGTTGATGCGGGGAAAGTAGTTTACTATTGATGGTTTTGCGGATATAATGATCAACCATCCTTTCTAATGTTTTCAGAAGAAAGGATGATAGACTTATAGGTCTGAAGTCCTTCGGTGTGGTGTGAGAGCTTTTACCAGCCTTCGGTATAAAGAACACTCTCGCTTCCCTCCACTTTTCAGGAACATAACCCAGTTTTAGACAACTGGTGTAAATTCTCAGTAGCCTTGGGGCTACGAGATTCGATACTTTCCATATCTCAGCCGGTATGATACCGTCAGGTCCTGGTGACTTGTAAGGCTTGAAACTTCTCAGAGCCCAATTTAATGTCTGCATATTGACGATGTCAGATATATTTTCCGCAGGTATGGGGTAAGGATCAGATGTCTGAATTTCAGACACTGAGTTAGCCGGAAAATGAGTGTCCAGCAGGGTTCTTAACGACTCCTCGCTGGATGTAGTCCACGTCCCATTGGGATTCTTCAAATACCCCAGGGTGCAGGGAGTAGCGGACAAAATTTTTCTCATGCGAGAGGCTTCTGAAATATTTTCAATATTTTCACAAAACTTCTTCCATGTTGTATTTTTAGCGATTCTTATCTCCTTTTTATACTCTTTTAATTTACCCTTACAAGCTATCCAGTCCAGTTCATTTCTGGATGATTTAGCCTTATTGAAGAGTTTTCTACATGTACACCTACACAATTGTAACTCTCTATTCCACCAAGGTGGTTTCTTTTTCCCCCTTGGCTTATTCAAAGGGCAAGACGACTCTCTTGCATTTTTGAAGATTGTAGTAATGTTATCAACCTCACAATCCAAATCAGAAGTTTCTAAAAGTGACGAGTCTCCTCCTTCACTCCTAATTGTCTAGAAAAAATGGTCCTATACAGACGCCAGTTTGTCTGCCTAATATTTCGGGAGATTTCTACCACAGGTGCCCGCTCCCTAATACTAAACTCAATAAACCTATGATCAGAAAAGGAATGTTCCTGAAGTACACGCCAATTCATGATCCTATCGGCTACCGAATCAGACGAAAAGGTAACATCCAGGACTTCCTGTCTGTTCCTTGTTATAAAAGTAGGTTCTTGACCTCTATTACAAATGTTAAGGTTAGCACTAACTACAAATTCAAAAAGTTCCTCACCTCTTTCATTAGTGTCCGTACTTCCCCAGATAGTATGATGTGCGTTGGCATCTTAGCACAGGATGATATGGTGACCAGCGTTTACCGCCGCATCCACAAAGTTTCTCACCACTACCGACGGTAGAGGACCTTGATCGTCGTGAGCGCAGTACACCGACGCCAGCCAGTAGCGTGTATCTCCGACTTCCACGCTAACCGCCGTTATGTCTCTGCCGCTGAAGTTAGATAATAAAAATGTATTAAGATGGTTCCTTGCCAAGATGCAGGTTCTATTGTTACCTTCATTCTTGACGGCTAGCATCTTAAAATCTTTGGTCCTTAGTCCGCAAACCCTGCTACCACTAATCCAGGGTTCTTTTGGATTAAGTTAACTTACAACAAAATACCTACTTGATGTGCCTAATCTCAATACCTACCTGCTGTGTCTAACCTCAATACTTACCCGATGTGCCAAATCTTAAATTAACTTGCAAAAATGCCAGATATGCATGTTCTCAACTTAACTTACGAAAACTGATGTGCCTAAATCCTAAAATCTTCTACAAAAATAAAAATACTTACTTGTTGTGCCTAAGTCTTAAAATCTACCATATGTTCCTGATCATTTTGAAAATGTGTGTCATTGGAGAAAATTGCCTGAAAATTTACCTAAGCTTAGTGTTTGTGATGACTGGTGTGAAAATTTACCTGATGTCCCCAGTTCTGACTGAAAACTTACCGGTACTAACAAAAAGAAAAATCCAAGGTGAGAAAGAAAATACGTATCTATATTGAAAATTGAAGAGCTTTTAAAACTTACCTGCTAGACTTTAGAAAATTACAAATTAGAAAACTTTCATGTAATTGCTTGAAAAGAAGAAAAGAGTCTTTTTAGAAAACTTATTTGATAGACTAGTGAATTCAAACCAATCAGAAAATTTCATTAACTATTCATTTTCAAACGAGCTTATCGGCTAAAATTGTTTAATCAAAAGGATAAAATAAAATCTTACGAAAATTTCATTGCTTAGATCTTTAAAATATAAATTTTTTTATAATATTATTTGCTAGAATTGTTAAGTCAAAAGAAAAGTAACAGAGTTGCATATGTTTGTCGAATTTGAAATAAATTGCCTTAAAGAAAACGTAACTAATGTACTTACTTTTAAGACCTGAAAAGAAAATGTTTATAAGTATAAAAAAAAATTGAACTAACTTATTTATGAAAGTATTTAAACTTATATGACTTATTTATCTTTCGGGCCTGAATTGTGTATACATTGAAAATCCATGCATATATATATAATTGTAACTATTTTATTTACTTTGTAAATTACCTTAAACAACTTGATCCAGTTAGCTTATTTTGAGACATTTAAATTGAAATATTTAGAAAAACAAAGGAATCCCAAAATGAAATAAATATATTTTTATAACATACAATTTAAATAATCATGAAAGCCTAAACAAAGAATGAGAGGTGGTAAGTAAGGGAAGAAGGTGGGTTGCAAGATACGTCAGGGGCATCTAAGACTTTTTATGATGCCAAGGTGAGCTTTTACGAGTTCAAGTAAAGGGTGGGGCAAATATCCTGGCAGGCCATCAGCCAGAGGATTTTATCGTGTGTGTGTGCGCAGAGAGTGAATTAAACTTACTTCGGGCTCCTTTATCATAACTTTTCTTTTTTCTCTTAGGACATTCTAGAGCAGCTGGCATGATTATTTTTTTGTAGCTGTAGATGACTAGACTGGTTGGCAAGATCCCTCCCCAACGGCGAGCTTCAGCCGGAGCAAACCGCCAGCATGCCAGCACCGCCAATAATCTAGTAACATTTTGTTTTGGTATAAAAACCTAAAGTATCATACTACCACTACTACGACTACTACAAAAATGGCGCCCAACGTGGGGCCCGAAGTAAGTTGAACGAACTATTAGAACTCTTCATCCGGATAGGCGTAAGTCCGATGGAGTTATAAAGAGTCCTCCATTAGTAGCGACGTGATTATCCAAGGTGTAGGTGAGAGCGATGTAGTTTCTGTCTGATTGAATCGGTTTATAGTTTCAGATTATTCTTGCACCGTTCTATGTAAGTCCCGACAGTCAGGGCTGTGTATCCTGTTGCGCGTAGCGACATAGGACGTGAGCAAATGGAACGTGGGACTATATCGATTCAAAGATCTTCTGCTTTTTGGCAACAACTTGAGTCTTAAAAAAAGTCGCGAGTTTTCAGAACTAAAGTTTTTATTTTTTTTATTGCTCCAATTGTTGCGAAAAAGTATAAAGATAAGACTTGAACAGTAGCACCTAGTTCTAAAGCTAATGTATCTTAAACATTCTAAGTATATAAGACGCCACTTACCTTAACTTTTGTTTTTACCATTCCATGGTGAACTAAAAGTGGATATTGATATTTCGCTAGGCGAGTCCTTAAAGAAGTATGTTTTTGATCTTTAAGTTGCAGCCAAGGGGAATCATCGATAATCATAAAGTCATATTCTTAATTGAAACACACATTTATTGATATCATATGTTAAACTTTTCGTATTTCATACACATAAATCATTGACACGTAACTTGCAACCTATAACTTTCTTTCCCCGATTACTACCGCTCACATATATGATTAAATATTGATTTTTTTTAGAAATATACAAACGATTTGTTTGTGGTTATTAACTTTTGATTGGTTTAAGCACAGAATATTATTATAAATTGTACAAGTTTATCTATTTCAGCTAAGTTTTCGGAAAAGTCTTCGTTTTTTTTTGTTTTTGCAACAAAGCAATTTTATCATCAGTGGATGCTTTGTGAATTAAAATTTTTTTCATTTACTATCGTTTTTCTTTCTCTTACCAAGGTTCAAAGACATTTCATTTTAGGAGTGACTAGTTTACCCATATCCAGTACTTAATAGACAGTTTTAATGGTGATTACTCGTAGTATTAGCAAGCTCAGCAATATGACAACGACAAGCGCTAGTATAACTTGCAGCACCGATACAGTGCCGACAGTTGCTATATCTACGATCACAAATCCATTATCCCAAACAACAGCGACATATGCAACCACGTATAATCCCATTGTATCGTCGGTAGTGCCAGAACTATCGATAAGCTGAGGGAGTGTAGAACAGGTAGTAGGGTCCCCCACTTTTAATAGTACAAATAACAATGATAGGGCTGAGATGCAAGAGGGAGTAGGTATGCGAACAAGTGCTCAAGGCATCGGAGATTTGAGTGGGATTCAACAAATTGTTGAAGCTTCTGTCGGAGTATGTCAAGCTAATTGGTTGAGAGAAGTTGACCTTAAAATACAAAGAGCATTACACGAGGTAAAAGAGGCTTTATCTGCTGCTGCCGCAGACAGACCAACGACCTCACGAAACGCCGGGGTAGAGTGCAACATGAATGGTTTGCCACCGGGTAATACACGTTTTCAGTCTGCTATGTCCCAGCCACCAGTTGGTTTCCGGCCTTCTGTTGTGACTGGGTACAGACCGCAACAAAATATTTCTAGGCAAGTGCTTCAACAGCAACCGCCACCCTTGATACCCGCCCCGCAATTCCCCGAAAATTTTCAGAGAGGACAAAGTGCTCGGTTGAATGGCGAGTCACCACAGGTGGTAAGTCTTCAACCTCAAGTACCCAGTTTTCCAGGCGTAAACCCAGCACAAGCTCCTGAGTATACTCAATCCTACCCAGTACCACCATAAGGCCATATCAGGTACGAATCGCAGACATTAAACGCACCTTTATTACAGCCAGGTCTACACCAAAATAATCAGTGGCCCCCTCAACCTTCGTGCCATCGACCAAATATAGGTAATTGCCAGACAGGTTATCCACAGGATGCTTGGTCTAGGCCCGCGTACCAGTCACCACCACAGCAGGGCTACAATGTTGCCTTGTCCGTGCCAAGTCAACATGAGTTGGGCAAGTTTAAACTGGCAAAATGGGGGGTAAAATTCGACGGTACTAGCAAAACAATGAACGTTCAAAAATTCATCTTTCGTGTAGGAGCCTTACGTAGAGATTACGATTGCGCAGACAGTGATATTTTAAGAGGTTTCCATCTTCTTTTAGAAGGCATAGCCTTAGCTTGGTACTGGGACTACAGAAAAATAGTGGCTATCAATACGTGGGAGGAATTAGAAAAGGCTTTATTATGTCAATATCGCCGTTTCCAACAAGAACATCAAGTGCAGATGCAAATTTTAAATCGACGACAACAGCCGAATGAATCTTTCGATGATTTTTACAATGCTGTTATCAAATTACGTAACCAACAGAGAAATCCTTATGAAGAATCCCAATTAGTAGAAATTATGAGGGGAAACCTAAAAACCTCATTAGCCCAAATGATGTTTTCTATACATATCAGGTCACTCTCAGAATTTTGTCGCGAAGTCAGAAGGGCCGAAAGCCTCATCAATAATCAGCGACAGCAATACCAACAGCGTACGCAGTTTACTCCTCGAGTACAAGAGCTCGGATTTAATGACGAAAATTCGTCGCTAATCGATCTGGAAGTAGATGGTATTAACACTACCAGCTAATATATCTGCTGGAATTGTAAAGGGCCAGGGCACAGCTTTTTTGACTGTCCTGAACCAATAACTAGGCAGTTTTGTTTCCGATGCTGCAAAGACGACGTAGTCGCGCCAAAATGTCCGAAGTGCCAGGGAAACAGGCAAATAAACCCGTCTCGCACTGGGGAGGCGTGGTCGACTGCAATTTGAGCCCAGTAAGTTCTCAGCAAAAAGAGTCACCTGTAGTAAATTTTAAAGTTTTAAGTAATTGTGATAGAAATGAAAACAAGTTAGACACAATCCCTCGGTTAAGGGAACTCAAACCCCTACACGTAAGAATTAAGGAATATAACGAGGCGAAAAATAGAATTTTTGGTAAAGTCTCTAATCGCATAAGAAATGCACGTGAACGGTTCAAAATTCGTAAGCGTACAAGACTTGAGATTTCGTCGGCTTCTCTTTATGAAGGGAAAGACACCAGATTATATTCCAGGATCAGGATAAATGGCCATGAAATCGAGGGTTTAGTTGACAGCGGTGCGACGGTAACGTGCTTAGGACGCAACTGCTTGGATTTTGTGGAGAAAGCTGGACTCACAATCCATAGCTTCACCACAAAAATCAAGACAGCTGATGGCACCGAACATCAAATCGTTGGTCGAGTACGCGCAGATGTTACGTTTGGCCAAACAACGCAGGTCATAACCTTTTATCTAGTGCCTACCTTGAGTCGAGAGTTGTTCTTGGGGATCGACTTCATGAAGGTTTTCAAATTCTTTGCCCATATAGAAAGTCTGACGACAAATGGAATAAGTCTCTGTGAGGAGGCAGATAGCAACGTAGAGGTTTTAACTCACGTTTTGACAGCTGAACAGCGTCAGAAATTGGATTTGGTCATATTGAAGTTTCCCTGCTATACGAAACAAGGATTAGGAAAAACACATTTAGAGAGTCATTCTATAGATACTCGTGACTCAGCTCCAGTTAAAGATAAGCATTATCCGGTCTCCCCGGCGGTGCAGAAACTGATGTATGCGGAGCTTGATAGGATGCTTGATCTCGGAGTCATTGAAGTTAGCGAGAGTCCATGGAGCCACCCGGTGACTTTAGTCCGAAAGAGCGAAAAGAACCGATTGTGCCTGGACGCTCGAAAACTCAATGCTCTGACGGTCAAGGATGCCTATCCGCTGCCACACATTGAGGGTTTGCTCAGTCGGCTTGGAGATACGATTTTCATATCGAGTGTCGATTTAAAAGACGCATTCTGGCAGATTCCACTAGAGCCGTCTAGTAGAGAGAAAACTGCATTCACGGTACCTGGGCGACCACTTTATCATTTTACGGTTATGCCTATTGGATTGTGCAACGCAGCCCAAAGGTTATGCCGTTTAATGGATAAAGTGATCCCTGCGGCGCTTCGTGATAGAGTTTTCGTCTATCTAGATGACCTTTTGATAGTATCTCCAGAATTCGAGACACACCTGGAGTTGCTGGAACAAGTATCTATCAGTCTGGCAAAAGCAGGGCTAACCATCAATGTGGCTAAATCTAAATTCTGTTTCAAAGAGTTAAGATATCTAGGTTACATAGTAGGCGGTGGCAAAATGAAACCCGATCCAGACAAAATAGATACTATTACTCGTTTTGATTACCCTAAGACTGCAAAACAAGTGCGGAGTTTTATGGGAGCAACAGGCTGGTATAGGAAATTTATACCAAACTATGCTACCATTGCGGCTCCAATCTTCGAAACGTTGAAAAAGGGTAAACAATTCCGGTTTACAGTGGAAGCTAAGTCCGCGTTTGATCGCCTCAAGAACGCTCTTACTACAAGTCCACTTCTTAATCACCCGGACTTCAACAAACATTTCTACGTTCAGTGTGACGCGTCAGATGTAGGCATTGGGGCTGTGCTTTTTCAGAAGGATGATTCTGCTGGCGAACACCCCATAGCGTATTATTCTCATAAATTAACATCGGCGCAGAGAAATTATTCGGTTACTGAACGAGAGTGTTTGGCTGTCGTTTTGGCGATTAAAAAGTTTAGGCCCTATATAGAGCTTATGCCCTTCTCCGTGATAACTGACCACAGCAGTCTAAAATGGCTTATGTCACACAAAGACTTAAGTGGCCGGTTAGCTCGGTGGAGTTTGCATTTACAAGCTTATGATTTCACCATAGAACATAGGTAGGGGAAGAAAAATGTAGTACCCGATACCGTATCACGATATGAAATGGCAGAAGTCTGTGTAGATGTAGCAGGATTGGTTGATCTCGACTCAAGCATGTTCAGGTCAGATAACTATTTAGAACTTATTTCGACCATAGAAGCAAATTCTGAAAACTTGCCTGACTTGAAAGTGGTTGAGGATTTTATCTACAAAAGAGTACGGCCTTATGATGGTGTGGTCTTGAACGAGGACTTTGCGTGGAAACTATGGGTTCCTCAGGAATTGACCAAGACCATCATAGACAAATCACACAACCCACCGCAAGCATCTCACGGAGGCGTTGGTAAAACTCTCCGAAGAGTAAAGGAGTACTTTTACTGGCCAAACCAAAACGCACAAGTTCGTGATTTTGTATCGAACTGTCAAATATGTAAAGAGACTAAGCCAACAAATTCAATATTACGGCCACCTATGGGCGCAGAATCGATAAGCGAACGTCAATTTCAGCGTATTTTTATTGATTTCCTAGGTCCGTACCCGAGGTCTAAAAATGGAAATTGTTTTATATTCATTGTCTTAGACCACTTGACAAAATTTGTGCTGCTCAAGGCCTTGCCCAAAGCCAATGCCAAAGGCATTGTAAAATTTTTAATTGCAGAGGTGTTCCATAAATTCGGTACCCCGGAGACAATGGTATCAGACAATGGTAAGCAATTCCTCAGTAAAGAATTCTCAGACTTAGTGAAGAACTTTGGCGTTAAGCACGTTCGTACCGCAATACATTCGCCACAAGCAAACGCGTCAGAACGCGTAAACCAATCGATTTTGTCAGCCATACCCTCGTATTTGCAAGAAGACCACTCGGAATGGGACAGACATCTGTCAGAAATTGAATACTCTCTTAGGTCATCAGTTCAAACGTCAATCGGCGTAACGCCTTATTTCGCGCTTTTTGGTATGAACATAATAGGCCATGGTAGCACCTATAAATTAGCCCGAAAGCTCCAAAGTTTAAGCGACCCAGAGTGGAACTGTATAACAAAACCAGAAAAAATTTCACTGGTCCGGCAGAATATACGTGACATGTTACATAAAGCCTATCTCAAAAATGAAAAGGTCTACAACACTAGGTGTCGAGAGGTTAAATTCGTGCCGGGGCAGGAGGTTTACCGCCGGAACTTCCAGCAAAGTGATTTCAAAAGTGGTTTCAACGCGAAACTCGCTCGGAAATTTTATAAATGCCGTATAGTGAAACCGATTGGGAAAAGTCTTTACGAGATTGAAGACCTACAGGGTAGATCACTGGGGATATTTCACGCCAAAGACTTAAAGCAGTAGCCTGAATCTTTGGTGGTTTTAGTCCCAGTGTCTCCCAATATGCTTGTTTACCGCTTAATCAAGATAAAATTTTTTATAAAATCTCAATTGATTGGCATTTCACTTACAACAATTATCTATTTCATTCTGTTTTGCTGTTATACACTTAAATATATTCAAGGTGTGCTACACGCATTTTGCCAATTCCCCTGGAGATGTGATTTTATGACACTTGATTTCGTTTTGTAATATATAAGCCCTTAATTTGAATGTTTTTTTTAATAAATATACGACTTTCAGAGCGTCGTTATAAGTTGCCACGGGCTGCTTAAATGTGAACTGAAAAATCACGCTAACATGAATATTAGTATACACCCACAAGCGTTTGTACATAATAATAATTCGCCGTATACTATATATCCAGTACAAAATCCATACCCCATAGAGTGTATTAGATACCTTGAAATGAAAGCAAATATAACTGGAAATTTATTTACTCCGATATCAATTCTGATACTGAATACATCATTTTTCCTGTCTCAAGTTAGACTGACATGTTTTATTTATTAGTTTCCAAGCATAACTTATAGTTCACACAAAGCACTTAGTTTGGCTCGATAGCAAAAATTGTAGGCGCGGCGAAGCGTCGGCGACAAAGCAATCGGCGTTGTAATTTACCAGAAACAAAACAAACCAAAAACACATCTCATGTCTCTCCAGCTTAGCACAACTCCATAAGTAATTCTCTTTGACTTCGTATCAACTGTTTGCACAGCCGCCAGATTTGATTACCTTTTGTGTTAAAATCGACAATTTTTATTTGGTAATTTTATTTAGCAGCACTACCTATTTGATTTCTCTACGTTCTTCCAGCACAAGGTATGAACAGGGACAATGGGTCACTGATCGGCATTGACTTGGAAAACAGTAGGGTCAACAACTAAACCTGAACGGAAAACTTTACAAGAGCGTACAGACAAGAACTAAATGTTTACTCACCTTTTATTTTGTTTAACCTATGTAACCTGAGGGGTAGTTAGTTGCTCACATTTCCCTCCCATTCCTAAGTCTCTGGAAAGGCCATAGGAATGGTTGGGTTTTGTCGTGTGCACACTGGTAGAATTGACACTACTTATTAAAGCAGAGGTGTGAAATAACAGCGGTTGATTGCCGTTGAACGGTTGCCTAGAAAGGGACTAAATTGACATTTCATAAAGTGGAGAGTAGAAGAAGAAAAAAAAAAGATGGCAGTTTTCGCGCAAGTCTAGAAGGCTCTATGACAAAAAAAAATCAAAGAAAAGATGGCGAGGGAAGTAAAAGAAAAAAATAGTTTTTTTAGAAAAAGAAAAAAGATGGCGAGCGCCGGACTATAAAAGGCAAGTCACGAGACAGTTGAGAGGTCAGAAAATAAAAAGTGATTGAAGTGAAAAAGCATTAAAGGAGACAGTTGAGAGGTCAGAAAATAAAAAGTGATTGGAGTGAAAAAGCATTAAAGGATACAGTTGAGAGTTGAGAAAACAAAAGGTGGTTGAAGTGAAAAGGTGTGAAAGGAAACATTCCGGACGCTATAAAAAGTTGGGAGTTTTGGAAGAAAAAAAAGTGATTAAAGAGCGCATGTGTTAAAGGAGGCAAATATTCTAGACAATATAAAAAGTTGAGTTAAGTAAAGAAAAGGTGTTGGAAGTGTGCAAGTGAGGAGTGGGGCAAAAGATTCGGGACACGCGCAAGGCGCTGCAAAAATACTTACTTGATGTGTCCAATCTCAAGTTAACTTACAACAAAATACCTACTTGATGTGCCTAATCTCAATACCTACCTGCTGTGTCTAACCTCAATACTTACCCGATGTGCCAAATCTTAAATTAACTTGCAAAAATGCCAGATATGCATGTTCTCAACTTAACTTACGAAAACTGATGTGCCTAAATCCTAAAATCTTCTACAAAAATAAAAATACTCACTTGTTGTGCCTAAGTCTTAAAATCTACCATATGTTCCTGATCATTTTGAAAATGTGTGTCATTGGAGAAAATTGCCTGAAAATTTAGCTAAGCTTAGTGTTTGTGATGACTGGTGTGAAAATTTACCTGATGTCCCCAGTTCTGACTGAAAACTTACCGGTACTAACAAAAAGAAAAATCCAAGGTGAGAAAGAAAATACGTATCTATATTGAAAATTGAAGAGCTTTTAAAACTTACCTGCTAGACTTTAGAAAATTACAAATTAGAAAACTTTCATGTAATTGCTTGAAAAGAAGAAAAGAGTCTTTTTAGAAAACTTATTTGATAGACTAGTGAATTCAAACCAATCAGAAAATTTCATTAACTATTCATTTTCAAACGAGCTTATCGGCTAAAATTGTTTAATCAAAAGGATAAAATAAAATCTTAAGAAAATTTCATTGCTTAGATCTTTAAAATATTAATTTTTTTATAATATTATTTGCTAGAATTGTTAAGTCAAAAGAAAAGTAACAGAGTTGCATATGTTTGTCGAATTTGAAATAAATTACCTTAAAGAAAACGTAACTAATGTACTTACTTTTAAGACCTGAAAAGAAAATGTTTATAAGTATAAAAAAAAATGGAACTAACTTATTTATGAAAGTATTTAAACTTATATGACTTATTTATCTTTCGGGCCTGAAAAGAAAATTAGTATACATGCATATAGTTGTAGGGAGATCTTTTTATGTATACATTGAAAATCCATGCATATATATATATAATTGTAACCATTTTATTTACTTTGTAAATTACCTTAAACAATTTGATCCAGTTAGCTTATTTTGAGACATTTAAATTGAAATATTTAGAAAAACAAAGGAATCCCAAAATGAAATAAATATATTTTTATAACATACAATTTAAATAATCATGAAAGCCTAAACAAAGAATGAGAAGTGGTAAGTAAAGGAAGAAGGGGGGTTGCAAGATACGTCAGGGGCATCTAAAACTTTTTATGATGCCAAGTGAGCTTTTACGAGTTCAAGTAAAGGGTGGGGCAAATATCCTGGCAGGCCATCAGCCAGAGGATTTTATCGTGTGTGTGTGCGCAGAGAGTGAATTAAACTTACTTCGGGCTCATTTATCATAACTTTTCTTTTTTCTCTTAGGACATCCTAGAGCAGCTGGCATGATTATATTTTTGTAGCTGTAGATGACTAGACTGGTTGGCAAGATCCCTTCCCAACGGCGAGCTTCAGCCGGAGCAAACCGCCAGCATGCCAGCGCCGCCAATAATCTAGTAACATTTTGTTTTGGTATAAAAACCTAAAGTATCATACTACCACTACTACGACTACTACATTCATCTTCGAACGTACTAGATTTCTCCATTATAATGCAAAACATTTTAAAACATATTAGCTCATTAATTTAAGTATTTGAAGCTATGAACTGAATTTAGTTTTACTTCTTTCCTATTATATTATTTTATTTCATTTGATTAATTCCTATTATTTTTGAATTTCTCTACCTTTATATTAGTGTATCATGTAGGGATGAAACAATACGAGTAAATACAAGTAAATAATCGATACTTTTTCTTAGAAACTAAATACTTTTGGTATCGATACTCTACTAACGACCCAGCAAGAAAACTTTACTGGGAGTGGTGATGTATATAAGCATCATAGCAAACTAGTCAAACCTGCATAATTATATTAATAAACACGGGAACAAAACGAGTTTGCACAAACATTTTTAATGCTCCAGTCCATCTCAAACGTGGCGATTTTTCCACTTTGTTTGGCGTCTAAGTATTTAATTTGGTGAGATGTCGATTTTGCTGGTTATAAATGAATTTATTGTCAATTTCAATTTGTATGGCTATGTTTTTAACAAAATTGAACTTCAAAATTTTTGTAATTTAGGAAAATTAGTTTGTTTTAAGAGCATTTTCATAAATAAATTCTATCAAAACTCGTCTGCAAGAAATTTAAACAATTAATTTTTTCTTATACTAATCGCTTCCGATATCGGAAGATTTTGTCGACTAGTCGTTAAGAATTCTTTACGAATTAGGAGCATTTGGTTTGATGGGTATTTAATTTTGTTTTCACTTCTTTAAATCATGTGAAAAGCACTTGAAAATAGCACTCTGGAAAAAGTTTGGTGGCCCATAAAATTAAACTATTCGATGTACCATATAGCGACTAGTACCATTCGATAGGGAATCAAAATACCTTTCAGAATTGGTAATAATAATTTTTCCAATTACTTGCATTCAGAAGTTATAGCCCAGCAAACCTTTGAAAATCACAAAAATATTAAATAACTGTTCTTTCACTTGTAAAACAAAAACTATTTTTTGTAGCATTAATTATTTATTATGAATTGTTAGAAGACTAAAATAGCTTTAAGTCTTTTTCTGAAACAATATCATTCAGAAGTTATACCCAGCAAACTTTTGAATGTCAGTCAAACAAAAAAAAATATTTCTGGTAATAAAACAAAATCAGTTCATTGTACCGTAATGGTACTTATATCAGTTCATAGACAATTTAAATAGCTTTCAAAAAATGTAACTGTAATTTTCTCCAACACTTGAATTCAGAGGCTATACCCAAGCAAACTTTTTAAAGTCACCAAAATAAGAAAATATTTGATTCACCTATAACTAAAAAACTATTCAATGTACCATATAGCAACTAGTACCAGTCAATAGTGAACCTAAATATCTTTCAAAAACAGTAATTATTATTTTTCCAAATACTTTCACTCAGAAGTTATACCCCAGCAAACTTTTCAATGTCCAAAAATGTGTAAAACATTGTTTAGCTTTTAAATGAAAAACCATTCAGCTAACCATATAGCGTTTAAAACCAATCAATAAGGAATCAAAATTTCTTTAAAAAAAAGTAAATATTATTTTCCTAAATACTTGCGTTCAGAAGTTATACCCAGCAAACTTTTTAAAGTCACCAAAATTAGGGAAAACTTATTTGGCCCACAAATAAAAAACTGTTTGATGTACCATATACCGACTAGTACCACTTGATAGGAAATTTGAATTCCTTTTAAAACCAGTAATTGTTATTTTTCTAAATACTTGCACTCAGAAGTTATAGCCCAGCAAACTTTTCAAAGTCAAAAATTTAGTAAGAAATTGTTTTGCCTATAAAATTGGAATCATTCATTGCACCGTAATAAATCATATACCAATCGATAAAGGATAAAAGTAGCTTTCCGAGTTAGCTCCAGTCATTTTCTGAAATACTTGAATTCAGAAGTTATTTGTGAATTAACTTTAACAAATTTTGCAATATTTTCATGATAATGCAGTTTTGCACATTAAGTATGTGTGTGGCAACCTTGCGGTATTCTTCCAAGTAAGATATGTAAACAAACTTTGTAAAAAAAATAGAGATTTTGTAACACGATAAAAATAGGTAAATTTAACTGAATTTCAATAAAGTTTATTAATTTTAATGCTACTGTGTGAGCAGAATCAGATTTACTAATTGTCACTATTTTTACTTTAGTTTCTAAGGGAGAAAAATGCTCTTGAAAATTGCGTTTAGAATTTTTTTTGTTGAATGTAAATAGGAAATGGTTTCTTGTACCGTATTAAGCATGATGAAATAAACAGGTGGCATTACTAGGGCAACAAATGTACGATTACAACAACAAAAGGAATTTTTGTTTGTGTAATGTCTTTGCTTATGTCATAAATTAATATAAGCAAAAACCAAAGTGACGCGTTGTAGTGGTGGTGAAAAAGTGTTTTATGAAAAGAATATTTCATAAAAATTAAAAAATAATCGATATTTGTGCAAATAATAATAAAATTCTTACATTCATTAAATGAAGAGGATAATATTCGTTTATCGCGTTGTGTATTTCATGAAATACGTCAAGGGCACATTGATAATGCCATGGTCTTATGGAAGTATTGTGGTCAAACAAAGAAATCATCATCTAGACAACGCGAAAGGCGTACTGCTAAAAATGCAGTTCGGAAACGTGCCGAAGGAAGAACTCGCCGGAAACATTGCAAGAGGAGGTAAATATGAATAGTAAAACTAGTTTATAACTAACTACTGGTATTAACAAACATCCTTATTTATATAGTTGCGTAAAAATCCTTTGAACATGATAATGACTCCATTTGTTGCCGTCGATGCCAAAGCATTAACCGAATATAATGGAATTGGTAAAAATGTGGTTAAAATAAAAAAATTCATCATTCTAATACCAAATGCTGGTATGCATGTTGTTATTTATGTATGTATGTTAAACTTTAGTTTATGAATACATAATGTTTCTGTCTTATCAATTATTTATTTATAGTGTTTAATGGGTGAATTGAAAAAGCGGAGCGAAAATGCTCGTAATGTTATACGCTGGTTGGAGCAAGAGTTCAAACACGGCAATCGTCATATTAGGGCCCAAAGGGATAATGAAAATTTGCCATTGTCTCTCATCAAAATACGAAAGTTAGCGTCGTTGCCGTCCTAGCCACCGTATCGAGAGGTATTTACTATGCAACAAAATGCCAAGAACGTTAAATTGAGAACACCAACAATTAAAACGCAAACAAAAATTAAATCAACAAAAAAATGTAACCCTAAGAATCTTAAAAAACAAAAACATAAATAAAATGGTCAGTCATTGCAACAAAGAGCCAAGCCTGCCTTCTATTACTGATCTAATAGTTACTCTAAAATGCATATTTGAAAAATTGTTAATTTTTTTGTGCAATATTGATGAAACAAACACAGCAGAAGACCAGCAAGAAGTTGATTTTACCATTCATGCAATTATCTTGCCAACCAAAACAAATAAAAATATACATATATGAAATAATGGGGATTTAAGCGCAGGTATAAAACGAAGAATGCAATTTAATTTTGATTTAACTTAATTTTGCTTGAGATAAGAAAAACTTAAAATCTTATCAAATATAATAGGTCTGTTCAATTACTTTCCCAGCAGAAACTAGCAACGAGAGAATAAGGCAGAAATTTACAAAATTATTCTCCTAAATATGAAAAAGTAAATGAACGCTTTACTTGTAAAAACTTGCAAGAACATTTTATTCATATCAGAACCATAGCTGGAAATCATGATACAATTGTACTTTTTCTGTTGTTTTTTTTTTTTTTTGATAATATTTTAAATTGGATTTTTTTAGAAACTTACATTTAATATGAAATTCTTTAAACAGTTTCATGTACATATTTTTATCTTTTTTAATGCATTTTTCATAATTTTTTAATTTATAATGCAAAGCCATTTATCTGACGGACAAAATCCTGCCTTTAGCTAAAGGCAAGTTGTGAAAATGGCACTAAGATATTTATATTAAATGTTTTCTTTTTATTGTATGAATACAATCTCTCAATTTTCTCACCTGTAAACTGAAGAATTCAAGAAATTATGCCACAAACGCTTTTTTATTTTTTATTTCTTCAAAAATAGAAATCTTAAATCTCAAGAATCTTTTCGTCCACCAATATTGGTGAAACATACATAAATATCTTGTTTAAAAGGTATTTTTGTGTAGATATGCACAACACAAAAATTTTGACATAAGATTAGACAAATAATAAAGAACAAAAAAACTGTCATCTGGCCTAGTAATGCCACCTGTTTAATTCATCATGGTATAAAGGTATATACCATTAGATAGAGGGTTGAAATACCTTTCAGAAATAGTGTTTTTCATGTTCTGAAATACTTTATTTCAAAAGTTATAGTCCAATAAAAATATTTTTGTAACGAAAATTTACCAAAAAAACTTTTATGCCTACAAAATAATAACTATTTATTTTAAGGTATTAACACATATATGTTTTTATAGTTTCCCACTAATAAAAAAAATCACTCATACTATATTATTGTAACATACAGCAATCGATAGAAAACAAAAATGCTTTTTTAAATTGGTGACTGTCATTTTCTTAATTTGTGGAACTCAGAAGTTATACCACATCAAACTTGCAACTTCGTAAATATTTTCCTATTCGCAAACTTTTTATAAAATGTCAATAATAGCGTGCAGCTACTGATAGTACAGGTTTAAGATGTAGATAGCACAGTTTTATGTGGCAGCACAAATACCAACTACCACCATGAATTGGAACTAATAAATAATATTAATATTAATAATGTTTACTATTAGCTTTAATTTGCAATTATTAATAAATATTTAACAATTTAAACAATAATATTATCTTTTTAATTTAGAGTCGATAGCAGTGGGGTATTTCAAGACCAGGGATGGCTAAAGATGATTATGTTCAGTGGTTGGTAGCACTACGTAACTCATGATATATTAATTCATGTTGGCAGCACTGCCGCCATGCAGCACGACGTCACGGAAGAGAAGAAAAAATCGCCGAGAAGAAAACATATCGCCGAGAAGAAAACAAACTTTTTGGCAAACTTTTACAGTTATTTGGCAAACTTTTTCAGAGTTGCAAAAAAAGTACTTTTTCAAAGTAAACAACTTTTGGCAAAATAATTAACATATTTATTGCACTGAAAATAAGTAATAACTAATTAATTTAAAAAGAACACTAACTAAATTAGTTACATTAGAGGGCGTAGAACCTAATTTTACAACTGTCACTTTTTTCATTACCATACTCTAGAAGAACAGAGCACTTGAAAATAGCATTCTGGAAAAAGTTTGCTGGCCCATAAAATTAAAACTATTCGATGTACCATATAGCGTTTAGTACCATTCGATAGGTAATCAAAATACCTTTCAGAATTGTTAAAAATCATTTTTCGAACTACTTGCATTCAGAAGTTATAGCCCAGCAAACCTTTGAAAATCACAAAAATATTAAATAACTGTTCTTTCACTTGTAAAACAAAAACTGTTTGTTGTAGCATTAATTAATTAATATAAATTGTTAGAAGATTAAAATAGCTTTAAGAAAAAGTAACTGTCATTTTCTGAAACACTATAATTCAGAAGTTATACCCAGCAAACTTTTAAATGTCAGTCAAATTAAAAAAAAAGTTTTCTGCCAATAAAACAAAATCAGTTCATTATACCGTAATGCGACTTATACCAATTGATAGACAATTTTAATAGCTTTTAAAAGATGTAACTGTCATTTTCTCAAACACTTTAATTCAGAAGATATACCCCAGCAAACTTTTTAAAGTCACAAAAATAAAAAAATATTTGTTTCACCTATAACTAAAAAACTATTCGATGTACCATACAGCGACTAGTACCAATCAATAGGGAATTAAAATTCCTTTCAAAAACAATAAATATTATTTTCCTAAATATTTGCGTTCAGAAGTTATACCCAGCAAACTTTTTAAGGTCACCAAAATTAGGGAAAATTTGTTTAACCCACAAATGAAAAACTGTTCAATGTACCATATAGCGACTAGTACCAATCGATAGGGAACTAAAATTCCTTTCAAAAACAGTAATTGTTATTTTTCCAAATACTTGCACTCAGAAGTTATAGCCCAGCAAACTTTTCAAAGTCAAAAATTTAGTAAGCAATTGTTTTGCCTATAAAATTTAAATCATTCATTGTACCGTAATAAATCATATACCAATCGATAAAGGATAAAAGTAGGTTTCCGATTAAGCTCCAGTCATTTTCTGAAATGCTTGAATTCAGAAGTCATAAAAAAGAAACCACTTACACTATCTTATTGTGACATATAGCAATCGATAGAAAACAAAACTACTTTTTTAAATTGGTGACTGTCAGTTTCTGAATTTGTGGAACTCAGAATTTATACCACATCAAACTTGCAACTTCGTAAATATTCTCCTATTCGCAAACTTTTTATAAAATGTCAATAATAGCGTGCAGCTACTGATAGTACAGGTATCAGATGTAGATAGCACAGTTTTACAGGGTGGCCCAGAAAGACCGAAGTGGTGTGAAATCCTTATAACTTTTTATTTAAGACATATTTTTTTAGTTTTTTGTTTTTTAAATACATTAAATTTATAGGGAATATTTTAAGATTAGTTATTAAAAATTATATCCCGCAAGTGGTGGCCATTTTCTGCTTCGCACAAATGTGCTCTTTCCAACACATTTTCAATGACCTTTCGCAAAACTTCCGGTGTTATGTTGTTAATTTCGTCTCGAATATTGGTTTTTAATTCCTCAATAGTCCTAGGCTTATTAAGATAAACTTTCCCTTTTAAATAACTCCAAAGGAAACAGTCTGGAGCAGTTAAATTCGGGGAACGCGGAGGCCAATTAAAATTGCTTCTACGCGAAGTTATTTTTTCACCAAAGATGTCGCGTAAAAGAGCCATTGTGGCCCTGGAAGTGTGCGCTGTGGGTCCATCCTGTTGGAACCATATTTGCGGATGGTTTTCCACGGTTGGCTTTACCAAATTTTCCAACATGGCCTGATATCGATCACCATTGATGGAAATGGCGACACCTCGTTCATTTTCAAAAAAATATGGGCCAATGATCCTTTCTGAAGAAACACCGCATCAAACAGTATACTTAACTGGGTGTAATTGTCGTTGATGAAGTACTCTCGGGTTTTCAATATCCCACATCCTAAAGTTTTGTTTGTTAACGAGGCTTCGTCACTCATAACTAAGTTATGAATAATGGAAATGGAAAGAACACATATGTGCGAAGCAGAAAATGTCCACCACATGCGGGATATCATTTTTAATAACTAATTTAAAAATATTCCCTATAAATTTACTGCATTTAAAAAACAAAAAATTAAAAAAATATGTCTTAAATAAAAAGTTATAAGGAATTCACACCACTTCGGTCTTTCTGGGCCACCCTGTATGTGGCAGCACAAATACCAACTACCACCACGAATTGGAAATAATATATAATATTAATATTTATAATATTTATTATTAGCTTTAATTTACAATTATTAATAAATATTAAACAATTTAAACAATAAAATTACCTTTTTCATTTAGAGTCGATAACAGTGGTGCATTTCTAGACCAGGGATGGCTAAAGATGATTATATACGATTATATTCAGTCGTTGGCAGCACTGCCGCCATTCAGCATGGCGTCCACCAGTGACCTGCGCCGAGCAATTTTCTCGGCGGCGGCGGCTGATGAAAAATTGTTCGGCGGCGGCTGAGAATAGGCTGAGTCGGCTTAACAATTTTTACAAGTGTTTCAAAGTAAATCTTATTTTGTACCACAAAGCGGGAAAAATTGCTAGAAAACTATCGATTTTCTATCGATTGCTATATGTCACAATAAGATAGTGTAAGTGGTTTCTTTTTTATGAGTGGAAAACGTTTGTCCTTATTTTAGAGCATTCAACGACTTTGCTAGGATATAACTTCTGAAATAAAGTAATTCAAGCAATGACAGTCTTCAATTCTGACAATAACTTTTATTATCTATAAAAACATATATGTGTTAATACCCTAAAGTAAATAGTTATTATTTTATAGGCATAAAAGTTTTTTTGGTCCATTTTCGTTACAAAATTTTTTTTATTGGGCTATAACTTCTGAAGTAAAGTATTTCAGAACATGAAAAAAACTATTTCTGAAAGGTATTGCAACCCTCTATCTAATGGTTTATACCTTAATAGGGTACAAGAAACTTTTTCCTATTTACATTCAACAAAAAAAATTCTAAACGCAATTTTCAAGAGCATTTTTCTCCCTTAGAAACTAAAGTAAAAATAGTGACAATTAGTAAATCTGATTCAGCTCACACAGTAGCATTAAAATTAATAAACTTTATTGAAATTCAGTTTAAATTTACCTATTTTTATCGTGTTACAAAATCTCTATTTTTTTTACAAAGTTTGTTTACATATCTTACTTGGAAGAATACCGCAAGGTTGCCACACACATACTTAATGTGCAAAACTGCATTATCATGAAAATATTGCAAAATTTGTTAAAGTTAATTCACAAATAACTTGTGAATTCAAGCATTTCAGAATATGACTGGAGCTAAATCGGAAACCTACTTTTATCCTTAATCGATTGGTATATGATTTATTACAGTACAATGAATGATTTCAATTTTATAGGCAAAACAAATTCTAACTAAATTTTTGACTTTGAAAAGTTTGCTGGTCTATAACTTCTGAATGCAAGTAGCTGGAAAAATGATTATTACCAATTCTGAAACGTATTTTGATTCCCTATCGAATGGTACTAGTCGCTATTAGGTACATCGAACAGTTTTAATTGTATGGGCCAGCAAACTTTTTCCAGAGTGCTATTTTTAAGAGCTCTGTTCTTCTAGAGTATGGTAATGAAAAAACTGACAGTTGTAAAATTAGATTCTACAGCTATTTATGTACATAGGTCAGTTTTTTGTTTTTAAGTTTGTTAATAAACAACCGTTTTAAACGGTTTGCAAAATGGTAAAATTTTTTCACATTTTGTATGCAGACCAAAACAAATTTACTCCTTTATTTGCAACTCTGTCGTAACTATAAAATTTTTTCAGAGTTTGCTTTCTTCACTTGTTGAAGAAAAAAAATTTTTCAAGCACAGTTACAAAATAAGGAGTACTTTTCTCTTTGTTTACAATAAGAGCACGTGCTCGTTGGCGCGGTACTGTTTTTGTTTAAATTCAAAGCACGTGCTTGGGCAAAATACCATGAAATTTCGTTTTAAACAAAAAAAACATTATTTCAGTAAACATTACAACATGTGCCAATATCAATTCAAACATATGAAATAAATTTATATATATACCCTCATATAGTAATTGAAGTGCTAAATGGAAAGTATTGATTGTGCCTTATTGCTGCATGTATGTACCAATGCATTAAGCACAAAAATACCTATAATAACTGGTAACTGTCATATTCAGATTTACTTTAGTTCAGAAGTTATAGCCCATCAAACTTTTTATTGACAAAAAAAGTTTTACCTTATAAAACCAAAACGGTTTAATGTGCGCTATTGACACATATACCAATCAATTGAAAATTAAAATGTCTCTTAGAATTAATAAATGTCATATCCTGATTTACTTTAGTTCTGTAGTTATAGCCCAGCAAACTTTTTATTGACAAAAAAGTTTTGTCCTATAAAACCAAAACCGTTAACTGTGCGCTAGTGACACATAGACTTATCGATTGGAAATTCAAATGTCTTTTAGAAATAATAATTGTCATATCCAGATTTACTTTAGTTCTGAAGTTATAGCCCAGCAAACTTTTTATTGCCAAAAAAGTTTTGCCCTATAAAACCAAAATGATTTGTTGCGCGCTATTGACACATATACCAACCGATAAAGAACTAAAATATATTTTAGAAATAATAAATGTCATATCCAGATTTACTTTAGTTCTGAAGTTATAGCCCAGCAAACGTTTTTGGGTCATTGAAAATAGAAAAAAGTTTTTGTCTTATTAAACCAAAACTTTTCATTGTGCACTACTTAGACGTATACCAATCAATAATGGACAAAAATACTTTTTGGAATTGGTGACAGTCTTTTTCTGAATTGCTTTAGTTCAGAAGTTATAGTCCAGCAAACTTTTACAAATTTTCATAATATTTGTGATAATACAAGTTTTTCCTTTAGGTGTGTAAGTGGCAACCTCGTGTAATATTATGTGTCTTTGTAATGGGAGTCCCTATAGCCCCTATTTTTATTTTAATACAGCTGAGGGGGTCCCAGCTAAAACTTAGGCGTTCAAAAGAACTGCCAAAAGAAGTTTGGAAACTTTAAAAAGAAAACAAGGCTAAAGAGCCGATTTATGTTAAACAAATTAAAGTCTGATTTTATTCTATTTTTGCTTTGGCTTATATACTAATTTTGAAAATAAATCTTAACCTCTCTAACTTATTCTAAATATACAAATTTTATTGTTTTCTCTTTCAATACTATGAAGTATCGTATTCACATTTCTGTTTGACCAATCATCGTATTTTATATTTACAATTGCACTCAAACAGAAATGTGTCACTCAAACAATTAATCGTAAGCAGTTCAGCATTGCACCACATGCATGCATACAAAGAAAGTAATGTTATTGATACTTTATTAGTTCTTTGTTGCATTCACTGCGCAAGCATTATCAACTTGTGTGATACACTACACCCTCACCCTTAAGAGAAAAATTAGGGAGGAATTTTTCTAATCAACTTCATAGTATTGTTACAATATTTTCTTATAATTTACTTATACACATAATTAATTTGAACATTTATAAAATAATTAATTTGAATTTTTATATAGATATAGATATTTTATTTTTACGTATATTAGGGATTATATTAGGATTTGTATTCTATAATGATTTAAATGGTTTTAAATTATTATTATGGTATGTTTTATTTGTTCCCTTGTAATCTATTGTGGTGTTTACACCATCCCTACGTATTATTTTGAATGGTCCTTTATATGGACTTTGATGTTTTTTCCTATCTTCTATTTTAATTAATACTAAATCTCCTACATTAAGATTAAGTCTATTTTTACTTTTATCATTATTTATTCTTTTTTCTTTAGATTTTATTAATAATTCTTTTGCCCACAAAGTAGACCAGAGGTGTAATAACTGACGTATGCAAAAAGCTAAAATCATTTGTGGTGCAGTCACTGCGAGAAAGGGACAACTGTTGTATATTTGTTATTAAAATGTTAACAAAATAATCAAAACAAACAAGAGAAAATATGTATTTGTGAAACGAACACGTGTACATACATACATACATACATACACATTTACAAAATTAAATTAAAGAATTTCTTGAATTGAATTAAAAAAATAGAATGTGAAATAGATTAATGGTATTAAAAAGTGATTTAAATTTGTTTACAAATGATTACTGATTTAACTTTAAGCATTTTCATTGAACAATTTTAATTTTTACCTTTTGTTTACAAAAATCACACAGCAAATGAGATCACAAAGCATAAAATGAAAATAAATTTGAACAAGTAAACGAAGTACACAATTTTACAAAATTAAATGAAAGAATTTGTTGTGTTGAATCAAAAAACAAAATGCCAAATAGCTTATTACTATTAAAAAAGCAATTAAAAAATGTTTTAAAATGATTGCATATCTTATTTGAAGCATTTTCATTTAAAAATATAAATTTTTAACATTTATTTGCAAAAATCGCCAAGCGAATGAGGTTACAAAGCGTAAAATGAAATTAATCTAAAAAATGCCACCACGAAAGAAGGTTAAAGAATGCGCAGTGACTGCGAGAGCGAGACCTCTGAAAACACAAATTATCTTCCGTCTCGTGACATCTCTGTATATCCTCTGTGCTTTTGCCTTATTTAATGCAAGTTGTAATGTGACTCGTAATTCTTGTACGTAGTCGTCATAATTATATATTTTTATTTTATTATTTATGGTGTCAGATGGTAGGCTTGGTAATTTCCCATAAAATAATTCAAAAGGCGAGTAGCCTGTATCTACATGTGGTGCCGTATTGTAGGCAAAAGTGAAATATGGAATCCACTTATCCCATTCATAATCATTTGCGGTTGTTAGCAAGAATTCGTTAAAAACTCTATGGTTTCTTTCTATTGAACCTAATGTTTCATGGTGGTATGGTGTTGAAAATACTTGTTTGATTTGTAGTAATGAGCATATGTTTTTCATAAGTTCATTTGTAAATTCTGTTCCTCTGTCGGATTTAAGTACCTTAAATTGACCATATTTTAAAATAAAATTTTCAACTAATGTTTTTGCTGTGACAAGTGCATCTTTTGTCGGCATTGGATGTGAAACGAAAAATTTTGTTAGCTCACATTGCATTGTTAAGATGTAGCGGTAGTCATTTGATATGCGAAGAGGACCAACGGTGTCAATTGAAATCACTTCAAAACTATTGTTTGGTGTGTTTGTTAGTGTTAGTGGTTCTTTTATGTGTTTTGTCTGTTTATTTTTGTTACAACTGTCACAATGAGATACAAATTGTTTTACCATTTTGTTCAAGTTCTTCCAGATGTATCGTTGTTTTAATTTAATGATTGTTTTTCTTATTCCTAAGTGTCCTGCGTGGGTGGTATTGTGGAATTGGTCAATTAGTTTATATTTCAAAATGTCATCTGTTATTCTTTTTGGGGCATTATATATTAATATTTTCAGTTGAGGACTTTTGTTATTTATTCTTATTTTTGCATATGCTTTTTTTAATTCTTCTTTGGTATATATTTTAAATATTGGAACAAATCTAGTTTAGGGGCACCTCCCAGAAATGAACAAAAAGTATCCTATCCTATAGTAAATTGAAAAATAAGAACAAAAAATTAAATAAAAATATTGGCGGAAAGGTTTAGTTTCCGAGTTATGGGCCTCTGAAATTTTAGTACAATATTTTAATTATACGATGTTTTTCAACGAATATGACCAATATTGGTATCTCAAAAATTAAAAAAAAATCCTATCCTATAGAAAATTCAAAAATAAGGAAAAAAAATTAAATAAAAAATTTCGCGACGAGTCCTAGTTTCCGAGTTATGGGCTTCTGAAATTGTATACATTAAACATGTAAACAAGTATTGAAAGAAGATAAAAATAAACATTTTTTTATTTTAAAATGTATTACATACATATGTATATATATATATATATATATATATATATATATATATATATATATATATATATATATACATATATATAAATATATATATATATATATATATATATATATATATATATATATAGTTCGGCCGGGGTTAAGGACTTTCTCCACCATGGTGTTTCATGAGAAGGCGCAGCCTAGTAATGATTTTCTGGATTGCAAAGTTTTATTGCTTAATAACATTTTTCTGCATTGCCGGCCTTCGGCCGGGCTTAAGGATTTTCTCCACCATGGTGTTTCCCCAGACGGCGCAGCCTAGTAAAGATTTTCTGCCTTGCAAAGTTTTCTTGCTCAATAACATTGTTCTGCATTGCCGGCCTTCGGCCGGGCTTAAGGATTTTCTCCACCATGGTGTTTCCCGAGACGGTGCAGCCTAGTAAAGATTTTCTGCCTTGCAAAGTTTTCTTGCCTAATAGCGGATTCCTGCACTGCCGGCCTTCGGCCGGGCTTAAGGATTTTCTCCATCATGGTGTTTCCCGAGACGGCGCAGTCTAGTAAAGATTTTCTGCCTTGCAAAGTTTTCTTACTCAATAGCATTGTTCTGCACTGACGGCCTTCGGCCGGGCTTAAGGATTTTCTCCACCATGGTGTTTTCCGAGACGGCGCAGTCTAGTAAAGATTTTCTGCCTTGCAAAGTTTTCTTGCCTAATAGCGTATTCCTGCACTGCCGGCCTTCGGCCGGGCTTAAGGATTTTCTCCACCATGGTGTTTCCCGAGACGGCGCAGCCTAGTAATGATTTTCTGGATTGCAAAATTTCTTGCTTAACATTGTTCTGCATTGCCGGCCTTCGGCCGGGCTTAAGGATTTTCTCCACCATGGTGTTTCCCGAGACGGCGCAGCCAAGTAAAGTTTTCCTGCTTAATAACATTTTTTTAAGGTTTTTCTCCACCATGATAATTCCCGACAAGGAAAACAAAGTATAATCACAATATTATACTAGAATTTCAAAAGCCCATAACTCAACAACTAAGCCCGCCACCGATTTTTTATTTAATTTTTTGTCTTATTTTTAAATTTTCTATAGGATAGAGTATTTTTTTTTAATTTTTGAGATACCAATATTAATTTTATTCGTTGAAAAACACTGTATAATAACAATATTGCACTAAAATTTCAGAAGCCCATAACTCGGAAACTAGGACTCGTCGCCAAATTTTTTATTTAATTTTTTTTCCTTATTTTTGAATTTTCTATAGGATAGGATTTTTTTTTGAGATACCAATATTGGTCATATTCGTTGAAAAACACCGTATAATTAAAATATTGTACTAAAATTTCAGAGGCCCATAACTCGGAAATTAAGCCTTGCCGCCAATATTTTTATTTTATTTTTTGTACTTATTTTTCAATTTACTATAGGATAGGATACTTTTTGTTCATTTCTGGGAGGTGCCCCTAAACTAGATTTAAGCCTAAATATTTTATCTTCATTTGAAAGCGCTAATTCTTTTATATTTTCTGTATTCATTTTAGATATCCGTTTCCTCAGAATCGAATCTAGTTTCGCTGAGTTATCACTGAATCTTGCATGCATATTATTTTTATTTATATTTTCTGTATGTAACTTCTTCATAATCGAATCTAGTTTCGGAGAACTATCGTTACTTACTTTATTATTATTAATCTTATTTTTGGTACATAATTTCTTCATGGTCGAAACTGGTTTCGATGAATTATCATTATGTCCAATGTGCACAATATTATCTTCAATAACTATATAATTTTCTTCTATATTTTAAATTTTATTAAATTGCAATTTTTTTATATTTTTGACGTCATTAATGGATATGCATTCCCATATTTGAAGTTGATCAGGCTTCTGAGAATTACATTTTTCCATATTATTTTCTTCTACACGTGTATTATTATCTATATCATTTTTCTCTTCATTTTGCTCATTATCTATTATTTTATTTGCCTCATTGTTTAACTTATTTTGCATACCCCTTGTCGTTATTAATACTTTTTTTCTTTTTCGTCATTTTCTTGTGGTATCATTTCTTTTAATATGTCTGAATCTAGTTCTATCCTAGAAAGTGCATCAGCATTTGTATTCATTTTTCCTTTTTTATAAATGATTGTGAAGTCATAGTCACTTAAATCCAGTCTTATTCTTGTCATCTTTGATGAGGGATTTTTGTGTGCAAATAGTGAAATTAATGGTCTGTGGTCTGTAACTACAATAAATTTTCTGCCATATAAGTAAGGTTTAAAGAAATTTATGCTCCAATGAATTGCTAGAAGTTCTTTTTCAATTACTGGTTTGTTAATATCATGTTTTTGTAATGATTTACTAGCTTATGAGATTGGTAAATCTTGACCTATTTCGCCTTGAGATAATACTGCTCCTAACGCATAGTTTGATGCGTCAGTTGTTAAAATAAATGGTTTATCAAAATCCGGATATTGCAATACTGGTGGGTTCATTAATTTTTCTTTTAATTCTTCAAAAGCATGTTGGCATTGTTCCGTCCAAATAAATTTAGTTGATTTCTTTAATAGTGAGTTCAAATGTTTTGCAATGTCGGCAAAGTTTGGTATGAATTTTCTGTAGTAGTTGCAGAATGCAACGAATAGTCTTACTTCGTCCGCGTTTTTCGGTACTGGATAGTTTTTGATTACTTCGTATTTGGATGGGTCTGTTTTTACTCCGTCTTTTGTTATTAAATGTCCTAAGTAAACTACTTCTGGTCTTAAAAAACAACATTTCTTTGGATTTAGTTTTAGATTGTATTGATATTTTTGTAATCGGTCTAGTACTTTTATTAAATTTTGATTGTGATGATTTAAACTACATCCGTACACAATTACGTCATCAACGTAAAGAAATGCTTCAGATTCTAATCCAGATAGTGCTATTGTAAGCATTCTTTGAAAACTATTTGAAGAAATTTTTAATCCGAATGAAAGTCTTTTAAATTGAAAATGGCCTTGTGGTGTAGAAAAAGCAGTTAGTGGTCTGGATTCTTTATTTAACTCAATTTGGTGAAAGGAACTGGTCATATCGAGTGTAGAAAACCATTTTGCTCTACCTAATTTGTCCAAAATGTCTTCTAATCTAGTTAAAGGAAATTTGTTATTGACAATTTTATCATTAAGTTTTCTAAAATCTACAACAAGTCTCCATTTCTTTTTATCTTCTATATTTTTCTTTGGTACCAAAAGGAGTGGAGCATTATATGGGCTAATTGATGGTTCTATTATTTCGTCATCAAGCATTTTCTGTACTTGTTCATTTATTATTTCAGTATGTGAGTGTGGTAGTCTATAGTTTTTTATATAAACTGGTATGTTGTCCGAGGTCGTGATTGTTTGTTTGTAAAAATTGTTGACGGTTAATTTATCGTATTCTAAATGAAAAACGTTTTGATATTGTTTAAATATTCCTATTAATTGTGCTTTTGCAAATTTGTCATTATGGTCTAATTTTAGTTCATTCACTATTCTTTCAAAACGTTCGTTATTGTTCATATTATTGTAACTTAATATCTCATAGTTTTTAAGTGGGTCAGTCTGAAGTTGAATGCCTTTTATTGTTACGTAGTCGTTTGTTGTGTTTAAAATTTTTATGTGTGTCATGCTGGGCGGTATTGTTATTTGTAATAAAGAAATTGGTTTTGATTGCATGGGTAGAATTGTGGTAGACTCATTTATAAATAGAGAAATTGTAAATGTCTCCTAATCAATTTTACAAATATATTTTTGCAGAAAGTCTCTACCAATTACGCCATCTGTTTCTATAGGGAAATCTGAATTTACTAGTTGGAAAGAATGTTTACATTTTTCATTTGATAAGGAGAGTTCAAGTTCTATTGTGCCTAAAGAGTATATTTCTTCTTTTGTGATTCCAGTCAGCTTACATTTTTGTTCTGGGTTAAATTGTTCACCTTCAAAGTCTTTACGCATACGACATAGTGATATGTCAGCGCCTGTGTCGATAAGGAATGTCAATATTTTATTCTTATATTTTGTATTTATAAAATTTGTTCTGTTCGCACATATCCTATGTATTCTTAGCTCTGGCTCTCCGGAATACTTATGTATTCCGAGCCTACTTCGTTTCCCGAACTTTGTATGGTGTGTACATACCTATTGTTGTTTCTGTTGGTGTAATCTTGGTTATTGTTAAAGTTTCTTCTGTAATTGTTGTTATTCCTATTGTTACTGAAATTATTTCTATTATTGAAATTATTTCTATTATTGTTGAAGTTATTGTTTCTAGAGAAGTTGTTGTTTCTTGGCGAGTTATTGTTACTATTACCATAATTGGTATTTCTTGTGTAACTATTTCGGTTTAAGTTTTGGTTGTTATGAGAACTGTTTTTGTTGTAGTTAGTAAATGTCTTATTATTTCTGTTGTGATTTTGTGATTGATACCGTGGTTTCTCTTTTCTGATATGTAGAATAGCGTTATCAGTTACCTTCTTTTCATTTTCAAGTTCACTTGCAAGTTCTGATGCTTCTTGCAATGTGGTTGGTCTAGACGCGTATATGGTCGATTTGAAGTCTTCATGTAGTCCCTTTTTGAAAGTGTCTAGTGCTAATTTATTATTTAATCTAACTATTATGTTCTTTTCTGCTACTGTCGCAGTATTTCCTAGTTCTTCTATCCCTAGCTTAATTAAGCTGTCTATTATACATAATATTTTGTCTTTAAATAAATTAACTGACATTTTTCCTTGGAATAATGTACTAAGCTTGTTTTGTAATTCTGGTATTGTTTTAGTGGTTTTGTATCTTTTTTCTAATAATTCTTTTAATTCCTCAAAGTTTTCTGGTTTGATGTAACTTCCTATCGCTGTTCTAACGTTGGATGTTAGTTTAGCATAATAAACGTATTGAAGAAAATCTACTTTTGCTGTTGCTGATAGGGATTTGTTTATCAACTCTGCTGTTATTAAGAAACTTTCAAGTTCCATGAAATTACCAGTAAACAATGGTAAAGCTTTTGACACGGTTTCTAGACTAAATGATGCCATTGTGGTATTTTGTTGTTCTGATTCTTTTTGATTTTCTAATAATAATTCCTTAATTCTTAAATAAGTGCTATTGAATTCTATCTTTAGAGAAGATAATTTTTCTTCGTTTTCTTCTTCGAGGGTATTTGATTGAAAATCTTCTTTTATTTTTTCTATCGCTTCTAATTTGCTTTTAACTGTCTTCTCTGTGTAAGTTCTGCTTGGATTTTTCTTTAGAATCTTTAGTATTTCGTTTAAATCAAAAATATTTTTCTCCATTTAAATAATTTTATTATAATTTACAATTACAAATTGAATCTATTTATATATGTTTTATTTTTTTTTAACTCCTGTAATAGCATTATTTGTGCCAACTCTGTTTTTGTGTTTTCGAACATAATTTTTGAAATAAGTGTTAATTTTATAACTCATATATAATATTAATGCTATTATGATTAAAGTTATGATATATTCTGGTATAATATTGGTAATATTTTTTCCTTCACCGTTGTTTACAATGTTCTCTTGGATTTCCACTTTGCTCTGTGGTTTTCCCATTTTGTTTTTTATTTTATTTCCCCAAATGGGTCCTACCATTAGAATGAATAACGTATTTATTGAAAACTTTATATTAAAATTTCGGAATTTCAAACATTGGAAAATTCATTTTAATAATTTTTGTATTTTAAAGATTTAATTTTATTTTGAATTTTTTTTCTTTGCGTCTAGTGTTGTTGCTAGGGTTGATTCTTTGTAGAGTATGGCTAACTCTTTCCGCTTTTGAAATTTTCTTCCGGCTCTTTTCTTCTTGATCTTTTTTTCGGTCTTACCCTGTGCTTGGTTGTTATTTGGCTTTCTGTTCCTTCTTCTGTACTCTTCAATCGTGATCGGTTTCGGGCCAGCGTTACGTGGAAGTGGTATATAAACTGGTGCTGCTTCCAGCGTGTTTCGTGTGACGGCAGGCTCGTACTCTTTGCTGCAGTTTTCTTTGATATACTTCTCCCAGCGGTTTACGATTTCATCTAATTCTGATTCTGACATTTGGGTAAAATACTGTGTGTCTTTATGTAATTGTTCGATTTTGCAGGATCGCCATGTAATATTATGTGTCTTTGTAATGGGAGTCCCTATAGCCCCTATTTTTATTTTAATACAGCTGAGGGGGTCCCAGCTAAAACTTAGGCGTTCAAAAGAACTGCCAAAAGAAGTTTTGAAACTTTAAGAAGAAAACAAGACTAAAGAGCCGATTTATGTTAAACAAATAATGATTTTATTCTATTTTTGCTTTGGCTTATATACTAATTTTGAAAATAAATCTTAACCTCTCTAACTTATTCTAAATATACAAATTTTATTGTTTTCTCTTTCAATACTATGAAGTATCGTATTCACATTTCTGTTTGACCAATCATCGTATTTTATATTTACAATTGCACTCAAACAGAAATGTGTCACTCAAACAATTAATCGTAAGCAGTTCAGCATTGCACCACATGCATCCATACAAAGAAAGTAATGTTATTGATACTTTATTAGTTCTTTGTTGCATTCACTGCGCAAGCATTATCAACTTGTGTGATACACTACACTCGTGGTAGTTTGCGTAGTAAAATATGTAAACAAACTGTGGAAAAAAATGCTGATTTTGCAAATCAATAAAAATAGGTAATTTTCTAAGTTTTATGCTTTCGTATCCGCAGAATCAGATTTAATAGATGTCATAATTTTATTTGAATAACTATGGAGAAAAATACTCTTGAAAATTACTGCAACCAAAAATTTGTTCTTGCATATAAAATGAAAAGTATTGATTATGCCCAATTGAATCATATACCAATCGATAGGAAATTAAAATACCTTTTTAAATATGTGGCTTTGATATTCTGAATTACTTTAATTCAGAAGTTATGTCCAAATAAAAAATTTTATATCATTAAAATTTAACAAGAAAGTTTAATGCCTATAAAATAGTATATATTGTATGGAAGATATAAAATTATATATCCTTCGATAGATAATAAAAATAACTTTCAGAAATTGTGGATGTTATTTTCTGAAATGCTTTATTTCAGATATCCTAGAAAACTCGTTGAAAGCACAAAAATAAGGACAAAAGTTTTATACTTATAAAATAGAAACTACTTATGTTATCGTGTTGCAACATATAACAATCGATAGGAAACAAAAGAACTTTTTTAAATTGGTGACTGTCATTTTCTGAATTTGCGGAATTCAGAAGTTATGTCACATCAAACTTACAACTTCACAAATATTTTCCTATATAGTACTAAACTTTTTTGTTTTAAGTTTTTTTAAAAGTTTAAAAGTTTTTTTTTGGTAACTTTCAAAAGTTACCAGGATAATATTATAAATTCTAAACTCATCGACGAATGTGGAACGAATATTTTTATAATCAAAATAAAGACTCGAAAGTTTAATACAAACAAAAGACTTATTGAAAGGCCATAACTCGTATTTTTAACGAAACTGAGATTTTCAGTGATTCCAATACATTTCACACACAATTTCGTACCAATTAGCTTTTAAATTGTACTTTTTCGACCCCAATAGTACTAAACTTTTTTGTTTTAAGTTTTTTTATTATATTTTTAGTATATATCGCTCATTTACTCAAATAACGTCATATTTAAAAAAATAGTTTTCGAGAACAAAATTTTAAATTTTTTAATTTACAAACAACGTAAATAAGAAAATTTTTGTGTTTGTTTAAAAAAAACGATGAATCATTAACTCAAAAATGAAAATTTATTTGAACTCAAGAGGCAGTAAATACATATCGTTGGTAACAAGTAGAAAGACCCTAACTCGAATAATTGTTATTTCACAGGAGTAAATCTTAGTTTCGTTAAAAATACGAGTTATGGCCTTTCAATAAGTCTTTTGTTTGTATTAAACTTTCGAGTCTTTATTTTAATTATAAAAATATTCGTTCCACATTCGTCGATGAGTTTGGAATTTATAATATTATCCTGGTAACTTTTAAAAGTTACCAAAAAAAAAACTTTTAAACTTTTAAAAAAACTTAAAACAAAAAAGTTTAGTACTATTGGGGTTGAAAAAGTACAATTTTAAAAGCTAATTGGTACGAAATTGTGAGTTTGAATGTATTGTGAAGTTTGAATTGTACCAAAAAAAGTACAATTGTACCAACTTTATCATCCCTGATTTCAACATTCACGTAGTGCTACCAACCACTGAATATTATCTTCATTAGCCATCCTTGTTCTTATATTACACCACTGCTATCGACCCAATAAAAAAATCATAATTTTAATGTTTAATATGTTTAATATTTATTAATAATTTCAAATATAAGGTAATAATAATCATTATTAATAATAATATTTATTATTAGTTCCATTTTGTGGTACTATTTCTTATTTGTGCTGCCATATTTAACTGTGCTATCAATAGATGAACATTGCTATCGACATATTATACCTATATTATCAGTAGCTGCACGCTATTATTGACATTTTATAAAAAGTGTGCGAATAGGAAAATATTTTTGAAGTTGTAAGTTTGATGTGACATAACTTCTGAATTCCGCAAATTCAGAAAATGACAGTCACCAATTTAAAAAAGTTCTTTTGTTTCCTATCGATTGTTATATGTTGCAACACGATAACATAAGTAGTTTCTATTTTATAAGTATAAAACTTTTGTCCTTATTTTTGTGCTTTCAACGAGTTTTCTAGGATATCTGAAATAAAGCATTTCAGAAAATAACATCCACAATTTCTGAAAGTTATTTTTATTATCTATCGAAGGATATATAATTTTATATCTTCCATACAATATATACTATTTTATAGGCATTAAACTTTCTTGTTAAATTTTAATGATATAAAATTTTTTATTTGGACATAACTTCTGAATTAAAGTAATTCAGAATATCAAAGCCACATATTTAAAAAGGTATTTTAATTTCCTATCGATTGGTATATGATTCCATTGAGCATAATCAATACTTTTCATTTTATATGCAAGAACAAATTTTTGGTTGGAGTAATTTTCGAGAGTATTTTTCTCCATAGTTATTCAAATAAAATTATGACATCTATTAAATCTGATTCTGCGGATACGAAAGCACAAAACTTAGAACTTTTTTTTTTAAATAAAAGTAAAAATTACCTATTTTTATTGATTTGCAAAATCAGCATTTTTTCCACAGTTTGTTTACATATTTTACTAGGCAAATTACCACGACGTTGCCACTTACACACCTAAAGGAAAAACCTGTATTATCACAAATATTACGAAAATTTTTAAAAGTTTGCTGGACTACAACTTCTGAACTAAAGTAATTCAGAAAAAGACTGTCACCAATTCTAAAAAGTATTTGTGTCCATTACTGATTGGTATATGTCTAATAGCTAATAAATCACTGAATGTTTAAACATAGTTTAAGTTAATTTTCATAAAAAATTAAAATTGATTTAAATACACTTTCATTTTTTCAGTGGCTTATTAAAGTTAATATCAAATTACGTTGAAAGTATGGTAGCACTACAATATTTCCAAATATTATGGAAAGCTTTTCATAGAACAGCTGTTAAATATAAATATGAAAGTTGATTTATCAATTTGCAGAAAAGTGAAATAGCAAAAAACACATTTTATGATACAAAAAGAGCATCGGAATTCATTTTTCTATTTATATATTTCATGAAATCAAAATATGTGTTACATTTGTTGTATATTTCCGAAAATTAAACGAAATTATTTTTAAATGACCTCATGATGTTTATGTACATGCATTCAAAAAACACACACATGCACAAAACATATGGTATGTTTGTAAAACTTAAACAGCACTTAAATGCACAATGTTGGCTATTTAAGATTCATTTAATTTTGTGGTGAAAAACAAAATTTTGTGTTTAAATCAGATTTAAAAATAAAATACATATAATCATTGACTGATTTATTTACTCTAAGTAGTGCACAATGAAAAGTTTTGGTTTAATAAGACCAAAACTTTTTTATATTTTCAACGACCCAAAAAATTTTGCTGGGCTATAACTTCAGAACTAAAGTAGATCTGGATATGACATTTATTAATTCTAAAATATATTTTAGTTCTTTATCGGTTGGTGTATGTGTCAATAGCGCACAACTAACCATTTTGGTTTTATAGGGCAAAACTTTTTTTGGCAATAAAAAGTTTGCTGGGCTATAACTTCAGAACTAAAGTAAATCTGGATATGACAATTATTATTTCTAAAAGACATTTTAATTTCCAATCGATAAGTATATGTGTCAATAGCGCACAGTTAACGGTTTTGGTTTTATAGGACAAAATTTTGTTTGTCAATAAAAAGTTTGCTGGGCTATAACTTCAGAACTAAATTAAATCTGGATATGACAGTTATGAATTCTAAAATACTTTTTAGTTTCTAATCGATTAGTATATGTGTAAATAGCGTACAACCAACGGTTTTGGTTTTATAAGGTAAACCTTTTTTTGTCAATAAAAGTTTGCTGGGCTATAACCTCAGAAATAAAGTAAATCTGGAAATAGCAGCTATTAATTCTAAAATATATTTTAATTCTAATCGATAAGTATATGTGTCAATAGCGCACAGTTAACGGTTTTGGTTTTATAGGACAAAACTTTTTTTGTCAATAAAAAGTTTGCTGGGCTATAACTTCAGAACTAAAGTAAATCTGGATATAACAGTTATTAATTCTAAAAGACATTTTAATTTCTAATCGAGTAATTTTTGTGTTAATAGCGCACAAATAACCGTTTTGGTTTTAGAGGACAAAACTTTTTTTGTCAATAAAAAGTTTGCTGGGCTATAACTTTAGAACTAAAGTAAATCTGGATATGACAGTTATTAATTCTAAAAGACATTTTAGTTTCTAATCTATTAGTTTTTTTGTCAATAGCGCACAATTAACCGTTTTGGTTTTATAGGACCAAAAATTTTTTCTGCTAATAAAATGTTTGATAGGCTCTAACTTCTGAACTAAAGTAAATCTGAATATGACAGTCACTTTTTCTGAAGTGTATATAAATTTCCTATTGATTGTTTTGCATTTTAATAGCGCACACTTAATTGTTTTGATTTTATAGGACGAAAACTATTTTTTTTATAAAAAGTTTGCTTGGCTATAACTTTCGAAATCGAGTAATTAGCAAAATGGCATCTAATAATTCTTATACCTACTTTTGTCTTCTATGGAAATGTATATAAATTAATAGCGCACATCCAATGTATTTCTTATTTATTTAAAGTAAATTTCTGGATATAAATTTCATGCGAGCACGTGGCACACATCCTCTCTCAAAAAACGCACGTGCTCACACCTACACGTAAAATGATACCTTTTTTCCAACTCTTAAAAAAGTTTTTTTCGTGACTGAAAAAGTTATCGCCGTGAAGAAAAGAACTTTCAGTCACTTAAAAAACTTTTTTAAGAGTTGCAAAAAAGGTGTCATTTTACGTGTAAGTGTGAGCACGTTCGAAGTTATAGCCCATCAAACATTTTATTAGCAGAAAAAAAAATTTGTCCTATAAAACCAAGGTTGGCAAAATAAAATAAAAAAAATAAAAATACCGATACCGATTCAAATACCGCTAAAATTAGATACCGGTATCGATACCGATACCGAATTCCATTTCAGTTAGAAAATACCGGTATCCAGAATACCGTTTACGTCTATACCGGTACGTACCGGTATACCGATTCCCACCAAAAATAAAATTTCAAACATTTATTGCAATTAACTTTTATAAACACGTTTTTGTTCTCCTTTAAACATTCTTATGAAGCGTATCTCTAGACATATAAATGTTTTAAATTGGTGAAAAGAGCAAAGCCATTGTCAGCGAGAGTTATTGTATATGAAATCGCGAAAATTAGTATATTGTCTTTTATCGATACACAACCTAATGCGAAGATTTAAAATTTTGAAGATTATTTTTTTAATATAGTGCACATAAACTGGTCCCAAACATATTTTTCTTTAATTGATATACTACATATGTGCTCTGTATAAAATATGAGGTTTGCTGCCATAAATGCCGAGCGGGGCCTAAAGTACCCGATACACAGTGAGAATTAGAAATAAATTTCTAAATTAGCTGTTCTATTGCTATGAAATCTAACACAGCATTGAGGAAGGTGTCACAGAGCTTAAGGGGCTGTTTCTCTAAATGCAAACGATAAATTCGATCGAACATTTATATCAAAAACAAAAAACTGAAATTTGTTTTTGTTTCCAATAGTAATATTCGATCGAATATATCGTTGGCATTTAGAGAAACAGGAGTAAGTCTGGAATTCAGACTATATATGTATCTTTAAAGGGGGTAAAGCCACAAAGCACCTTGGGTTAATGAAAAATTAAATTCCATGCCAAGCTCCTGTTTTTGATCAGATAAAAAGGATTTTTTCGCAAGTGTTTTTTTTATCCAAGAGCTAAAAAAAGTCTACTACATTTATGTGTTTTCGCAACAGTTTAGGAAATATTAGAGAAAAAATATTAAAATTTTGCCTTTATTACCAACCTTTGTCCACTGCTCTGCTAATGCAGAAGTCAAATGTTAGATTAAAAAAATTAAACTCATTATGAATAAGGGACAAAATTTGTAATATTAAAAAAATTGGTATCAAAATCACAATTAAGTCAAAAGTTATACTCAATTTAAACTAAAATTATGAACAAAACTCGATTTTCGCCGTTTTGGGAAGAAACAAGTGGGTTAATTATTTCGCTATTATAAAAGAATTTCGCCAATCAATATTTTCGTCTGAAAAGTCTCTCTTAGGTAGAAAATTATGCAATCAATATGCAGTTTGCTTTTGAGTTCCCGGCAATTTTCAAGAAAATTTAATTAAAAATGGGACTTTTCAGTATTTTTGCAGAATTCTTCTTATTTTTCGCTGGACGCTGTTAAAATTTTTGGATATACATATTTAAAAACAAATCTTGTTTTAAAGTTACGCCACATGTTTTGTTTAGAGATTTGGAATATGTATATTTATAACAAAAAATAGGACTAATTCAGATATAGGGTTAATGGGTTGATAGAGATAATGGAGAAAAATTTTCGAAACTTATATATCTGAAGTTAAAGATTGCCATTGTTACAACTTAAAATTAGTTAAATGTAGGATTTTATCGGACGTATAAAAAGTTGTCCATCAGTACAATTTTAACTTAACATAAAGTGAGCGTTAAGTTAAAGGCATTGTATCCTTCGTGGTAAGTTAAATTAAATTTATAATAATGAAAAGCCTAAAGTAGCGTTTTATACGTCAGACAAAATCCTACTTTTAAATATATTTAAGTTGTAATAATGGCCCTAAATGTTAATTGTACGAGAAATTTGTTTTGTTTGTTTTTAAGTTGGCTACAAGAATATTGCTTATTGCTTGATATCAAATATTCAAATATTCGTTCCGTCTGAATTTGGCGAGTACGAATACGAATATCGAAAAAAGACGAATATTCAAGAATTCGAATACGAATATTCGCACATCACTAAGTACATAAAATTCTACATGTACTTCGTGTATAATGTACACACACTGTATGTATTTATTTTTATTATTTTGTTTAATTAACCAAAATGTATACTTTATACATGCAAAGTTTCAACTGCAGTTTCCTTATTTTACTTTTTTAATAAATTATTTTTTAATAAAAGTATAAAAACGTATATAGAAACATATAAGTTTAAATGTTTTTATATGTTAATGTAAAAATATTCCCTTTTCGAAGTAATTTAATAAAAAAAAGAAATTTTTTGCTATATCCACTCTCTGAACTAATAATTTAGCAGTCATATCGGTATACCGGTATTATAAACTCAATAACGGTATGTACCGGTAATACCGATACCGAAATAAAAAAATACCAGTAAATCGGGATATGGCAGTTATTAATTCTAAAAGACATTTTAATTCTTAATTGACTAATATATGTGTCAATAGCGCACAATTAACCATTTTGGTTTTATAGGGCAAAACTTTTTTTGTCAATAAAAAGTTTGCTGGGCTTCTGAACTAAAGTAAATCTGAATATGACAGTTACCAGTTATTAAAGTTATTTTTGTGCTTAATGCATTGGTACATGCAGCAATAAGGCACAATGAATACTTTCCATTTAGCACTTCAATTACTATATAAGGATATATATATAAATTTATTTCATATGTTTGAATTGATATTGGCATTGCACATGTTGTAATGTTAACTGAAATAATGTTTTTTTTGTTTAAAACGAAATTTCATGGTATTTTGCCCAAGCACGTGCTTTTAATGTAAGCAAAAACAGTAACGCGCCCACTAGCCACGTGCGTTTATTGTAAACAAAGACAAAAATACTCCATATTTTGCAACTCTGCTTGAAAAAAGGTTTTTTAGAAAAGTTTTTTTTTTTCTTTTCTTGCGTGAATATTAAAAGAGTTGTGACGGAATCGTGTTCAGTATTTAAAAAACGTTCAGAATTTTGTTTACCTGTGGTTTTGTTTATATATTTTATATGAGAAGAAGTTGTTCATTAAAAATCATTAGTACATATACATATATGGCCGTATCCAAAAAAAATTATCCAAGTAAAAAATTCTCAGCAATGGTCTAAAACTGAGTTATTCATTTTCCTCTTTTGCGTACGTCGGGATGAACAAACATACATACATACACACATACATACTACATACTAATGAAATATAAATGCAACGTTCAGAGGCGTAAAAACAATGAAACGTTCATAAGCAAATAACCGCAATACATACTAAGTATATTTTGGGATTAAATGTGAATTTAGCTCCTAACAAAATAAAAAATAATATGATAGAAAACTGAAAAATAAGAAATAATAAATAAAAAAGTTAGCGGCGACGCGTATTTACCTCGTTATGGGGCTGTGAACTTTTCATAGGAAATTAAAGGTACGGTCACATTCGGCAAACATTTGCTAACAAATAAAAAATACATAAGCAAGTTGTATTTGATTGATGTGCCTTTATACATAAGTATATGATTACAGCAATGAGACAAATTAATAGAGAATTAACAAAAATTGTCGGCGGGACTTCGTTTCCGAATTATGGCCCTTTGAAATTGTAGTACAAAATTGTGATTATTCCTGTTCTACAAATCACGACATGAATCGCGGTGATTTCAAATTATTTATTAAAGCTTTTATTTATTTTTATTGTTTTTATAAATTGCACGATTCATAGCCTTGGAAGTTGGAAGATAATATTCTATTATAAATGACAAAAACTTAAAGTACAACAGAAACCCACTCTCAAGTTAGCTACTAGTAGTTTACTTGTGAAATCACCATGATTTTCGGAACAGGTTCGGGAAAAATCTATTTCAGTGAAGCTGCTTCAAATTAAATAAAACTTATCTTAGATGATAGAAATTTGAATTCTAAGAAAAAACTGTTATGTTCGAAAATCCTCGGAAAGCCAAATATACGGAGTTTCAAAACTTTTCCAAAGTTTTGAATGTCTTCGTGGTAAGTTTCTGGTTTTGTGTAACAATATGGGTATCATATCATATCTTTACTTATCAAAATTATGAAACTAAACATATTTTCAAGGAAAATCTAGTAGTATTTTTGATATTCTTTGCTCGTTTTGAAGTTGAAGGAAAATATTTACTGCTCAAGTTTTAATCTTGTTTTAAAATAAATAGTAAATATTTCTTGCATAGCCGGCATTCGGGCAGGCTTCAAGTTTTTCCATGACACGCCGCGTAATAGTAAAGATGTGCTGCATAACCTGCCTCCGGACGGGCTTAAAGATGTTCTCCTTTTTTTCTTGAGATTGGATGAAGCTTATTTTTTTTGTTTGGGGAGTATTCTATAAGCCCTCATTGAAATCTTTTTAATATTTTGCTTCGTTTCGAAATTATGTATTTGCGAGTTATTTTTATATTAACTAGATTTTACCCGCGGCTCCGCTCGCGTTAATCTGTTTAAAAAATACATTAAAACCAAGGGTGGAAACCGAAACAAATAACGGTATCGGTATTCATACCGGTACAACTATTTTTTAAATTTCGTTATCGGTAACGATATCGGTATTTTTTTTATTTCGGTATCGGTATTACCGGTACATACCGTTACCGAGTTTATAATACCGGTACACCGATATATGTAACTGCTAAATTTGTTAATTCAGACAGTGGACATAGCAAAAAATCTTTATCTTTTTTTGTTAAATTACTTCGAAAAGGTAGTATTTTTACATTAACATAAAAAGTATTGAAACTTATATGTTTCTATATACGTTTTTATATTTTTATTAAAAAAGTAAAATAAGAAAACTGCTGTTGAAACTTTGCATATATAAAGTACTCATTTTGGTTAATTAAACAAAATAATAAAAATAAATACATACAGTGTATGTATTATTTATATTACACACGAAGTACATGTGGAATTGCATGCACTTAGTAAAATATGAAAATTCGTATTCGAATTCTCGAATATTCGCCCGTTTTTAGATATATTCGTAGTCGCCAAATTCAGACGAAACGAATATTTCAATTAAAATTTTTTTGTATTCTTTTTTGGAATTGGCGGAAACTCAAAAGCAAATTCTATTTGTTATTACTTTCTACCTAAGAAAGACTTTGCAGCCGAAAATATTTATTGGCAAATGTTATGTTTAATGTTACAAATTATATCCCTTATTCATAATAAGTTTCATTTTCTAAATCTAACAACGTTTGCCTTCTCCAGTGCACAAAGGTTGGTAAAAATGTCAATTTCTTACACTTTTTCTCGAATATTTAATAAACTTTAAGCGAAAACCCATAAATGTTGCACACTTTTTTTAGCTGTTGGATAGAAAAAAATCCACTTTCAAAAATCTTTTTTATCTGATCAAAAACATGAGCTTGGCATCGATTTTAATTTTTCATTAACTAAAAGTTTACCCAATTTGGTGCTTTGTGACTCCGCCCTTTTAATTATATATAGCCTAAATTCCTGAGTTGAGCTCTGTAACATCTCCTCAAATGCTGTATATAATTTTATAAAAAATCGGACAGCTAGTTTAAAAACTGCAGAATTATTTCAAATTTAAAAAAAATCCCCACTATATATCGGGTACTTTAGGCTCCGCCAGAAGGCAGCGGCGGATCGTGCTAAAAAATTAAGATCGCATTTATGGCAGCAAACCTCATATTTTAGACAGCGCACATATGTAGTATATCAATTAAAGAAAAAAATCTTTCATGTGCATACATAAAAAAGCACTCTTCAAAACTTTAAATCTCCGCATTACCTTGTGTATCTGGAACAACCAATATACTAACTTTCGCGATTTCATATAAATAAGTTATTTATTTAAAAAGTTATTATTTAAAATAACTGTCTTTGTAAGGGCTTTGATCTTTTGACCAATTTATAACATTTATATGTCTAGAGATACGTTTTTCGTTCCTAAAGGCATTAAGCAGCTAATGAAGTTCGTTAGTATTTCGCACTGGTGATGGTTATGATATGATTGCACTTTCCCGTTGATTAAACAAACAGTGCTGCATAAGAATGTGTAAAGGCGAAAAAACGTGTTTATATAAGAAAATTAATTGAAATAAATTTTTGAAATTTTATTTTTGGTGGGAATCGGTATACCGGTACATACCGGTATAGACCTAACCGGTATTCCTGATACCGGTATTTTCTAACCGAAATGTGTTTCGGTATCGGTATCGATACCGGTATCTAATTATAGCGGTATTTGAATCGGTATCGGTATTTTTACGATACCGTTTGCCAACCTTGATTAAAACTGGATTTAAAACTGGTAGGAAATGTAAAAATCCGGTTCCGAATCGAAAAAATATCGCAATTTCACGCTGATAATGTAGATTTCCATTCGTAAAAGAATTTTTAAAATCGGTTTAGTGGTTTGGGTGTGAAAGGTAGCAAACAAACGAACTCCAACTGGCTTAGATCAGTTATTGATCGGTGTCATCATCTTTTGCAATGTCTTTCGTCGGGATACAAAATTAATAGTGTAGAATTTATAGATTACTCGTTAGGAACCGCGCGAATGCTTATTAGTACGTATCCATGGTATGATTTGCCTGCTTCAGTTCATAAAGTGTTAATTCATAGATCGAAAGTTGTCATTATCTAGTTTCCATAAGCGAGTTCTCTGAAGAAGCCGCTGAATTTTGTAATAAGTTATTTAAGCAATTCAGACGAGACAACACGCGAAAAATTTCTCTAAATTCCGACCCGTTGATTTCTTTACGTAAAGTACCACAAAAGAAGAAGTCTATGGTATCACCTGAGGCTTTACGTATGTTAGGTTTTTGAAAATGTTGTATTAAATTGCCGTTATAAAATTTATTATATTTCTTTAAATAATAACTAACATTTTTGGTAAATAAATTATTATAACTAAGTATACCAACGGACGACACAATCGCCCGTATTCTAGAATATAAATAAAAAATAAATAAATAATAAATAATTTTATTAAGATTCAAAGATGCATAATTAAATAATACATGAAATTAAAAAAAACACACGAAATCCCTTTAACTAAGAATTCAATTTATTGAACTCTCTTCCTTTAAGTGTTATGGTTCTCATAGAATAACAAATAAGAGAAAAAAGATCAAGAGAAATACGTGTGTAATATGTGTGCTACTACTACATGTAGCAACTTTAAACGCTTATAGCTCCCAAAATACTGATCCGATTTTAATAAAATATAGATTCTGCACATCTGTACCGAAAAACATTTAAAACCATTTAAATCTATTTAAAATCGGTGCAGTAGTACCAGCGTAAAAGGGATTACAAAAACATGTTTGCCTATTAATTATATAGATATTATATTTAAAGACTCTTATTTTATTTATTTATATATTTATTGATTCGAGTTCTCGTTGTACCTTCATAGTGAATAGTCGATTAGCGGAATTTTTCTTACATTCTTATTAAACAAACAAAAAATTATACAAAAAAAATATTTTAAGAAGTGACTTACCTCACCCATATATGAAGATGAGCAATCGTGTTAATTGGCTGGGATTCAAAAAATATCTTAGTAGTCATTGCACGGAAAATATTGCGTTAAGAACACCCAATGACATTGAAACTAACATTGCCAATTTTAACGAAATTATTAAACAGGCTGCTGAACATGCCACTACCTCCCATCCGCAGTCTGGGTTTAATAAAATTTATTCCAGGGATATTGAACATCTCGTATGTGAAAAAAGAAGAGCTAGAAGGGAATGACAATATGTCGAATAATAAATTTCTTAAATGTCAAAAAAAATATTCGTAGTGCATATTATTCGTAATAGGTACATACTGACTTTAATAAATAAGCTTTATTGCTTTGATAATATTTTTACATAGTGGAAATAACAAAAACAAAAAAAAAACCGAAAACAAAAAAACACAAGCAGTGACATTGAGGAATACTCTATACGAGTAACTCAAAAACAAATAAACAATCATAAATTACAAAAACAAAAAAAAACCGTAAGCAAAAAAAACACAAAAAGTGCCCTTGAGGACTACTCTATATGAGTACCTCAAATACAAAAAATTATGAAGTGAGTTCTAACGGCAGAAATGCCTATTTTACTGTGAGTTCTGAAGCTCTCAATGAAAAAATACAAATAATAAATCTAATGAAAGTATTTTTTGAACGAAAAATCCAATTTTTCGTCAGCGATCAACTTCGCTTTGTCCAATGCCAAATAGTGATTCATTAACATTACAGTTGCCTAGTACTTCTTCATATAAGTCAGTAATATCATCTCCTTCAGGCTCGTGTTCATCACTTAATAAAGTTATCACTACAGATAAAAGTAGCTCAAAACCCAAGGTACAAGTCGGAATGGACAGATACATAACAGTGGTAAAGCGTGGGCGAAGCCCGAATTCTTCAAAAATTTCACCTGCTCCAAAGATGTCTAGGGATAATAGCGCTTCATCTACCAATCGTCAAAATCGTTTTTCATTATTGCAAGTCACCGACGACAAGCCCGCTGCATCATCGCAAAAGTCTTTTAAGCCACCACCTATATATTTGAGAGAGAAAAATTCTAACGCCCTAATTAAAAAATTAGTCTCGGCCATTGGTGAAAACGCATTTCATGTTATTCCAATAAAGCGTGGTAATATTGACGAAACAAAAGTTCAAATATACGGAGAAAAAAATTTCCGTAAAATAGTGACTGAATTTGAAAAAAATAAAACAAGTTTTTATACGTACCAGCTTAAGAGTGCCAAAGGTATGCAGATCGTATTGAAGGGTATTGACTCATGTTAATCCCGAAGAATTAAAAGATGCACTCATTATACAAGGATTTAAGGTAAAAAATGTTACCAACATAATCAATAGGGAGAAGATCCCCCAGCCTCTATTTCGTGTTGACTTGGAGCCGAATGATATACAGCTGAAAAAAAACGAGACACACCCAATCTATAGCCTAAAATACCTCTTATACCGAAAAATCACAGTTGAAGAGCCACATAAGCGATCAGGTCCCGTACAGTGCTATAATTGCCAAGAATATGGCCACACAAAAACATACTGTAAATTACCCACTGTTTGTGTTGTGTGCGGCGAATTACACGGCACTGCTAGTTGCAATAAGTCAAAAGATCAAAGTGATAAAAAATGCAGTAATTGTGGAGGTAATCACACCGCTAACTACAGAGGTTGTCCTGTGTACTCTTTTGTCAAACAGACTATGGTGCAAAAACCTAAATTAGCTCCATCTCAATCAACAAACGCTTACTCCGCCACTTTTGTGCATATGAGCCAACCAGTTACTCCCCGTGTATCGTATGCCGAGGCTGCTAAAACAAATTCTATTCCCCCACAAAATGTTCCACCTCCAAATAATTCAACGAATGCACACTCAAGCTTTAACTTTAGTCGCCTTGAAGCTACTATTGACAATTTGGTGCAAACTATAAACAACTTTACAACAAATATGACTAACATGATGCAAGAAATGCTGAGAATGCAGAATAGTCTGCTTCAAGCATTAATTAACAAGCCATGAACACGTTAAAAATATGTTTCTGGAACGCAAACGGCATTCGCCAACATAAAAATGAACTTGAGCACTTCCTTACGGACAAAAATATTTATATAATGTTGGTCTCTGAGACACATTTGACTTCGAGAAGCTTTTTCAAAATAAATGGCTACACTATGTGTGATACAAAGGACCCTAGAGGGAAAGCATGCGGTGGATCTGCAATTCTAATTAAGTCAAGACTCAAGCACTATATCCTTGACAACGTAGTGAAGAATATATGCAAGCTACGAATATTTTTGTGGAAAATTTTTGTTCTAATTTCGTAATATCATCTATTTACTCACCTCCCAGATTTTTAGTTACCGAAGATCAGTATGAGAAGTTCTACAAATCGCTTGGATCTTGTTTCGTGGCAGCTGCAGACTACAATGCAAAGCATACGTACTGGGGATCGCGCCTTTTAACACCTAGAGGTCGAGCTTTGTTTAATACAATTTCAAAAATGGGCTTAGATGTTATTTCGAGTGGGGAGCCCACTTATTGGCCTACTGACGTACGAAAAATTCCAGATGTTATTGATTTTGGCGTAATGAAAAATATTTCTAGGGATTAAATTAGTGTTGAAACTTCTCTAGATCTCTCCTCCGATCACTCCCCCACTATAGTTACAATTTGTAACCCACTAAGAAGTGACTTACCTTACCCATATATGAAGATGAGCAATCGTGTTAATTGGCTGGGATTCAAAAAATATCTTAGTAGTCATTGCACGGAAAATATTGCGTTATGAACACCCAATGACATTGAAACTAACATTGCCAATCTTAACGAAATTATTAAACAGGCTGCTGAACATGCCACTACCTCCCATCCGCAGTCTGGGTTTAATAAAATTTATTCCAGGGATATTGAACATCTCGTATGTGAAAAAAGAAGAGCTAGAAGGGAATGGCAACAGCACAGATCACCCCAACATAAACTCAGACTTAAAGAATGTTCTAAACGACTTCAAGAGTTGCTTGCATCTGAAAAAACTGCATCTCTTAAAAATTATTTGGAAGGTCTTGATGTCACACCGACATCTAATTACTCTTTGTGGCGCGCTGCTAGAAAACTTAAAACACCCGTTGAGTTTAAGCCACCTCTGCGCACATCTACCGGAGATTGGGCAAGAAGCGATACGGAAAAATGTAAAATATTTGCTGAGCATTTAAAATCCGTATTTACCCCAAATACATGTACTGGTGTTGCTGATTTGCCGAGTGTAGTTGCTCTACCCCCTCGAGCCTTAAAGTTTAAGATGCGTGATATACATAAAGTAATTGCTGAACTCAAGCCAAAGAAAGCTCCAGGTATTGATGGAATTAGTAACAAGATGCTGATGAACTTGCCGCATATTGCAATAAGAATCTTGCTGTTTATTTCAAATGCCATATTACGACTGGAGTATTATCCACAACTCTGGAAGCTTGCAAAAATCAAAATGATTCCAAAGCCGGGCAAAGATCTTACTAAAGCTGAGTCATATAGGACAATAAGTTTGCTGTCAACTATGTCAAAACTCTTCGAAAAGCTGCTCATGACAAAATTGTCCCCAACTTTAACTGATAGTGGGTGCATCCCAGACCATCAATTTGGTTTTAGAAGTCAGCATAGTACCATTGCACAAACGCATAGATTGGTTCAATGTATAAGAAGAACATTTGAAGAAAAGAACTACTGTTCTGCACTGTTTATTGACGTTTCGCAGGCATTTGATAAAGTGTGGCATGAAGGTCTAATTTTAAAATTAAAATCATATCTACCAATAAATTTGGTGAATTTATTAGAAAGTTACATTACTACCCGGAAGTTCACGGTTGTGGAAGGAGAATTCATGAGTGTGCCCGAATCTATATCATCCGGTGTGCCACAGGGGAGCATACTGGGGCCAGTTTTGTATTTGATCTATACTTGTGATATGCCTTTGAGCAGCAATATCCATACATCTACGTTTGCCGATGATACAGCCTGCCTTAGTATGCATGAAAACCCTCACGAGGCTTCCCGATATTTACAAGAACATATTAAACAATTGGAAATGTGGTTGAACTTATGGAGAATTAAGGTAAATGAACAAAAGTGTGTCCATATAACGTTTACCCTAAGAAGAGATACTTGTTCCCCAATTCGAATCAATAATCAAAATATTCCTCAACATTCCCAAGTGAAATTCCTTGGTATACACCTTGATCGAAGGCTTACATGGAAACATCATATTGACTTTAAGCTAACTCAGATGAAACTTAAGTTATCTCAAATACACTGGTTGATTGGCAGAAATTCAACACTTAGCCTGGACTGTAAACTTTTATTATACAAGTCGCTTTTAAAGCCAATATGGTACGGTATCCAGTTATGGGGCACTGCTTCTGCTTCCAATGTACAGAGAATCCAACGAAGGCAAAACAAAATTTTACGGTTAATAACATCGGCTCCATGGTACATCAAAAATTCTAATATACATCGTGATTTAAATATGCCACTAGTGATTGAAGAAATTGCAAAATACGCAGGCAAATATTTAACAAAACTCGAGTCACATCCTAATCCGCTTGCTCGTAATATTTTGAACTTTACTGGACACATCCGCTTAAAAAAGAGGGACACAAGGGCTCTATTACTCAACACTCCAGATGAGATTTCTTGAAAATACTTTTTTATAAATTTTTTTTTTCTTTTTTGATTATCACTACTTATGTATTTATTATAACTATTAAAAAGTTTATGTCCGACAGTGGTCGGTTCTAATAATTATATTTTAGATTTAAGATTTGAATACTTATTGTTAGTTCATATTTGAAGATACAATAAATAAATACATGTATTAAAAAAAAAAAGTTTTCTATACGCCTTGTAGACGACTACCTCTTCCATATTTGTAGGCTTTAATTCTGGCTCTGCTTCGTTTTGCAACTGGGACTTGTGTTACCATACTTTGGAGGTGGCTACTTCGTTGAAATTTGTGGCCCCTGGTACTGACTCTGCTTCCTGTTTCCACTACAGCTTGCCTTGCCTTGCGCTGAAGATGATAAGTCATTCCACACTTGCAGCCCACGATACTGAATCTGCTTGGTATTTCCACTACAGCTTGCCATGCCGTATGCTGTAGATGACAACTTCTGCCACATTTGTGGCATCTGGCTCTGAGTCTACTTTGTCTCTTGACTAGAGCGTGCTTTTTTTTTACCTGGAGATGACTACTCCTTCCACATTTATGCCCTTTGACTCTGACTCTACCTTGTCCCTTGGCTAGAGCTTGCCTTACCATACACTGGAGATGACCACTCCTTCCACACTTATGGCCTATTGCACTGACTCTACTTTGTTCCTCGACTAGACTTTGCCTTACCACACGCTTGAGATTCTTTACAAAAGTTGTCTTCTTCTTCCTTGCTGCTTTTATGCTGCGCGCTTTGTATACTGTAGCAGTTTCTTTATCCTGAGCAAGCGAAACCATTTCACACATAGCTTGTTCCAATGTTTCACTGACAGCTTGACTATCTTGCAAGTCACGAGCTTCATTCACTTCGCTGGAGACTTCTGACAAACTTCGCTCATTTCCAACTTGTTGACACTGACCACTGTTGATTTCGTCAACATTTTCTTCATTGCCAGAAATTTCATCGTTGATCTGCTCCAAGTCAGAAATCTTTTAGTCTGATTTACTGACTTGTACTTTAATGCCATCTACTCTTCTATATAAGCCCTCAGAAATTTCTTGAAGTTTCTCATTTGTGGCCTTAACTTCAGCTAGAACTCTCTCGTTGTTTAATTTAAAAGACTCCTGAATTTCTGCCTTCATTTTATCTTTGTTCGCTTTTATTTCGCTCATCATGGCAACAAACATTGCGCTGATGTCTGTACTGGTTAGAGCACTAGTATTAGGAGCAGATGCTTCTTCCATCTCATATTTCTCTTCAAATTCGTATGCTCCTATGTCAACGCCACGACGCTTGAATTCATCTATTAACCTCTTTTGAAGTTCCGCCTTATTACCTGTTGTCGGTCACACTTACTCAATTCCTTTTTGAGTTGCTCCACTTTTAGGTCTTCGAACATCATTGTAGATTTTCTTTCCATGTATTACAAATTCATTATTCTCTGATTAATTAATTATTTTTATTTTAATTTTGCAATCCCACTTCTGACACCAAATGTTACGTTTAAATTTTATTAAACGTGTGAGTTCTTTTGATTGCTCAAAAATAAAAATAAATAACAACACGATTTTCTTATTTGCAACTGAACTTCCTTTTATTCTTGACTAAACCAATTACAAATTGTCTTTTCTTATTTACTTCTTAACGTTATTATCCACGACACGATGTCTTTTACTTTCAACGGTGTTCACTCTACTAAATTCTAATTTGTACTGACTGACTTCTCACATATGGCAGCTCTCTTTTTATACTACCAAACCGGATAAGGAATATTCGCAAGTAGATGACGTAGCAACATGCATGTACTTAGCAAAGACCAACACAGAAGAAACGATATGGCTGCTCAGGCGTGTTTGACTATTGGTAGCCAGATGTTCAAACAGTCTTCTAGCATAATGGGGAAAATTCATGTCGCCGTTTCTAGATGTTTGTAGGTGATTCGATTGGCCGTTAGTGAATTTTCAAAGTAACGACTTGTATGTTGGTAGTGCAGTGTGCTATTTTTAGTACAGGGTGGTTACCATAAGTGCTCGCACTTTTATTTGTATACGTGTATGTCTGTAGCTTTGTACACAATTGTTGTTGCTATAGTGCTTGCACGTGAATATGTGTGTACGTTTAGTGCTTTAGTTAAATACTTCTAGATAGTTCTTTGCATTAACCCTGTAGGAATATTTTTACGTAACATTATTCTTAATTTCTTCTTGATTAAAGATCACAGTAGTTATCACAGATTTGTTTTTCCTCAGTATTAGAGTTTTTATTGCCCTCCACATGAATTTTTGGTCGTTAGCATTAGTTATTGTATTGTTAATAAATTTATATTTTTCATAATCCCTTTTATTCTTATAGATGTTGCGAATTGTTTTGTAGTTATTCCAAGCTCTGACTGTACTATCCCTTTTAGCTATTTGGTATTTTACTATTTTTTCGCGTTACATATCTCTTAGCTTTTGTGTAAACCACTTATTAACATTATTTTTCTCTATGATTTCTTTCTTGATTGTGAATTTTTTTATTGTATTTTCAATAAGATTGTCGAATATGCATACATTATTATTTACATCAATATAATCATTGTAGTTTAAAGCTCCATAGATTTCATTATTGAATAACCTCTTTCCGTATTTAAATATTTCTCTTTGTTGTCTGCTCTTGGTACTAACGTCCAAAGATAATTCAATCGCTTCATGGTCAGATATTTTATTTTAATCTATGTTTACCCCCAATATGCTTTCAGTGTTAGTTATGACATAATCTATTAATGTTCTGGTATTCGCCGTGACTCTTGTATATTAATTTACAATTTGCCGCAATCCATTATCATTTAATATTTGTTGAATTATATTCTTATATGTTGCCTCTTTCATCCAATCAATATTGAAGTCTCCCGCTATAACAACATCATTATTTCTTTCCGATGTTTCCGCAATGAATTCTTCAAAAGCGTTACAAAATTCAACTTCACTGCTGCCATCTGTAAATTGCCATAACTATAAGGGTAATTTGATTATATTTCGCTAAATATGAGCATATCCAGTATTTAAACTCAGCAGTTTTTTCACATAAAAGTGTTAGTTTCCACCGCTTTTTAAAATACATTATAACCCCTCCGGTTCGACTCGAGTTTGTATGATGAATTCTGGTTTCTTTAATTCTGCCATAACTTCTACTTGGTTAAAAATTATTTAATAATCCTTGGACGTTTGTGTATATTCAACTCAGTTTCTTTGGTTGTTATATGTTAAACCCCATTCTTCTCTTTTTACACTGATTTTATTTTGATATACTGGACATGATCTGCTTGTCGTGAAATGATTTTCATCTAAGTCTAAGCCGTTTATTTTTCATTCTGATGCAGTTTATACACTTCGATATAATTTCATTATTGCATTCGTTTGGCTTATGCTTACCATGCTACTTATAACATATTTCCTCATTTCTACATTTACTTGCTTTATGATTATATCCTTGTCATTTATAACACCTTATCACATCTATTCCATTAAACACTGCATATTTCCCAGCCTATATTTATTTTTCTTGCTGTTATAAGTTTGCGTGAATTTCACTATCAATTTTAATTTTTGCATTATAAATTATTTAATTATATTTCTTTGTTTCATACCACGTAACGACTTGTACTTCACTATCTTTCAACTCCTCATTTTGTTTTCTAATTTTTTCGACCAAATCTGCTTCACCATGTTAAAATGTTATATCTGTTATTACTTCCATATTATTTTTATTATGTACTTTTATTTCATAATTTTCGCTCATTTCTGATTGCAACACGTTTTTTATTTTTTCTCTTTCTCGATCATTTTCACTGCGTATTATTATTGTTCCATTATTTCTATTTTCAATATTTGTTATTTTCAGTCCACTAGGGTCGACCTTATTGTTTAAATCGTCTTTTGTTTTTTGCAACTTTTGTTTTTATTTTGGTTTGATAATTATTGGTACTTGTGTACTTATTTCTGGCATAATTGTTTTTTTATTCAATGTTTCGGCGAACGTTGGTTTGTTTTGATTTACACTTGTTTCTTTTATAGTTTTTTTTTATTTCGTTACACATCTTCATGCTATTTTCTTCACAAACTTTTTTTATTTCTTTTACATTTAAGTCAGAGAATTTGATGAGGCTCAACATCAAATTTTTTCGCCATATCTTTTTTCAATTGCCTCCAGAAGTTGTTTAATTTCGCGCTCAATTTCTTTTAGTACCTCTTTAAATTCTCCTTTATATTCTGCCAAATTTTCTTTGTTTTTCTTTACATTTTCTTGTAGATCACTGAGCACTAAGTCTACATTATGGATATACTGGACACAATCGTCACACATAAAACGGATAAAGCCTCCATAATCTAGTATTCCGCAAGCGTACTGATCAATTCCAGAGTATTTTTTAGCACACTTCTTCCTTCACACAGAATTTAAGATGGTACTCAGCCATCTTAAATTCTTGTTTTTAGCAGCCTATAATGTCTTTATTACAAATTGTTATTTCCATAAGCAATAAAATATATATTTTATGTTTTTATATTAGTCTCGTATATTTTAAATCACTTTAAGTAATTTATTTTAATATATTTTTGGAGCTGTTATTTTTTCTCTCTCTCTCTCAACTATTTCTAACAAGACTGTAGCCCGAAAGTGCAAGCACCTGAGAGGAAACGTCAGGTTTAAACCATGTCTCAGATATACCGATTATGTCAAGCTTGGAATTAGAGAACGTACCTTTAAACTCTACTAACGTACGGCTCTATGTATAAGCAAAAATTGGAATGAAGTTGGCATAAGTAACGAAATTGAATTGGAAGTTAAGGAGTTCCTCCATGCAAGTTGACATTAAAAATCGTTGCATTACCTAATTTTAACCCACCTCTTAAGTCCTAGCATGATTTTTAATGTGAACTTTCATGGAAAAACTCTTAAGATCATGTTCAATTTCACCACTTAAGGTGTCTTTACACGGTAATACAAAGTATTACGACTTTGTAGAATGAAAATATTATGAAATTCTCTCCGTATTTAAAAAAAAGAGAACAAGAGTCTGTTGTAGGTATTTTTCATGTTTACACTGATACTATAAGTAAAATGCAAGCAAATATATTGAACTGTTAAGTTAATAATAACTGGAAAATTGCTCAAAAAATGTGTAGTAATAAAACTGAAAATTGGAGAAAACATTTTATTATTTCAATGTAATTTTACTACAAAATATAATTTTTTTTCATATAGGTTTGTTTATTGTTTGTTTGGTTTTGCTTGTACCATCAGGTACTTGATGGTTGCAGTTGTACAATATTTACAAAAACAACATGAAAATTTCCTGAGTTGATTTTGGTTGCTTCTGCAAAAGTGTTAACACCTTAAATAGATTCCATTAGTGCTGCCAATGTTTACTTTGAAATACACTGCTGCTGTGATGAAAATACTTAAGTTTCTAAAATGGTTTAGAAAATGAAACATTTACCGACCGTTTGTCAAATTTTCTATTCGTATTCTCTCCTAATCGATACATTTTGCATTTACATGATAAGATTTTGTATAATCTACAGCATTTTTTGACATGTCGTAACACATTGTATTACCATGTAAAGACAGCTTTATGCTAACTTCATGCCAATTTTTGCTTATACATAGGGCCATTAGTGTTTGAATTTGATGGGCATAAGCTCTGAGCATTTACGTGTCCAATATTAAGGTTTCTCTGATACTGAGAAAGCGAACCATTCTAGTGGGAACAATCCCTGGCTATAGATTCAAGATTAATGTTATGTATCATTAAATGTAGAGCAATGTAAATATTTCTGGGGTGGCCTGATGATAACTACTAAAAAATTTATAGTATATTTCAAAATTTAATTTCATAACAGGTTTTTGTATTTACATACATATGTATATCAATATATAAATTATCAGAGAAAAGAAGAAAGAAAATTATCAACTTGATTGAAAAATAACGATTAAATAGAATATATAACAAAAACAAGTTAGTATCATTATTTATCATAAATAGTTAATTTACATTTAAGATTTTCTCGATTTATTAGGCTATAGTTGACAATCTTTTTTCAGTTATTAACATCCAGCAGATTTTGATAAACTTGTTCGCCAAGGGTGAGTAATTATCGTTCAAATTCATTCGTTCATTCGTGAGATTCGTATTCGTATGGATGATTTAAAATAAGCTGACATTAATTTGTCACGAATATTTTCTTTTACTTTAATAAGCCATGAAGTGTAATTTAACTTTTTTCTTATTTTTTCTTTAATTTTACTTTATTGTGAACTCCAAAGGTTACATACATAAAACTAACTTACCATATATGGAATATATATATATATATATATATATATATATATATATATATATATATATATATATATATATATATATATATATATATACAGTGCTTTTCGCTTAAAGCGAACTTGCAGGGACTGATCAAATTTGTTCGTTTTAACCGAAGTTCGTTTTAAGTGAAGACATCAAGAAACCATTATTGTGTGTGCACATGTCTTTTTTAACACTTTGGTTATTTATTTATTTATTAAAACAATTTTAGAACATTTTAGTCTTTAAAAAATCTGTTATTTTAGTTTGCTTAGTATTAATATTGGCTTCATTTATATACAAGGGCCAAGTGGTCAAGAATTTGTTGTAGAGTGTCGCGAGACTGAAGAAAATTTCTTGCACGGCTTACGCTACACATTGCATCTTTGCATTTTTTGTTAATTTTTTTTTGCATTTTTTGTGCATTGCAACACACTTCTTGGTTCGTTTTAAGCGAAAAAAGAACAGTTTACATGCAAAAAAAGTTTGTTATAACCGAAAGTTCGCTTTAAACGGGTTCGTTATAAGTGAAAAAATTTTCATGGTTTTATAGAAATAAAAGTTCGTACTTTCGGAAATGGTACGTTTTAGGCGAAAGTTCGTTTTAAGCGGGTTCGCTATAAACGAAAAATACTGTATATATATATATATATAAAATAAAATTATAATTTTTTTTTACTTTTCCTGTTACCTATCCCTACTATTTTTACTTACTATGTTCTATAATCTTGACTCTATTATATCAGATAACTCTTTTCTCCGTAAAATTTCAGTTAATAGAAATAAAGTCTTAAAATTGGTCACATAAACATGCAAAGCATTAATCCAGAACATTGCTCTAATAAACTAAATGAATTGGCTTCAATTTTGGATGGTCAAATCTTAGACATAGTTAGGATAACTGAATCATGGCTCAAACCCCATATTTTAGACAATGCACTAAGCATCCCAGGGTATTACTCTATCAGAAGCGATCGTAATGAATCTAAGGTGGTGGTCCACTTTTTTATATTAGAAATGGTATAAAAACAGAAAATTTTGTGAATATCCGATCCACAAAAATTGGAAATTTTATTAATCGAAGTTACATTGAACAACACAAAAGTTCACTTATGCTTAACATATCTTCCCCATGGCCACTTTGGGTCTTTGGAGGAATATGTACTCGAACATTGTAGCCAAAATGTCAATCTGATCCTAATGGGAGACTTCAAAGCTACAGAACTAAGGTGTGTACGTTCATAACTCAGTGCATTTTAGACCGATTGCAAAACTTTTTTTGTCTGAGAAGGTATAGCTTCCCATTGATCCCATTCTAAAAAAAGTGGGCAGAGACACGCCCACAATATTTTTAACTTGATTTTACGATCTCTTATTTGAGTGCTGCGAAACCTAGCAAACATCTTTGGTTCTTGAAATTACACAATTTAAAAGTTGAAAAAGTGGGCGGGGCTACGCCCATTAAATGTATTATAATATTTTACGTGGTTTTATTTCACTGATTTTTATGAAACTTAGCAAACAGCCTAAGCTTAAATAAAGGCACAATCTTGCGTTCAAAAAAGTAGACGGGGCACGCCTATTAAATTTTAGTATAATCTAACTTATCGTGGTTGGCGTATTTCAAATACGACTACGACTGTTTGGCAACAGATTAAAGAAAAACTATCGAAGTCCTCTTTAATCTATTACCAAACAGTGGTAGTCGTATTTGAAATACGCCAACCACGATAAGGCAGAATATTTCACGTGCTTGTACTTAGCCAATATTTACGAAACTTGGCACACACCTTGAACTCTTAAAATACACTTGTTTCAAAAAAATTGGGCGTAGCCACGCCCTATGAAATTTAATACTAATAATTTAATATATTTCTTTAAAATACTAAAAATAAAACTTTTTAAAAAACATTTAACCGACTTCAAAAATAAGTACTAAAAAGCTAAAAATAATATTGATCTAGTTAAATAAAATATTTTTACATATGTTACCTATAGTGTTGTTTGAAGTTGGTGCCAGTAATACACGTACTAAACATATAGGAACATGACCGGTAAAAACCAAAAACTTTTATGTACATACATACATATATGTATGTATGTGCTTAGTTACCAATGTTGCTGCCACGAACTTCAAACAACACTATAGGTAACATATGTAAAAATATTTATTTAACTAGATCAATATTATTTTTAGCTTTTTAGTGCTTATTTTTGAAGTCGGTTTAATTTTTTTATATACATAATTGTCGCCCAACTCATCATGATATTCGTTTTGACTCTTTTTCACTTGTTTTTATTTTTATTTTTTATTTTTTTTATGCATGTTTTTTTATTTATTGTATCTTTATATATGAACTAACAATAAGTATTCAAATCTTAAATCTAACATATAATTAATAGGCCCGACCAATTTCAGACATAACTAAGTAATTGTTGTAAATAATACATAAGTAGTGATAAGCAAAAAAAAAAGTATTTTCAAGCAACTTCATTCGGAGTGTTTAGTATTAGAGCCCTTGTATCCCTCTTTTTTAAGCGGATGTGTCCAGTAAAGTTCAAAATATTACGAGCAAGCGGATTAGGATGTGACTCGAGTTTTGTTAGATATTTGCCTGCGTATTTTTCAATTTCTTCAGTCACTAGTGGCATATTTAAATCACGATGTATATTTGAATTCTTAATGTACCATGGAGCAGATATTATTAACCTTAAAATTTTGTTTTGTCTTCGTTGAATTCTCTCTACGTTGGAAGCAGAAGCAGTGCCCCATAACTGGATACCGTAACACCATATTGGTTTTAAAAGCGAGCTGTATATTAAAAGTTTGCAGTCTAGGCTGAGTGTTGAATTTCTTCCAATCAGCCAATGTACCTGAGTTAATTTTAGTTTCATTTGAGTTAACTTATAGTCAATGTGATGTTTCCATGTAAGCCGTCGATCGAGGTGTATACCAAGATATTTCACATGTGAATGTTGAGGAACAACTTGATTATTAATTCGAATGGGGGAACAAGTACCTCTTCGTAAGGTAAATGTTACTTGAACACACTTTTGTTCATTTACCTTAAGTTTAACCATAGTTCCATCTGGCTAATGTGTTCCTGGAGTTTTCGGGATGCCTCATCAGGGTTTTCGTGCATACTAAGGCAGGCTGTATCGTCGGCAAATGTAGAAGTGTGGATACTACTGCTCACAGGCATATCACAAGTATAAATCAAATATAAAAATGGTCCCAGTATACTCCCCTGTGGCACACCGGATGAGATAGTTTCAGGCATACTCATAAAGTGTTCTTCCACAACTGTAAATTTTCGCGCAAGAATGTAACTTTCCATAAGATTTAGAATGTTTATTGGTAAGTATGTCTTCAATTTCAAAATCAGGCCTTCATGCTAAACTTTATCAAATGCCTGAGAAACATCAATAAAAAGGGCAGAACAATACTTCTTTTCCTCAAATGTTTTTCTGGTAAATTGAACCAATCTATGCGTTTTCTTAATGGTGCTTCCAAAACCAAAGTGATGGTCCAGGATGCACCCATTATCAGTGAAAATTTAAGACAATTTTGTCATGAGTAGCTTTTCAAAAAGTTTAGATATTGTTGACAGTAAACTTATTGGCATATATGACTCAGCCTTGGTAAGATCTTTACCTTGCTTTGGAATCATTTTAACCTTGGCAAGCTTCCAGCAGTCTGGATAATACTCCAGTCGTAAAATGGCATTAAAAATTAATAACAGGATTCTAATTGCAGTACGAGGTAACTTAATCAGCAACTGGTTACTAATTCCATCCATACCGGGAGCTTTTTTTGGGTTGAGTTCGGTCGTTAATTTTTTTTACATCACAGATTCTAAATTTATGGGTCGAGGGGGTAGAGCAAGTATACTTGGCAAATCAGCAACACCGGTACATGTGTTTGGCGTAAATACGGATTTTAAGTGCTCAGCAAATATGTTACCTTTTTCAGTATCGCTTCTTGGTTTAAACTCAATGGCTGTTTTAAGCTTTTTAGCAGCGCGCCACAAAGAGTAATTAGATGCTGGTGTGACATCAAGGCCTTCCAGACAATTTTAAAAGATGCAGTTTTTTCAGATGCAAGCACCTCTTGGAGTCGTTTAGTGCACTCTTTAAAACTGATTTTGTGTTGAGGTGATATGTGCTGTTGCCATTCCCTTCTAGTTCTTTTTTTTCCACGTACGAGATGTTCAACGTCTGTAGAATAAATTTTATTGAACCCAGTATGCGGATGGTAGGTAGTGGCATGTTCAGAAGCTTGTTTAATATTCTCGTTTAGATTTGCAATGTTCGATTCAATATCATTGGGTGTTCTTAGCGTAATATTTTCCGTAGAATGACTATTAAGATATTTTTTGAATTCCAGCCAATTAACACGATTTATCATCTTGACATATGGGTGACGTAAAGCGCTTCTCAGTGGGCTACAGATTGTAACGATCGTGGGAGAGTGATCGGACGAGAGATCTAGGGAAGCCTCAACGTGAATTAATTCCCTAGAAATACTTTTTATGACGCCGAAATCCATAACATCTGGAATTTTTCGTAGGCCAGTAAGTAGGCTCCCCACTCGAAATAACATCCAAGCCCATTTTTGAAAGTGTGTTGAAGAACGCCCTACCTCTAGGCGTAATAAGACGCTAACCCCAGAACGTATGCTTAGCATTGTAGTCGCCAGCTGCTACGAAACAAGGTCCAAGAGATTTGTAGAATTTCTCGTATTGGTCCTCAGTGATTGCAAATCTGGGAGGGGAGTAAATGGAAGATATCATGAAATTTGTACAAAAATTTTCAATACAGATATTTGTTGCTTGTAGATGTTCTTCACAAATGTTGTCAAGAATATAGTGCTTGAGTCTTGACTTTATTAGAATTGCTGATCCACTGCATGCTCTCCCTCTAGGGTTCTTTGTATCATATAAAGTGTAGCCATTCATTTTAAAGAGGCTTCTAAAAGTGAAATGAGTCTCAGAGACCAACTTTATATCAATATTTTTTTCCGTAAGGAAGTGCTCAAGTTCATTTTTATGTTGGCGAATGCCGTTTGCGTTCCAGAAACATATTTTTAACGTGCTCATGGCTTGTTAAGTAATGCTTGAGGCAGTGTATTCTGCATTTGCAGCATTTCTTGCATCATGCTCGTCATATTTGTTGTAAAGTTGTTTATAGCTAGCACCAGTCAAGGCGACTAAAGTTAAAGCTTGAATTTGCATTCGTTGAATTATTTTGCGGTGAAAAATTTTGTGTGGGAATAGAACTAGCCTTAGCAGCATCGGCACACGATACACGTGAAGTAACTGGTTGGCTCACTTGAGCAAAAGTGGCGGAGTACGCGTTTAATGGTTGAGCTGGAGCTAATTTAGGTTTTTGCACCATAGCCTGCTTGGTATGTGTAGAAGCTTGTTTTATTTGTTTCAAATTCAGAAACCATTTTGCGGAAATCCTTTTCGTCGAATTTTCGTTTCATCGATGTTGCCACGTTTTATTGGGGCAATGTGGAATTTATTTTCACCAATGACCGAAATTGATTTTTCAATAAGGGCATTTGAATTTTTCTCTCTCAAGTAGATTGGTGGCGCCTTGGATGTTTTATTTGAGGATACATCGGGTTTGTCGTTCTCATCTTGCAAAATTTTAAAACGGTTTTGGCGATTAGTTGAGGATGCGCTGTTATCCCTAAACATCTTTGGAGCGGATGAAATCTTTGAAGAGTTCTGGCTTCGCCAACGCTTTACCACTATTATATATCTGTCCATACCGACTTGCACCTTGGGTTTTGAGCTACTGTTATCTGTAGTGATAACTTTGTTAAGTGATGAATACGAGCCTGAACGGGATGATATTACTGACTTATATGAAGAAGTACTAGGCAATTGTAATGTTAATGAATCACTGCTATTTGGCATTGGAAAAATTGGCTTTGCCGTTAAAAAAACACTTTCATTAGATTTATTATTTCTATTTTTTTCATTAAGAGCTTCAGAACTCACACTAAAATATGCATTTCTGCCGTTAGAAATCACTTCATAATTTTTTGTATTTGAGGCACTCATATAGAGTATTCCTCAAGGGCACTTTTTGTGTTTTTTTGCTTACGTTTTTTTTTTGTTTTTTTGTGTTTTTTTTTGTTTGTCTGTTTTTGAGGTACTCGTATAGAGTATTCCTCAATGTCACTGTTTATGTTTTTTTTGTTTTCTTTTTTTTGTATTTGTTATTTCCACTATGTAAAAAATATTATCAAAGCAATAAAGGTTATTTACTAAAGTCAGTATGTACGTATTACGAATAATATGTACTACGAATATTTTTTGTATAATTTTTTGTTTGTGTTTGGTATGTAAGAAAAAATTCCGCTAATCGACTGTTCGCTATGACTTATTGACTATTTTATAATATCATCTCATTTGTTAAACAAACTCCTTATTGCAGATCAGTTTTATTGTCCCGTTTTTTTTCATCACGCATTACGCTTAGATATACATATGTATCTGTGGAAGTGTTGGATAAACACGTTAAAACAAGAGACCTTAAGTCTATTGATTTCCGATTCTTGCAAAGGCAATTCAATCACACATACATATTTTTCTAATATTTATCATACTAATGACCTAAATGTACAGTTGGACACAATATATTCTTTTGTAATTAATAGTTATGAGACATGTTTTCCTATTAGTGATGAGCTATAACGTTATTTTTCAATAATGTTGCTCCTTGTGAATGTGATTTCTAAATCGCTGTTCCTTTAAACTGTGACTGTTATCACAGTTTAGCAGTAATTTGTTTGTATGAGTTTTGTTATTTTGAGAAAATCTAATAAGAAGAGCAGCAGTGAAATTAAACAGTGGCTGTGATCACGGTTTAACACATTTCAGCTCTCCTGCTTTAAAAGTATTTATTAGTATTGGTGTCTTGATAAATAATAATAGGAATAGCGACAACAACAAACAATTAGCAGTCAACGCCGTCCAAATATTGAGAATTGTCGTATAAGAGGCAGAGACAATAAAATTGCAAATATAAAAATGCTGTACATAGTTACCAGAAAAGACAATTTGACACGATTTGACGATTTTTTCTTGACAAAAGCTGAAGTTATAAAAAAAATTAATGTGGTAGCTTTATTTACTGTAAAGTAAGCATACGAGATCAATCACAGTTTGTATGATATAAATATATTTTGAGACATTTGTAGATTTTTAATTGAACTTTAGTGAAAAAACATTAAACAGTAAAAACTGTAGAATGCAAAAACAAAGTAACATAAGACCACTACAATAATACTTATATGCATGTACCGGTGGTACATCGAATAAGTAAAAATAATTAATGTGATGATCGTAAAAGATAAGCAAGAATAGTTAAAACATACTTAGGTGGAGTAATATAATTTCGTGCTAACCTAAATATAAAAATGGAAAAACAGAAAATTAATAGTGATACTTATAAATGTGTTTACCAAAGTTAAATCAATTGTATACACAACAATCGTTTCTCATATTCCGTTTCATTGTAAATTTATGTTAAATAGCTGATGTTAATAAGAATCTCTACCCAAGTAGATAGACTAGGGTGCTGATGAAGTGCGTGGCTGCACAGAAAAGTATCGGTATTTCCCCCAGCTTAAAGTCTAAGTTTAATTTTTCTTCTCTTCTTTAGAAACTCACATTAATTAATAAAAATATTTCATTCAATAAGAATTGAAATTACTGAACTTGAGCCTGACTAAAAATTATTTTTGATTAAGAACTATATTTTCAAAACCTGTTAATTTATAAATTCAGTCACAGTTGTGAATTGTGATTTTTCATTCGCTGTGAAAAAGTAACAGGTTTCGAAATATCGCTCAACTCTAGTTCCTATGGTCAAACGAAAAATTAATAACACTGGGAAAATAAATGATTTAAGATGTGATAAACTTGTCATGTAAGTCACAAGATTACGTAATACGGCATACAGAGCATATACTGAAAACAAATGCTACTCAACATGGAAAAATTATTGTAGATAATTGTATTGTAGATTATTGTAATTAAAAAGCTCAGAAGAGAAGTTGACAATGCTAGGTTTCATAATATTGACTCAAGAAAATTTCTGGAGGATTTTAAGATCAGATGGTGTTATAGGGGATCGATCGGAACCTGTTGTTTGTAAACCAGATATTCTTAATGATTATTTTATATCAGCTCAAAGTCAATCACAATTTCTCTTTTCAAAGAATCGACTATAATGACCTACGAAAATCGATTTTTTCGGTCAAACTCTCTTGGATTTGATGGAATCCCAATCAAATTTATTAAGATTATTTATAATCTCATTGAAACTAGCCTTCTGCACTTATTCAACACAATACTAACAACTTGCACATTCCCTTCATCCTGGAGAGTTGCAAGAGTTGTTCGTATCTGAAATAATAAGAATGATGCCAGTAATTATCGCCCTATTTCAATCCTACCATACCTATCTAAAGCCTTTGAAAACATTCTAAGAGATCAAATGCATTATTTTCTATACATTAATAATTTAATCAGCGACTTGTCATTCGGGTTTCAGACGGGGTTACAGTACGACCACAGTCTTGACATCACTTGCTGACGCTATTAGAGCGGGGTTTAATAACCGCGAGTTTTCAGTATTAGTATCATTGGACCTCTCTAAAGATTTTGACACCATTGATCACAATATTCTTATTCAAAAATTACACGATTCATTTAAATTCTCATCCACCTCTTGTAAACAAATATCGTCGTACCTATCGGGAAGAAGTCAATATGTAGATTGTGATGGCACATTTAGCAATATTAGAAATATTTTAAGTGGAGTTCTCCAGGGCTCGATTTTAAGCCCCACATTGCTTACATTATTTTTTAACGACATTACTAAAACCGTATCCATCCCGGAATCTAATATTTTCATTTATGCTGATGATATTTACATATTATTCAAACATGATAAAGGTTTTATTGATGTAATGCATGCTAACATTGCTTTTAATTTGAACAGAATACAAACATGGTTCAATGAAAATAATGTGAGGGTTAATATAGAAGTCCAAGGCAATGGTTTTTAATAACTTGGATACCAGTGTTGATATAAAAATGGTTGGCCTTTCCATAGATACAGTTGAGAGCATGAAATGCTTGGGATTTGTAGTAGATAAATATTTGTGTTTCGATAAACATATAAATTACGTTTGTGCGAAGATATCTTTAACGCTTAAAATGTTATATAACACTGGCAGACACCTTCCAACTAAGGTTAGATAAACTGTGGCCAGAACGATTTTGATTCCCCATATTTTATATGGATTGGAGGTAATTATTGAATGTTCCTTGAGTGACCTATTAAAACTGAGTAGAATCATACGTCGTGTTATTAGATACGTATATAGGCGCACCGCAGTGCGCCAGGCCAAGTTCCGGCCAATGCACGCAGTGTGTGTTTTTACAGGAAGCCATTCGAGCTGTTTTTACCCCCTTATAACTTTGTTCCGCGCAATCGTAAAATTATAAAATTTAAACCATAATTAGAATAAATGTAACCTTATATGCGAAGTTTGAAAGTTTTACAATGAAAGGTTCCGGAGATATGGAGGTGCAAAAAGTGCATATTTTAAGACACTCACTGACCTACTGACTCACTCACCAATATTATGAAGCACTTCCGCTATAGCTAGAGATCGGAAATTTGGTACACAAGTAGATCTAGGTGAACGATGAAGAAAAATCTAAAAACCCGAAAATTTTAACCACGGGGGCAGAAACACGCCCATAAGAATAAAAAATTTAAATTTGCGCTAGTGAGCTGAAATTTGATAAACGAGTAGTTATAGGTTAAAAAATTACTAGAAAAATCTGAAAACTCAAAAATTTTACCAAGGTGGGCCGGGCTGCGCCATAAGGCTCACAATCTAAAACACAAATCTAAGGCCATTAAGTGAAGCGATTTTATTGAAATTTAGCATACATGTTGCAATTATGCAAGGCTATAAATTTACGTTGAAAAAAGTGGGCGTTAGTTAGCAGATTATCTGGAAATTATACAACACTCTTACGGTTACAAATTTATATAATGCATAGCATACTTCAGTGATAGGTATTGTGCCAAACAAGAACTTGGTAAACATTTTTATCTCCCTACTTTTGATGGCCGAAATTTTAGAAAGGAACAGCCTTTTTCACATTTATGTTTTTGTGAGGATATCAATTACATCTTCATGACTACATTTCATTTTCTGAAAATGAATTTTTTAGCTGTTGTTTTCAGGAATATGTAAAGATGATATCGGTGCTGCTGTTCATAATATGTTATTTTTTTCCCATAGCTCCAGAAACCCATAGGTAATAATCCCTAAAATTAACTGCACTATATATGAAAGATCGTTTTTGGTCCGAGTAGGAAGAGTATGGAACAGTTTTCCGATAAGACTTAAAAATTTTTCACACTCTCTGTCTACATTCAAAAAGCTTGTAATAAATCGCATTGCCAATGAAATCAACCAGTAATATCAATTTTACATCATACATTTTAAGAATTAACTGATCAATGTTAAAACTGAACACTTCTTTTTTCCTTTCCTTATAACCTTTCTCCAATTCTCACATAAAATCCTTTATATAAATATATACATACATACTACATATATACGTAAATATATATACTATTCAATAATCTTAAATGAAATAAATAAATAAAAATATTAACATGGCTGAAATTAACAAGGGCAACATATCCTCTTATAAAAAAAACATACTACAAGTATTGTTATTTACATATAAACTGCTTTAAACACTAGCCCCCATATTCATAAAATTTGAAATCAATTTGAAATGTATTTTATTTCAAATTTTCCATACAAAATTTTCCTAAAATGAATTTCAAATTCATTTTATTTTTTTATGAATATGGGGGTAGAAATTTAATTTTAATTAACTAATACCTAATTTACATTAAGCATTTTTTTCATGAAATTAGTTGCATGAAATTTTTTATTTGTCAATAGCAGGCCTGGAGGAGCAACTCATATCAAAAAAGTTACCAAAAATTCATCAGAGATTCATGCCCTTTTTTATATAAAATGATCTTACATAGCGCTGCAATTAGTAAATAAAAAAAGTTTCATGCAACAAAACTCATGATACTTCATGAAAAAATGCTTAATGTAAATTAAGTATTAATGGAAAATATGGCGTGCTTCCATTGCAACTTGTACGCTTTTGTACTTCTACTTTTTTGGTTATACATATTTTTGCTGTTTTACGCATATATGCTTAATTTTCGACCTTTTGACGGTATTTAGACATATATGGTTGTATTTTTAGCACAATTTGCTTAAAAATAAAATTTTTTAGCAGTAGATTTTAATTTTTGTGTAAAAGTGTAATTTGATACAAATAGCAACAAAATCGATATAAATTTACGGCCCTATGTACAAGCAAAAATTGGCATGGAGTTAGCATAAGTGATATGATATAATAAGTGACATGATATTAAATAGTTTTGCATTGAAACTTCACATTAAAAATTATGCTAGGACTTAGAGGTGGATTAAGATTAGGTAATGCGAACATTTTTAATGTCTAATTGTATGGAGGTACTCGTTACCACTTAATTCAGTTTCGTCACTTTTGCTAACTTCATGCCAATTTTTGCTTATACATAGGGCCGTTAGACATTAAGAATATTTCAACAACAAATTAGACAATATATGATCCTAAATTTGGGCCTTATGTATAAGTAGCGAACAAAAAATATATTTTGTGCTCAATTTAGCGAACAAATAGGATTATAAGATAAGATCATAATTTAAGTGTAATAAAACATATTGTGAAGTAATTTTTAACTAAAAACTAAGGGTCTTATGCAAAAAAAACTTAACAAAGGTTTGCCAAGTAATGTTAAATAAAGTTGTATTCTAAAAAAAATTATTATATCAAAATTCTAAAGTAGGCACCCACGTTTGTTAAGGCTACTTTAAGTTTATATTTCCAAAATGTGTATTTTGTACCTCAAATATTTTTGTTAATATAGCACATATTGATACATGTTACATCTGGAAATTAAGCTAGAAGTGTTAGTAGCTCTTAGCTTAAATTTAATATTTCTGTCATGTAATGGAAAAAAATCACCAAATTATCCAACTGATTCGAAATACACAGCAAAATCCATACAAAAATATTAAAATAAATACAATTATACAAAAACGTTTTAGTTATGTACATACAATCAAAACAAATTTATAAAGGCTGGATATTCAAATACCGATTTCTTTCGAATAAAAGAAATTGTTCTAAATATTCTTTGTTCATCATATTTTTTAATTTTACTTCATAGAAATGTTTATCTGTTTTCCTACCACATCAGAAGTTCATATTTTTTTAATTAAGGTGCCTTACTTCAAGATAATAAAAACTTATTTAATAAAATAAAAAAAATATTTGAATACCCGAAGGAAATTGTATCTGATTTTGAACATCATAAGATGTAAAGTGGTTTTTCAAACATGGTGGCATTACCAGTATTTATTATTAAATAACAAAATAATTAAAGTTGTCTTTTGCATATAATTTCTTAAAGCAATGTTATCGTTAAAGTGCTTGGCAACTACTATGAACTTTAAAGCTAAATGTAAAATATTTTTGCATAAGGAGGTAAGTGATTAGCAAAAACTACCGCTATTTTGGGTTTTGTTTATGTAGCATTTTTGTTTGATTATGCTGCAATGATCAGTTACGCATATTCTTTCGTAGTGTAAACCAGTAATGAGCGATAATGTGATTTTTTAATAATGTTGCTCCTTGTGAACGGTTTACAACATTTCAGCTCATCTGCTTTAAAATCAGTTATTAGGATTGGTGTCTTTATAAATACTAATAAGAAGAGCGACGACAACAAAAAATTAGCAATCAACCCCGTCCAAATATTAGGTGTGTTTTTTACATAAACTTTTGACTATTCAAATCTTAATTATTGGTACTCGATACAATATTTTTATAACACGAACAATCTAAGAATAAATGTTTTTAATTATTATTTTTCGAACTTCATTTGTTTCCTGGGGTCCTGGCTACTAATTTAAGTTAATTTTTAATTATTATTTTCCGAACTTCATTTGTTTCTATATTTAAGGTTTATTTGAACGGGCTAAAGTTCGTATCGCTTTTTAAAGCCAAATTACATGTGATAATTATTAATGAACAAATAACATCAAAGTTAGTTGTAAATATTCTGACAACACATAGTTGAACGGAACAGCCAGCCGTTTTCGAAGGCCACTAAACCTTCATCATCAGCGTTCTTCTGTATTGGTCCACTGTGTGTGGTGTCAGTTGATGTAGATTTCTGCCTTATATACGAAACTTTCTTGCAAATGGAATACGTGAATTGTTTTGATTCATCGTATTTCAATTTGCTGAAATGTGTTTTGTAATGAAAGCTCAAATTTGACCATCTCTAATTTACAACAGACTTACCATTGTCGTTTGTTCTTTACTAATTATGCACATGTTAGTTAATTTGCTTATTTTTTGTTCTACTTAAGACAAACTTTTTTGGTTTGTTACTATTAAGTACATTTATTTAATTTTTGCCACATGCCCGTGGCTATTAATTTAAGTTATTTTTTAATTATTGTTTTTCGAACTTCACTTGATTCCATATTTATGATTTATTTGAACGGGCTAAAGTTCGTATCGCTTGTTTTAAGCCAAATTACATGTGATAATTATTAATGAATAAATAACATGTAATTTGGCTTAAAAAAGCGATAAGAACTTTAGGCCGTTCAAATAAATCATAGATTTTAATAATTCTTGATCTTATTTTGATTTAAATGTGGCTAACTTGGTTGACTACAAAATACGACAAGAAGTAAATAGAATAAAAAAATGTTTGTACATTTCAACACCTAATACATTTTTTAAAGTAATTGCGCCAGCGTATAACAAGAAGAAACGGAATTGTGTAGCTTTCCAGTTAGCTAAATTTATTAAATCGTATGATTTTCTTTTAAACTCAAAAGGTAAATTTTTAGATACCATTAGTAGGTTTTGTTTAAGCGCTGATACAATTTCTTGTAATATATAAGAGAATGAATTCTTTACAATTATCTTTTGAGGTAATTGAGAAATACATATATACATATCAGGCTTAACACTTGAAATTTTTTCTTTATAGCTGCGCTAATGGCTTCTAAAACGAATTCTGCTTGCAACTGCCTAGATGAAAAAATTTAAAATTTTTAGGAAAACACAGTGATTTTTGAGTTTGAAGTATTGGGAATATATTTCACTTAACAAAAAATTTATGTTGGGAAAGCACTTAAATTGTGGATATCATTGTGTTTAGCCAACGACGCACAGTGGGCCCTTTTGACTTTTTTCGTTGCAAAAATCATAACTTTTGAACTGACAAAGATATTTAAAAATTTTAAAAAGCATTTGAAAGGAAACTCCTTTAGCTTTAATATACATGATTTTCACGGTCATAGGTTAGGCGCGGCACAGTGTCTGCTTTCGACTGTTTTTATTACAAACATCATAACTTTTAATATGTTATGTAGTTAGAGCAACTCTCCATCGAGTTTCGATTCTAAGATACAAGCATTCCACAACACTATTTTCAATTACTTTGTTGAATGTGTCCCGAAAGTAAAAGTTTTTGTTAAAACTGGTCCGCCATGGAGTTCCAAGCAGTTATCTATTTTAAAGAATAGAAAAAATAAATGTTTTAAAAGATATAAAAAATCTGGTATCCTATCTGATTATGCTAAATACGCTGTTTCAAGATCTAAGTATAATTCAATGAATACCCTTCTGTATAAAAATTATATAAACAACATTAAATATAAATTGAAACGCGATCCAAAATCGTTTTATAAATTCGTAAATTCTAAGCGTAAATCTTCTGGTTACCCCAATGTATTAAAATACGAAAATTGCGAATCCAGCGATAGTTTAAACATGAGTAACTTATTTGCAAACTTTTTCTCAAGTACATATTCGGACACCGAGTATACACTTACCTCATATCCGTACCCACTTGTTGAAAGTCAACCAATACAAATTTCATCAATAACTACATCACAAATCTTATCTGCCATAAAAAACATAAAATCTTATATTACAGTGGACCTGATGGTATACCGAGCTGTATTTTAAAGCATTGTGCAAACGCACTTTCTACTCCGTTGGAAATATTATTTAATTTATCGATTGATCAAGGTTATCTTCCTAAAGCTTGGAAAGATTCGTATATTATTCCGCTTTTTAAATCTGGTAATAAATCAAACATTGCAAACTACAAAGGTATTGCTAAGCTTAGTGCAATTCCTAAACTTTTCGAAAAGTGTATTACGGACAACAGTAGTCGTCAAATATCATCGTATTTATCTGCTCATCAACATGGTTTCAGAAAAGATTGCTCAACAACAACAAATCTTTTACAACTTACACCCCTAATTCATGAAGGTTTTAACAATAAGCAACAGACCGATGTCATTTACAGCGATTTCAGCAAGGCTTTTGATAACGTAAATCATTCTTTATTATTATTGAAATTTCACCATATTGGATGGTCAACTAATGCATTGAATTGGATAAAATCGTATCTAATAGGCTGGGAGCAGTGTGTTATTTTCAATAACGTCACCTCTAAAAACTTCGTTGTTAAATCTGGTGTCCCCCAAGGGAGTCACTTGGGAACAATTTTATTTTCCATTTTTTTGAATGACTTGCCGAGTATAATAACATATAGTAATGTTTTAATGTATGCCGATGATGTTAAAATTTTTCTAAGTTATAACAATATCTCCGATAGCATTTACTTACAACGTGACTTATATAGTTTTTTTGATTGGTGCAAAGTTAACATGATGTCTCTCAACCTGAAAAAGTGCAAGCATATGAGGTTTTCACGATACTTTATTTCTGAGTGCTTTTTTTCGCTTGGAGGATATCAGCTTGAAACCGTTACTGAATTTTTGAATTTAAGTGTTCTCCTTGATTCAAAATTAAATTTCAATAATCATATCATCAAGACGACTAACAAAGCTCGTGGTGTACTAGCATATATTAAGCGTTTGGCTAAAGAATTTACTGATTGCATGATTACTAAACAATTATTCACATCATTAGTAAGGCCTATCCTTGAATACGGATCCATAATCTGGGACCCTTACACTGATTATCAGAAGAATCGCATTGAATCAGTTCAGAAACAGTTTCTATTATTTTGCCTGGGAAACACAACTTGCAACCCAAATTGCAATATTCTACCTTGTACTAGCATATATTAAGCGTTTGGCTAAAGAATTTACTGATTGCATGATTACTAAACAATTATTCACATCATTAGTAAGGCCTATCCTTGAGTACGGATCCATAATCTGGGACCCCTACACTGATTATCAGAAGAATCGCATTGAATCAGTTCAGAAACAGTTTCTATTATTTTGCCTGGGAAACACAACTTGCAACCCAAATTGCAATATTCTACCTTATTCTGCTAGACTCTCTAGTATTAACTTACCGACTCTGGAAAGTAGAAGATTAATGCTTAATGTGATATTCGTAGTAAATTTATTAAATGGATCTGTCTGTTCAGAATTTCTGTTAACTAAAATCAATTTCAATATTCCGGCTAGAACAATAAGGAACTTTACACCCCTGTATCTCAAATGTCATCAGACAAGGTATGAGAACGCTAACCCTTTGAGTAGATTATGCAGAAACTTTAATGATTATTATGTTTTCATTGATTATTCTATAAACGTTAATATTATAAAACGTAACATTATTTTGTTCTTAAATGTTAATAATTAGTTTTTATTATGTAAAAATTGTTTAATTAATTGCAACTTTTTTTTGGTCTCTAGTGTAATGTATTGTGATATTACTTAAATACTGTATTTCATATAACTATGTTTATTGAGTTTTGAGTTACCATTGTATAATTTGTCATTAACAACATTTTCCAATAAAATAATTATTATAGTTTTAACTTGTGTATCAATAGAATACAATCAATTCAAGTTGTTTTATTTAAAAAACATAATAAAATTTGGCGACGAGAAAAAATTGGAAAGCAACCCTTAACAGTAATTTTTAAAAAAATTTATAAAATCATTAATAATGATTGGTCATATGGATCCATTTGTAATCGGAAACGATTTTACGGAATATGAGATGAGATTACAACAATTTTTTATTGTAAATGCAGTTCCAGATGACAAGAAAGTGGCATATTTTATAACGTATATTGGGGCTGATGCATATTCAGTGCTACGAAAATTGCTTTCTCCGGAAGATCCATGTAAGAAAACTTACAAGCAATTGGTTGACGCTTTAAAAAAGTATTTCGAACCATCTGTAAACGAAATAGCAGAATCGTACAAATTTAACAAAGCTGAACAAGGAACGAGATCTATACGAGAATTTATCGTGGAACTTAAGTCTTTAGCAGAAAAATGTAATTTTGGAAATTTTTTGGATAGAGCGTTACGTGACAAATTTGTATGTGGTGTATGTTTCAAATGTAATAAGAAAGGACACACAGCTAAGAGATGCGGTCAGTGGAAAGAACTACATAAAGAAAGAAATAAAGTAAAATGCGTTGATGAAATATTGGAAGCAGTAAATTTATGTAGTATATCAAATGGAATAAACGGTGTTGCTGTGGAAGATGCTGAAAGTGTTACATTGTTGGTAGAAGGAATACTGATGGAAATGGAGGTTGATACTGGTGCTTGTGTAACTGTAATTTCTAAAGCTAAGTATTTATTGCATTTTTCTAAAATTAAGTTAAGTTTAGTTGGAAGGAAATTTGTATCCGTCACTGGTAGCCAACTGAGGTGTGTTGGAAAAATTAGAGTGGATGTTCGAAAGTTGAATAGCGAAGATAGTAACGTGTTAGAAATCTTTGTGATCGAATCGGAAAGGAAGAAATTGGTTAGATGTATTGTACTCAAATTGGAGGCAATCTTTTATTAACCAAATAACAAATAAGAATGAAATTAAACAAAAGAATATGATAAAGGAATTTCAATTTAGATTTCCACGCATATTCAGTAATGAAGCAGACCATTGTATTGATACGTATACTGCAGAAATTGTTTTGAAACCGGGAACAGTACCGATTTTCAGAAAAGCTTATGATGTTCCATTCAAACTGAGACCTCAGGTGGAAAGGGAGTTAGACCGTCTAGTAAGTAGCGGGAAGTTAATTCCTGTTAAGTTTAGTAAATTTGCTTCACCGATAGTTATTGTTTCGAAGCCCGGAAATGAAATAAGAATATGTATTGACTGCAAAGTAACAATAAATAGATTCATTGAAACACAACATTATCCTCTTCACCGTATTGATGATATATTTGCAAATTTGGCTAATTCAAAAATTTTTTGCGTAATAGATTTATCTGGAGCTTACCAGCAATTAAAACTTTCGGATTCGTCAAGACAGTATGTAACAATTAACACTCATAAAGGGTTGTTTCAGTATACTAGACTTCCTTTTGGTGTTTCAAGTGCGCCGTCAATATTTCAATCCGTCATGGATCAGATTTTATTGGGAATACCGGGTACATCTTGCTATTTAGATGATATTTTGGTTGGAGGGTTGGATTTCGAAGAGACGAAATATAGGTTATTTCAAGTATTGCAAAGACTCAATGAGTTCAATGTTAAGATTAATTTAGGGAAGTGTAGGTTTTTTGAAAGTGAAGTAAATTATTTGGGACATACCATATCTCAATATGGTATAAGGCCTAACAACGACAAAGTAAATGCTATTTTGAATGCGCCTAGTCCTAAGAATGTATCAGAACTACAATCTTACTTAGGCATGTTAAATTACTATGGCAGCTTTGTACCAAACTTGTCCACACAGTTAGGAGAATTATATGGATTACTAAGAAAAGATAGGAAATTTGAATGGACAGAAGCTATACAGGATTGTTTTGAGAAATCAAAGAAATTACTTTTGAATAATAATTTGTTAGAAATATACGATCCAGACAAGCCTATAATAGTAACTACAGATGCCAGTCCTTATGGTGTTGGGGCTGTTTTATCTCATTTAGTAAATGGCGTTGAGAAACCAGTGTTATTTGCTTCAAGCACATTGAGTCCTTCTGAAAAGAATTATTCTCAAATTCATCGTGAAGCACTAGCAGTTATGTTTGGAGTAAGGAAATTTCATAAATATATATATGGACATAGATTTACTCTGTATAGTGACAATGAGGCTCTCAAAGAGATATTTAACCCAAAAAGGGATACTTCAGGGATAACAGCATCAAGATTGCAAAGGTGGGCTGTGATGTTGTCAATTTATGACTACGATTTTAAATATCGTCCAGCAAAACGTAATGCACCAGCAGATGCTATGTCACGTTTACCTATGGAAAATAGAACAGGAATTGAGATGGTGAATAATCTTTCAAGTGCAATTGAGTTACCCATTGAGTTAGAAAAAGTAAAAAAATATGTCAGCAGTGATTTAATTTTGAAAAAAGTTTTATATTATGTTAAGAATAAATGGCCATGCAAAATAGTGCCTCCTTTAGAATGTTGGTATAAATATCGTAAATGTCTATCGACTGAAAATGATTGCATTTATTACAGGGATAGATTAGTAATTCCAGATAAATTACGTAATGAGATTTTAGATAAATTACACGAAAATCATGATGGCGTTGTAAGGTTAAAAATGCTTGCTCGAAGTTCCGTTTGGTGGCCAAAAATAGATCAGAGTATCGAAGAATATGTATCAAAATGCTTTTCATGTCAATCTACACAAAGAGTTCCGAAAGAAAAGGTAACCATCAAGTGGCCAGCGACCGTTATACCTTTCGAAAGAGTTCATTTGGATCTTTTTTATTTTGAATCAAAGACATTTTTACTTTACATAGATGCATACAGTAAGTTTATTGAAGTTAAATATTTACCAAGATCGGATGCAGTTGGTTTAACAAATTGTTTGTATTCAATTTTTAAAATATTCGGTTATCCACAGGAGATAGTTAGTGACAACGGTCCACCCTTTTCATCTTTTAAGTTTATAGACTTTGCGGAAAAGTTTTTTTTTTTTTTTTTAATACATTTATTTATTTATTGTATCTTCAATTATGAACTAACAATAAGTATTCAAATCTTAAATCTAAAATATAAGTATTAGTATTATTTTTCAAACAATCCCATCTGGAGTGTTGAGTAAAAGAGCCCTTGTGTCCTTCTTTTTCAAGCGAATGTGGCCAGTAAAATTCAAGATGTTACGAGCAAGCCGATTAGGATGTGACTCGAGTTTTGTTAAATATTTGCCTGCGTATTTTGCTATTTCTTCAATCACTAGTGGCATATTCAAATCACGATGTATATTTGAGTTTTTTATGTACCATGGAGCCGATGTTATCAAACGTAAAATTTTGTTTTGCCTTCGTTGGATTCTCTCGACGTTAGAAGCTGAAGCAGTGCCCCATAACTGAATTCCGTAGCACCATATTGGCTTCAAGAGCGACTTGTATAATAAAAGTTTACAGTCTAGGCTGAGTGTTGAGTTTCTACCAATCAGCCAATATATCTGACTTAGTTTAAGTTTCATTTGTATTAGCTTTGAGTCAATATGGTGTTTCCATGTAAGTCATCGATCAAGGTGTATACCAAGGTATTTTACATGTGAATGCTGAGGAACAACTTGATTGTTGATTCGAATTTGGGAACAAGTATCTCTTCGCAGGGTAAATGTTACCTGAACACACTTTTGCTCGTTTACCTTAATTCTCCATAATTTTAACCATAGTTCCAGTTGTGTAATATGTTCTTGTAGATATCGGAAAGCCTCATGAGGATTTTCGTGCATACTTAGGCAGGCTGTATCATCGGCAAACGTAGATGTATGGATATTGCTGCTCAAAGGCATATCACAAGTATAAATTAAATACAAAACTGGCCCCAGCATGCTCCCCTGTGGCACACCGGATGATATAGATTCGGGCACACTCATGAATTCCCCTTCCACAACCGTGAACTTCCGGGTAGTAATGTAACTTTCTAATAAATTCACCAAATTTATTGGTAGATATGATTTTAATTTTAAAATTAAACCTTCATGCCCCACTTTATCAAATGCCTGAGAAACGTCAATAAACAGGGCAGAACAATACTTATTTTCCTCAAATGTTTTTCTTATAAATTGAACCAATCTATGAGTTTGTTCAATGGTGCTATGTTGACTTCTAAAACCAAACTGATGGTCTGGGATGCACCCACTACCAATTAGAATTGGGGACAATTTTGACATGAGCAGTTTTTCGAAAAGTTTTGACATTGTTGATAGCAGGCTTATTGGCCTGTATGATTCTGCCTTGGTCAGATCTTTGCCCGGCTTTGGAATCATTTTAACTTTGGCAAGCTTCCAGCTGTGGGGATAATACTCGTCGTAAAATTTCATTAAAAATGAATAACATGATTCTAATTACAATACGAGGCAATTTTATTAGCATTTAGTTACTAATTCCATCAATAAAGCACCGGGTGCTTTCTTCGGGTTGAGTTCAGCAATTAGATTTTGTACATCACACATTTTAAATTTTATGGGTCGAGGGGGTAGCGCAACTACACTCGGGAAATCAACAACACCAGTACATGTGTTTGGGGTAAATACGGATTTTAAATGCTTTGCAAACAAGTTACCTTTTTCAATATCACTCCTGGCCCAAACTCCGGTAGAAGTGCGCAGAGGTGGTTTAAACTCAACGGGTGTTTTAATTCTTTTCGCAGCGCGCCACAAAGAATAATTAGATGCTGGTGTGACATCGAGATTTTCCAGATAGTTTTTAAGAGATGCAGTTTTTTCATATGCCAGCAGTTCTTGGAGTCGTTTAGTGCAATCTTTTAATCTAATTTTATTTTGGGGTGATCTGTGCTGTTGCCATTCTCTTCTAGCTCTTCTTTTTGCACATACGAGAAGTTCAATATCTGTAGAATATATTCTGTTAAACCCAGTCTGCGGGTGGGAGGAAGTGGCATGTTCAGCTGCCTGCTTAATATTTTCGTTAAGATTAGCAATATTAGATTCAATATCGTCATGAGTTCTTAGCTTAATGTTTTCAGTGCAATGACTACTAAGATATTTTTTGAATCGCAGCCAATTAACACGACTGACCATTTTCACATATGGGTGAGGTAGAGCACTTCTCAGTGGGCTACAGATTGTAACGATCGTGGGAGAGTGATCAGACGATAGATCTAGGGAAGCTTCGACGTGAATTAATTCCCTAGAAATATTTTTCATGACGCCAAAATCTATAATATCCGGAATTTTATGTATGTCAGTAGGCCAGTAAGTGGGCTCCCCACTCGAAATAACGTCCAAGCCCATTTTTGAAATTGTGTTGAACAATGCTCGTCCTCTAGGTGTGATAAGAAGCGAACCCCAGAAAGTATGTTTTGCATTATAGTCTCCAGCTGCTACGAAACAAGGGCCAAGAGATTTGTAGAAATCCTCGTATTGATCCTCAGTAATTGCGAATCTAGGAGGGGAGTAAATTGATGATATGACAAAATTTGTGCAAAAATTTTCGATACAAATATTCGTTGCTTGTAGATGTTCTTCACAAATGTTGTCAAGAATATAATGCTTGAGTCTTGACTTTATTAAAATTGCTGATCCCCCGCAAGCTCTTCCTCTTGGGTCCTTTGAATCATATAAAATGTAGCCATTAATTTTGAATAGGCTTCTTGAAGTCAAGTGAGTCTCAGAAACCAACATTATATCAATATTTTTTTCCGTGAGGAAGTGCTCAAGTTCATTTTTATGTTGGCGAATGCCGTTTGAGTTCCAGAAACATATTTTTAACGTGTTCATGGCTTGTTAACTAATGCTTGAAGCAGTGTAGACTGCATTCGTAGCATTTCTTGCATCATGCTAGTCATATTTGTTGTAAAATTATTTATAGTTAGCACTAGATTCTCAATAGTAGCTTCAAGGCGACTAAAATTAAAGCTTGAGTTTGCATTCGTTGAATTATTTTGAGGCGGAATATTCTGTGTGGGAATATGACTAGTCTTAGCTGCATCGGCATACGATACACGTGAAGTGACAGGTTGGCTCATTTGAGCAAAAGTGGCGGAGTAAGCGTTTGCTGTTTGTGCTGGAGCTAATTTAGGTTTTTGCCCCATAGTCTGCTTAACGAAAGAATATACAGGACATCCTCTGTAGTTAGCGGTGTGATTACCTCCACAATTACTAAATTTTTTTCCTGCAAGATCTTTAGGCTTAGTACAACCAGCAGTACCGTGCAATTCACCGCAGATAACACAAACTGAAGGTAACTTGCAGTAAGTTTTTGTGTGACCATATTCTTGACAATTATGGCACTGTACGGGTCCAGAACGCTTGTGTGGTTCTTCAACTGTTATTTTTCGATATAAGAGATATTTCAAATTATAAATTGGATGAGTCTCGCTTTTTTTCAATTTTATATCGTTTGGCTCAAGTTCGACGCGAAATAGAGCTTGAGGAATCTTCTCCCTATTTATTATGTTAGATACATTTTTTACCTTAAATCCCTGGAGGACGAGTGCATCTTTTATTTCTTCGGGAGCAACATAGGAATCGATGCCCTTCAATACGATCTGCAGGCCTTTAGCACTTTTAAGCTGATATGTGTAGAAACTTTTCTTACTTTTTTCAAATTCAGTAATCAGTTTGCGAAAATCTTTTTCTTCATAAATTTGAATTTTGGTTTCATCAATGTTACCACGTTTTATTGGAACGATGTGAAATTTATTCTCACCAATGACTGAAATTAAATTTTTTATAAGAGATTTGAATTTTTTTCTCTCAAATAGATTGGAGGCGGCTTGGATGTTTTGTTCGTAGATACATCGGGTTCGTTTTTGTCAACTTGTAATATTTGAAAACGATTTTGGCGGTTAATAGAGGATACGCTGTTATCCCTAGACATTTTTGGAGCAGATGAAATTTTCGAAGACTTTGGGCTTCGTCCGCGCTTTACCACTGTAATATATCTGTCCATTCCCACTTGGACCTTGGGTTTTGGGCTACTCTTAACTTCAGTAAAAACTTGGTTAAGTGATGACCACGAGCCCGAAGCGGATGATATCGCTGAGTTAAATGTAGAAGTACTAGGCAACGGTAATGTTAACGAATCACTAGTTGGCATTGGACAAAGCGAAGTTGATCGCTGACGAAAAAGTGGCCTCGCCGTTAAAACAAGTCTACTATCAGATTTCTTATTTAATTTATTATCATTAAGAGCTTCAGAGCTCTCAGTAAGTCTTATATCAGATTTTTTATTTTGATTATTTTCATTAAGAGCTTCAGAACTCACAGTAAAATAGGCATTTCTGCCATTAGAACTCACTTTACAGTTATTTGTTTTTGAGGTACTCATATAGAGTATTCCTCAAGGGCACTTTTGTTTGTATGTTTGTTTGTTTTTTTTTTGTTACGGTTTTTTTTGTTTTTGTTAATTATGACTATGTAAAAAGTATTAGCAATGCAAATAAAGCTAACAATAACAATATGTATTCCGAATATTTTTTCGTACAATTTTTTTTTTGTTTAGTATGAAATAAAAACTCCGCTAAATCGACTGTTCACTATGAATGTACAACGAGAACTCGCGGAAAAGTTAAACATACGTTTAAAAAAGTCACCACCTTATCACCCTCAAAGTAATGGGCTAGCTGAACGTGGTATACAAACAATAAAATGTAGTTTAAAGAAATATCTTGCGGATGAAAAGTTAAATTCTTTACCGATTCAGGTTAAGTTAAATAAGATTCTTATGTTCTATAACAATACACCTTCCACAACTACAAATAAAAGTCCTTCAAATTTAATTTTTTCATTTACACCCAGAACTTTGCTAAATTCTTTAGGGAAGAAACGAAATTTAAATTTACAATATAAAAGTAATAAAATTAATATAAATAACAAAAATGCGAATTTAAAAAATAAAAATGAGAGTAGTTTTAAGGTAGGAGATAAGGTACTATATAGAAATCACTTTAAGGACTTTATCAAATGGATACCATGTACTATACATAAACAAATTAGTTATTACACTTATTAATAAATATTAATAATACTATTAGATATGTTCACAAAAATCAGTTACGTATTTCTACTTTATTAGACAAATATTGTCCATTGTTAAGTAATGAATTAGAAACACAAAAAAAAGAGAGCGGAAATCTACATAAGATTAAACCACCAAAAAAATCAAACCTTATACCGCTTCGAAGATCGAGTCGTATAAAAATCAATCCCACTAGACTAAATACACATACATTTTAAATATTTTATTAAAAGCTACTTGTTAAAACAAAAATATTATAATGTTTTAAATAACTATTATGTAAACTAAGAGTGAGTTGTTTATATTGTAAAATATAATGGGGGAGAATGTAATGTATTGTGATATTACTTAAATACTGTATTTCATATAACTATGTTTATTGAGTTTTGAGTTACCATTGTATAAATTGTCATTAACAACATTTTCCAATAAAATAATTATTATAGTTTTAACTTGTGTATCAATAGAATACAATCAATTCAAGTTGTTTTATTTAAAAAACATAATAGTAAGGATATTACTCCATAGACAGTTTTATTAAATAAAAAAAAGAAAGATATATTAATAAAAATTAGTATCATTCTTGATCATAGCTTTGTGGATGCACTATGAAAACATCATAATTTTTGAAGTTACCAATAAATTTGTAATAGGGAAAAACACTTGATTTTAAATCTTTTAGGATCAAAATAAGTGCTCCCTTATTGTGATAGGCATTGGACAGGACGACACCTTTGACCTTTCTTGTGGCAAAAATCATATATTAAGTAATGATATTTGAAGTAATGATATTTTTAAAATTTCGTAAACATTTAAAATACGACTTTTTGTGCTTTAAATGACATTCTCATAGGGAAGTGTAGAAAAAAATGATACTCTAATATAACATGTTATATTAATATAACTCTTTTTATTTATATTACAGATAAAAATTATTGAAATATTTTTAATACTAATGTTAATTTATAATATTATTTTATATTATATTATTATTATTATAATATTATTATTAATGTTATATTATATGATATTGAGTTATTTTTATTAATTCTTTTAATAGTTAGTTTTCTTCAAAATAGTCAGTTTAGTTTAGATTTATAATCCATTAAGTTTTGCAGTTCAACTACTGCTGATACTTCAGTACTTTTTAGATTAGATGGTACTGCTTCTTTTTTGGCAGAGGTAAACTTTTTATATCCAGGAGGAACATTATGATTCTTTATAGAGCTTCGTAAAATATTATATTTCTCCTTTGACAATCCCAAGTCCATAAATAACGCTAAGGCTTCTTCTATGCTATACTTTGTGGGCAATGCATTCGGAGGAGTTGGAATATTTTCTTTAATCCTTCGTAGTCGATCTGGGCTGGCAAGCTCCACAGCTTTTGTAATATCAGACTTTGATTTATCTTTATCGTTTACGTACTTAAGATATAATGCTTCTGACAGATTCGATGTAGATATATCTTTTCTAGCATTTTGAAGTTTACGTTTTTTGTGTACTCCGAACACTCGTTTATAGTTTCAGCACGCCTTTCTTTTCTGCTGTCCAAGGATGTATGCGGTTCTTCGTTGTTATCAAAAGTTGTTACTCCATTTAGCCAGTCTGAGTACTTTTCCATAAAGGTTTTTGTCGTACGGTTTGAGGCAAGCCATTTCTACGAATATCGAAGAAAACGAAGTGAATTTTGTTTTTAACATCCTTTTCGTGGTATCCTGGTAAATCGTGCAATTTTTCCACAATAGCCAAATTAAATACATTTTCATTGTATGATTTTCTAAATAACTCGAACAATTCTGAATTTTGAAATGACATTATGAGTTCTGGTACTGATCACTACTTTTGCAAAGTAAAACTTTAACTGATTGCATTACACAATTGCATATTAATTTATACCCAAAAATAAAAAGGTTCAAACTACCTGATTTGCGAAACACAAATCTAGGCCACAATTAACTGGATTATATACAAATTCAGTTTTTATTTTACTTAGTATAAAAACCAAGTTTTAAAACTACCTGGCTATTTTCATAATGTTTTCTTAAATTTAAATAAATAAACAAATTGTAATAATTATACCTACCTGATTGACACAGCAAAATATTGTTTATCATTTATGTATATGGGATTCATACTATGACTTTTTATGGTGACTTTTGAGGATTTTATTAACGAATGGTGCACAAAGGCTATCAACTTAAAAGAGAATTAAAGAAAAATGTAGAGAAAAAGTCACTGCGAAAATTTCGTATTAACGAGAAGCAATAAATTTTAGTAACAAGTGATGCAGTGAAAACAATTTTATAGAGAGAATAATTTCTTTTCATATTTGGAACGCATCTTTGTTACATATATAAAATAATTTTTTATCTTTTAGCAATAAAATGCATTTTATAACATGAAATACAAGTTATTTTTCTCTTATTTTTGTAAAAAAAGAAAACTAAGATTTGATCTTTCTATACGATTATATATATTTCAATGGAATAAGGCTGCATACATATTTATAAGTAGGCACGTATGCATACATTAACAAAAATATGTCAATCAGTTCCACTTATATTTACATTTTTGTGTTGTAAGATAACATAAAATATAATAAATATTAAAATTTTTGTAGCTTTTTTCCTTATTTGGCAATTTTTTTTTATTTTGTTTGCAAAAATATCTTGGCTGTGGCAGCGCTGGCTATAAGATTGTAACATCTTTCTTCAAATTTCAAGAAAACCTGTAATTTTTTGTGGCCCAATTTAGCTTAATTATTTAAAGTACTGTGTATTAAATATGCTAAGAAAATATGGGTGTGACCATTTTTGTCCATTTTTTGATATTCTCTATTTTATTTGTAAAAAGTACCTGGGTGTATGAAAAACGGCAACTGCCGAAAAAGTAGGGTATCTGGTGGAAATTTTCTTACTTTTTTAATAAACAATAAATATACCTTTAAACAATACCAAAAAAGTAGTGATCACATGGCAATATATCTGACACTTCAATTCTAGAATGTTTTTTTTTCTCAAAGTTAAATTTTTTTGGACTTTCTAAAAAACTGTCGACTTTAAGTAGCTCCACCAGCTATAATTCTTATCCAATTAAGAAAAACGTTTTTGAATTCTGATCAGTAAAATGGTCTTTATACGATGTGTTCATCCATTTTACAAAATTTTGTCATAAAATTTTTTATTTTGGCACGGTTTTTGGGAAAAGGCTCCATAGTGCGACGTAAAAAAATAGTTGGGCAACAACCCCATCATGAGATTATCATTTGTGTGTTGGCACAAAACTCCAAAAGTAGAAAACGCTTTGCCGAATGTATTTTTTTGCGTATCTAGTTGATCTAAAAAAATTTTAAAATTTTAAAAGTTCTCTGATGATCCGCAGTAGCAACAGTGAAGTGCGCAAAGGGTCCAGTTAAATCCCTCAATAACCAATTTCAATGTATTTTTAATAATAAATATTTTACTGAATAACGTTACTTTTCACAATGTATGGTTAAGAGTTAAAGTCCCTGTTAGTTTTTAACCATACATTGTGAAAAGGTACGTAAGTAAAATAATAATTTGGGATATTAGTGCCTTCATATACATATGTTAAACTTAAATTGTAACAATTCCCAAAAAACGCTAATTGACAGGACTTTTATGCATTAACTCATTACCGCTCACTGTCCCCATATAAACACACTTGTTCAACTGATGGCAACTCTAAAAGGAACCGATATGTCTCTCAATGTAAAATCAAATAACTCTTATAAAAGGTTTTAAAAATTTGTAGCAAAACTTACATGTGCTGTATAAAGTACAAGTGCTATTTTCAGTCATTTTAATTGCGCATTCCAATTCGGTTTACTTTGTTAATTTTTTAAGCTGCCTTAAATAAAAAACTACAAATTGTTTTTTTTTTGAAGAGTGTGTGAATGATTTTAAAATAGTTAATTAAAAGAAAAAGTGTAACATTTTATTATAAGGTATGACTTTGCTAAGCTGTCCCCAACTGGGGCGTTGCAACTATAAAAAAATATTTTTTCCAGATTTTTTAATATATGCAATATGGCTCATCGCAAAACCTTTAGAGGACAAAAAGATTTTTTACGACTTCAGGAGGCTGTTGTATAAATAATGGAAAGCGATGACACTGATGCTGAATAAAATATTCTTATAGTGCCAACTGATACAGCTGTCATAAGTGATGAAGACGAAGGAAATGAAGAAGACTTGTTGTGTATAAATATGCCGAAAGATGTGCCGGGAAAGATTGAGCTTGTCTATAGAAACGAAAACGATTCCAATTTAAATTGGAGTGACAGTGATGATGAACCACTTTCTAGTTTTTTCAAGGAAAAGCTAAGAGGCAATATAGATCAGGGCGACTTCGGAGATCCTAAGTGGAGAAAGATTTTACCATCTTATAGTGCAATTCTTAATGCAAGTGATGCAGTTATAAACCTTTTTAAGAATCATACTCCCCGAATTTTGTTTGAAAAAATGTTCGACATTGACATAGTTGATTTGATAGTCGAGAATAGTGTTTTATACGCTAACCAAAACAACCGGCACACCTTCGCCCTAGATCGATATGACCTGAAACCATTTTTAGGGATTTTTATTTTTGAGAGGATTTTTTGCACTACCTTCAGAGCACGATTATTGGAGTTTGGATGAAGATTTAGGAGTTTCTTTGGTTGCAAAATCAATGAGCCGCAAAAAGTTCCTGGAAATTATAAAAAACTTGCACTTCACCGATAACAGCCTCGCCAATAGTTCCAATGACAAAATGTTTAAATTAAGGCCTCTTTGTAATCTCATTGAGAGAAATTCATGGCAGTGGGGTGTTATGCATGAAAATTTATCGATAGATGAGTCCATGATTAAATGTTTTAGTAGGCATCCAGCAAAGCAATTTATTATGGGTAAACCGGTAAGATTTGTATATAAGAACTGGGCTGCAACAAGTTCCGATGGGTACTGCTATGTTTTTGACGTTTATTGTGGAAAAGAAATGCACGTTCCTTCGAGTTCTGATCCTCTTGGCGAACGAGTTGTTAAATCTCTTCTTGCAAAAATGCCCATAGTAACTGTAGAACACATCGTATACTTCGACAACTTTTTCACCAACTAACACCTATTATGTGAATTAAAATGTTTGGGATTTAGAGCGACTCGTACAATTCGTGATAACAGAACAAAAAAATGTCCAGTAATGCCCGTAAAAGAAATGAAAAAAAAAGATAGAGCAGAATATGATTTTCGTTTTGATAAAAATAATGAAATCACAATAGTACGTTGGAAAGACAATAACGTCGTCACTATGGCAAAAAATTTTGATTTTGTTCATCCACTAGGAAAAGTAAAAAGATGGTGTAAGGCTCGAAAAGAAAAGACTGACTTCAGTATACCTAGATTGTTTGTAAATTGCAACCAGGGAATGGGAGGCGTTGACCATGGGAGGCGTTGACCAATATATAAGCCTTTACAGAGTATGCATTAGAGGAAAGAAGTGGCGGTGGTGTATTTTTACATATATTCTAGATTTGGCGGTAAGTAACGCTTGGCGGTTACATGTTTTGTTATGCAGAACTCAAAATATGACTCCAATGGACCAATTATCGTTCAGAAGAAACATTGCTAGGGCATATGTAACGCCTGGAATTTCTAGAAAACGTCCAACTCCTTCCACCGCAGTTGATGCTGATCGAAGAAACAACGGACACAATCCTGAAAGAATAGCAATTCGATGTGTTGTTTGTCATTCGGAGATGTCGATGGAGATGCGAATTACGCACAAAAACACTTTGTGTAGAACGAAATTGTTTTGGTAAATTTCATAACTAAAATGTCACCATGTGGGCACGCCCATTTTTCTTAAAAGCTAACAAAAAATTTTGATTTTTTTAATGAATTCCTTTTATTTTATCTATATTAAAGCAATCAATAATAATGAAAAAAGTTTTTTATTATTTCTTTTTGGGCGGTAATGGGTTAAGCACATAGAACATAGCAGGCTACATGGCTACACGATCGCCAAGTGGCTGCAAGTGGCGCTGTGTTATGACTAGTGTTGTGCTAATCAGCTCTTTTGAGTGGCCGCTCTTTTCAGCTCCGCTCACTTTACTGAAGTATTTCATTCATTTAGCTCAGTAGCTCAGTTCATTTGTAGTGAAACATTTTTTCAAGCATAAAGAAAGAGCGAAAACCGAAACATAAAAAGTTACAAATTTATACAGAGTGTGTTCGTGTGTGTGTCATACATTGCAAAACAAGGCAGATGAAGTATAAATAAATTCAGTGAAGTGCGACTTTGACCAGCGCACGAAGGGTTCCGTACAGGCACGAGATATGTTATTCAATACGAACAATATAAACTATAGTTTTGGCATTTTTTTCGTTTTTGGGTTTTTTGGTTTTAAGCGTTTTTTTTAGTTTGGGGGTTTTTTTAAATTTATTGGCGCTTTCTGAGTTTTGGCACTTTTTTCACGTTTTGGCGATTTTTTTTTGGTTTTTGGTTTTTGAATTTATTTTAATTTTTATTATTTTGGTGTTTTTTTTATTTTGGCGATTTTTTTATTTGAGCGTTTTTTTAATATTAGCGTTTTTTTCATATAGGTGATATTTTTTTTTGGTTTGGCGATTTTTTTAGTTTTGGCTATTTTTTTCGTTTTTGAAGTTATTTTAATTTTCGAAATTTTTATTTTTTTGGCTTTGTTTTTTATTTTGGCGATTTTTTTTAATTTTGGCTATTTTTTTAGTTTTGGCACTTATTTTTCGTTTTGCAGATTTTTTTCGGTTTTTGCCGTTTATTTTAAATTTTTGGCGATTTTTTTTTTAATTTGGAGATTTTTTTTATTTTTGGCGATTTTTTTTTCATTTTGACGATTTTTTTTCACATAAACAATTATTTTGGTTTTGGCGCATTTTTCGCGTTTTGGCGATTTTTTTCGGTTTTTTGCATTTTTTTAATATTGGCGATTTTTTTCATTTAAACGATTTTTTCGAATTTGGCGATTTATTTTAGTGCTAGATTTTTTTTTTAATTTGGTCGATTTTTTCGATTTGACGATTTTTTTTTTAAATTTTTGGCGATTTTTCCAGGTTTTGGCGATTTTATAATTTTCGGATTTTTTAGTTTTACCGTTTTTGAAAATTTCAAGAGTTTACCTCTTACGGTCTCCAAGATATAGCAATTTGTCAAAATTACATAGTCAAAATTGCATTAACTGATGGACCACCCTTTAATTTAAATTTTTTAATGTTTATTGTTGTAGTCTATATAAAAATACATTAATTTTACAAATTTCAAGTGTCAATATACATATGTACATACAATTGTATGTATATTACATGAGATTTTAACATTTTTCGCCGCTCGTTTTGGAGCACCCTTTAATTTCTAATTCTCATGTATTTGTTGTTGTAGTGGCCAAGGTTCTACATACTCTGTCCAAATTTCAGGTCCGTAGCTCTTACGGTTCCTGAGAAAATACCGTGTGACGGACAGCGTAGCGAAAACAATAGGGTTTCCTTTTTTCACCCTTGTACGGTGTACGGAACCCTAAAAATAGATAAAAGTAAAATAGTTTAATGAGTGGAATTTGTACATACATACATATGTATGTATGTACATATATATGTATACTTTTTTATGTGCGACACAAAAAATTTGCTGAAAAAGCACAAGACTTGTATCGAACTCTTTCATTAGGTCGTTTTAGACACAAACCCACTTAAATTACATAGGTTTGTGTCTAAAACGAGCTGCTGAATAAGTCCACATGTTATTTAAATGGGTTTGATTATAGGTTTGTGTCTAAAACGAGCTACTGAAAGTCTTCGATACAAATGTAGAAACCACTCAGTACTGAGCTGACAGCGCTCAGTGAATTGAACGGCTCACAGCGCTCAGTTAAGTGAATCGTTCAATTGAACTAGTTCGTTCATGAGCTACACAACTCTAGTTATGACCCACAAATTTATGATTACTTGGCAACACTGTGAACATGTAAATGTCATACTATTGCATATTTTCTTTTATAAGTTTAATTTCCTTTTTATTTAGACTGATGAATATACATGAATTTTAAAGACTGAAATACGCGTGTTAAATAAATAATAATAATAAAAACGTTCAAATAAAATAATAAATTTCTATTTCAATAAATTAAAAATTTTAATTAGTAAAAATTTCTTCAAGATGAATCCTGATCAATTTTCACATCTGTTAGAAGCATTCAATAAAGCACAACGTGAATTGGTACAACAATTAAATGTGAATTCTACTCTCCAAACATAGCAACAACAAAGTTCACAGCCAGTACAAGTGCTAATACCTCCTTTTGAAAACTTCGATAGGAAAAAAGAAAATTTCAGATTGTACCAGTGATGTTATACGTAGGGAAAAATCCCTATTCGTAGGGATTTTCATGTAAAAAATTGTGCGTAGGGAAAAAAAGACAGATTTGTTGAAAACGTCAAAATGTAGGGATTTTGCACAAATATATTTACGTGGCAACCTGTTTAAATTTCTAACAACATACACATAAAATTGTTGATACGGCAACGTTGCGAATTGTCAAATTTCTTAAAGTGTTTTCTTACCGCCATTGCAGCTGTGATATTAAAATTGTATTCTGCGATTGCGAAATAAAATATATAAGAAAATGAACTCATCCTCTTCTTCAGACTCCTCAGCTTACTTTATTTTGAGGAAACGAAAAAATATCGCAAACGAAAATTTAGTAAGAAATGGCTGGAAGAAGACAACTTTAGGGGCTGGCTCGAAGCTGTCTCTGATTAACCTTTTAAATGCAAATGTTCTGCATGCAATAAAATTTTAAAATGTGGAAAATTCGACCTCCTTAAGCACGCAGAGAGGAATATACACAAAAAATATGTAAACGTTTTGAAAAAAATCAAACAAAATAAACACTTTTTTTTAAAAAGAAAAGCAGTGATTCAGCCGAAAAAGCCAAGAAAGTTTTTGAAATAAAACTCAGCATGTTTTTCGCAGAGCATAATGTGGCGTTGCAAGTGGTTGACCATCTTATACCACTTCTTAAAGATATCGCACCAGATTCTGACATAATAAAAAATGTCGAGCTTGAAAAGCAAAAATGCACCAGCATTATAAAAAACGTAATCGCAAAAGTTGAAAGAGACAACTTAGTAAATAAATTGAAAGTCACTAAATTTTCTGTGATGGTTGATGAGAGCACAGATATCGGTATGGATAAGCATATGTGCGTCCTCGTCAGATTTTTTGACGAAGAAAGCGAGCGAGTTGTAGTTAAATTGCTGGATTTGCTGCCGATAGGAATTGATTGCACTGCAGAAGTCCTTTATAATACATTAAAGAATGCATTTTATCTTTTGGAATTCCATTGATAACATAATTGGTAAATATAGCGATATTAAAATTATTCATATCATTCTAACGATTTTTTATTGGCAAGGCATGTGTAGTGACGGAGCAAATGTAATGGTTGGCAAGCATAACTCTTTTTCATCCAGATTAATTGGAGACATTCCAAATTCAATTGTTATAAAATGTCTATGCCATTCGGCCGAATCATTGCCAGTAAAGCTTGTTTGGAGCTGCCAAGAGCACCAGAGGATCTTTTGAGGCAAATAGGATCTTATATTTCGGGAAGTTCCAAGCGCTGTGCACAACTAGAATCTTTGCAGGAAATGCTTGAAGAGAAAAAGAAGAAAATTTTGCGGACTTGCGCAACAAGATGGCTCTCGCACCAGAAGTGTGTAGAAAGTATATTAGATAATTGGGATGTATTAATAGCATTTTTCAAACAAGCTTCGACACAAGACAAATTGAAATGTACAGAAAGGATCTATCTTGAGCTAAACAACGAATGTAACAAGGTATATTTGCTCTTTCTCAAGTACGTTCTCAATTATTTTAATTCATTAAACGCGCTTTTTCAATCAAAAGCTCCATTAATTCACGTTGTGCAGCGAGAATCAGCAAAAATATTTTTGAGTTTAGGTCAAAATTTTATAACAAAATCTGAGCTACGTATTGACTGCAATATAAGATCACCACATACATCTCTGCCTCTTGAAGAAGTTTATCTTGGATGTGAGTGTAACAAGCTTTTAAAGACTATTCCAAAAACAGCTGCAAATCAGCAGCTGGATTGCCTCCAGTTTTATATTACAGCCTTGGAAGAAATAAAGCAGAGGTTACCTCTAAAAATAGAAATATTTAAAGAAATGGAGTTTCTAAACCCCGAAATTGCCTTGGGGAAAAAAGGGGAACAAAAATGAATTGTCGTTTAAAAATATTTCGAAAATAGTGAATGTGGACGCAAATTCTCTCTTGCAGGAGTGGAGATCCCTTGAATTTAATTTTTCAGAAGAAGAAATGGATAACTTTTTAAAAATGGGCGTTGAAAACTTCTGGAGCAAAGTCATTAAAATTAAAAATTTTAATGACAATTTAATTTTCCCCCTTTTGTCAAAACTAGCTATTTTTGCTTTATCGCTACCACATGCCAATGCAGACAGCGAAAGGATTTTTTCAATCATAACTGATGTTCGTACAAAAAAAAAAGAAATAAGCTAAGTCATAAAATTCTAACGTCAATATGCATTGTCCGTTCCTATTTACAAGACGAATCTAAAAATTGTTACACCTTTCACTGTAACGAATTGCATTTAAAAAAAATATCTTTACAACTTTACGATTGTGAAGAAACAATCAGTCAAAACTTGTTTTAGTTTAGTTTCTAGAAGAAAACAAAACCAAAAAGTACAAAGTACAAATTTTTATGTTTCCTTTTATGTATTAACGATTTGTGATTTATGTGAATTTATATCATATGCTTTTATGTTTATTTTTATTTCTCTTTATTTTATTTCAATTATAAGAAAAGTACTGATTTACAAATTCATATCTGGGTAATTTGATCACAACATCTTAAGTCAAGTTTAAGAAGTTGAAAAAATTTTGTTAATCGTACGAAATTTCATTCAAATAATATTTTAAACTAATGGCCTGTTTCACAATAAAGAATTAAAGCTTTCGACTGAAAATTTATATTAAAAACAACAATAAAATATGAAAATTTGTTTTCAATATAACCTGTAAGCCGAAAGTTTTCTTTCGTTACTGTGAAGCAGGCAATAAGTTTTAAAAATTTCGTATTATAAACGACATTTTTCTTTAATTTTGGTTTATTTTATTATCCGAGTTTTTAAAAACTGATCTCAACTTATGGCGTTATCTTAAAATGCCTCAAATATAATTTATTATTTGTATACATATGTATGAATGTACGTGAAACTTTAAATAAATTTTACTCTTATAAAACCTACATTCATACGTAAATATTGGCATTAAAAAGTAGTAGGGATTTTTGTAGAGACAATTTTTTAAGCCCGTAGGGAAAAATAGGGATTTTTTTCGGCCTGCGTAAAGACTTTTTAAAAATGTGAATAACATCACTGGATTGTACCATCAACGATTTGAAAATTTTTTAGCAACGAAAGGAGTTTTTACGAACAAAACGCTTTGTCATCAAATTTAATTAACTCGATTGGGTCTACACATTTCAAGCTGTTAGTCTCTTTGGTTGCCCCCAAGACAATCAACAATGAAAAATACGAAGATTTATTATTGAAACTGGAAATTCATTTATGTCCAAAAAAAGAACATTCTGGTAAGTCAACATAGATTCTTATCAACCTACCAAGGCGAAGAACAAACAGCCGGATATGTGGTACTATTGCGCCGGGATACTAATGAGTGTGAATTTATATCAACACGTGATTGCAAGTCAGACATTTCGAACATATTCCCAAGAGCACAATTTATACGTGGGTTAAGGGACAACACAATTCGCGAACAATTATTTCAATCTCAAGAAGTCAAATTCGATAAAATTGTACAGAAGGCTTTGTAATTGGAAGCATCAAAAATAGATTGTCGGGAACTAAATACAAGGCAAACCATCAGTAGTGATGTCAACAAAATAAAAACCCGGACTTCAAGTCGCAGGGGGAGTCGTTCCAGTAATCCCCCATCAAGACTTCAACACCGTTCAAAATCTAGATTAAACTACAGCCAGTTAGGAATAGATAACGTGTGCATCAGGTGTGGTAGAGACAACCATAAAACAAAGGACTGCCGTACTAACCCGCATAACCTCAAATGTAAGTCGTGTGGCAAAAAAGGCCACTTACAACAAGTATGTATTAAGACATTAGTAAAATCTTCTAATAGCAATTCAATTTATAAAAATGAACATAATGAACTAATTCGTGACAACTATGGTATTCATCAAATTGTTGATTTATTTTCAAACCAAAATAATAGAGATGATTCTAATAAATACTACGCCACAGTAGAAATAAATGGACGCCGTCAAAAATTTGAAGTTGATATCGGTGTTGGGTTTACACTTGTACCAAGAAAAGAATACAGTAGACTATAACTAAATGCACCACTAAAAAATTGCTTGTCGATCATATACGAAAAACATCGTAATTCCTGATGGGAAAATCAACGTCAAAGTCAAATACAAGAACGTGACATCATATGAGGATTTATATGTAGTTCCTCACGAATACGATGCACTTCTGGGTCGAGTATCGATTCGCCATTTGAAAATTAACCTCAACGAAGTGGACAGCCAGGTTTTCAACAATGTTAATGCTGTTCAAATAAATAACGGCTACTCAATTTCAAATATTGTAATTAATTTTGAAGACGTTTTTACCGAGAAAATAGGATGTGTTCCAAAGTTTGAAGTCAGTCTTCAACTACGTCAGAATTCGAAACCGATATTTTTAAAGGAACGAGAATTCCGATACGTTTCGAGATCGTGTTGAGAAAGAGCTCAACGAATTAGAAGCCGCTGGTATCATTTCAAAATGCGAAAAAAGTGACTGGGGGTCACCCTTAGTTATTATTCCGAAACCAAATGGTGGGTTCGACTCTGTGTCGATTATAAACCAGGTTTTAATCCTCACCTCGTTTCAGCAAACTATCCTATACGCCGTATCGATGAAATTTTGAATAGTTTAAAAGGGTCAAAATACTTCTGCCGTCTTGACCTGTACAATGCTTACCTACATCTTCGAGTTAGTCCAGAATCGAGTCAAGTTCAGACAATGTCAATCCATAAGGGTGCATGCAAAGTAAATCGCCTATCATATGGCATAAAAACTGCCCCATCGGAATTCAATAGGATCATCGAACAAATTTTAGCTGGGCTAAACAAAACAATGTCATACTTCGATGACATTATAATACACGGAATAACAGAAACAGAGTGTATGCAAAATTTGATTGAGAGCCTCAAGCGTCTAAAAGACCATGATTTACATTTAAATAAGAACAAATGTTCATGTCTCCAAACACAGATTGAATACCTAGGACACTTTGTCCAATACAACAAAATTTCAAAGTCACTCACAAAAATTTAATCAATTACGAATATGCCTTGCCCTACTACAGTAGATGATGTGCGTCGATTTTTGGGCATGGTAACATACTATTCCAAATTTATACCAGATATGTCTTCAATAACATACAACTTACTTCAATTTCTGAAGAAAAGCAGAAAATTTTATTGGTCTTCAATTTGTGAAGCTGCATTTATAAAGCTTAAAAACATTATAGCCAGTGACCAAGTACTAATGCCCTTTGATCCAGATCTTCCAGTTCTAGTTGCTTGCGACGCCAGTCTTACGTCCAGTTGCATACGCATCAAGGGGATTGACTACAGCTGAAATAAATTATAGCCAATTAAATCGCGAAGCATTGGCAATAATATTTGCAATCACTTTTTTCATGTGTCTCTATGGGAGAAAATTCGAACTTGTCACCGATAATAGTCCTTTAACGCGAATATTTTATCAAAAAAACAAAATGCCAGCAATAATTACATCATCCAGATTACTACATTATGCCGAATGCCTCTCAAATTTCGACAATGAAATAGTTCACAAAAAATGTTCAGAAGACTCAAACGTTAATTGCCTATCTCGTGCAACACAATTGTTTGAAAAACAAACCACAGACAAAATTATCAACGAAGAGGTAAATGAATTATGTTTTCAATCTATTTTTGAAATTTCCAGTGAGAACATCAATGCTGAAATATTGGCTCCAGAAACATCAAAAGATCCTGTACGTTCCAAAATTTCAACGAATCTAATAGATGGAAAAGGGAAACAGAAAAGTACACTCTACATAATGGTGTTATATTTAATGGCCAACGAGTCATTATTCCAAGTAGCCTTCAGCCTGCAATTCTTCAAGAATTACATCATACGTATCCGGGAATAACAAAAATGAAGCAACTTTCTAGAAGATACTGCTATTGGAAAGGAATTGACCGTGATATTGAAAGAACAGTAAGATGTTGTGAACCTTGTGTTCAAGTTCAAAACAAACCTCCAAAAGCCCCATTGCATCACTAGCAAGAACCAAAGGAAAATTGGGAACGAATACACTTCGACTACGCATGCCCCTTCCCAGGTCATCACTTTAATTATCGTTGATTCCGAATCAAAATGGTCAAAAAAATTTTCGCTAACTTGCGATTTTTTCGCGTTCTTTTCAAACTTTTTATATTTTAATGGCTTTTGCGACTTCTAATCAATGTTAGTGCTTGCTTCCGATTTTGAAAATTTTCGCGTTTTTTTGCAAAGTTCGCAATAAATGCGACTTTTTAAACAATATTGGACTTTGTTATCATCGCGCTCTTAATATGTTTTTGCAAATTTTCGTAATATTCGCGAATTTTTTGCATTCCTTAAAGTTTTAGCGACTTTTAATCAATATTATGGCTTATTTAGAATTATGCAAATTCTCGCGATTTTTTGCAAAGTTCGCGATAAAATCTACTTTTTGGGTGTCTTTTTCTTAGCTTCCTAACAGTTTTTAAGATTTTAAAACATTAAAGGTATTCACGTCAAAAGTTGCACTGGTGCGAAAAAGCAAAATTGCAAAATTTTCAAAAAATATAACAACAAACACATAGAAAATTATTCTGCACAAATGATGCAAAATTGTCAGGGTCTGAGTAAGTGCAAGATTATCAGGGTAAATTTTGCAAAGTTGTGCAACTTTTTATGGCATTGCCAATCCAAAAAAATGTGCAAAAAGTACTTAAAAAATCAACCATACATCAAATTACAACGCAGAAATACCTAAATGTATTTCTTTTAAATGAAAAAAAACAAGTGGTTGAAGATGTTTTCGGTACAAATAAAGTAATTGAAAAATTATAATTTTTTTTTAAATTCTTAGCCAGAAATTGCAAAGAAATCTTTAAATTTGATTTAAAGATCACAAATACATAATTTTGCTATATTCCAAAGACCTATGCATGGCTTAAATTGTTATTACAATTGTGTTAAATAATAGCAATATTATTAATATTGATATTTTTATTAGTGAATTAAATGAAAAAAACAAGTGGAAGATATTTTCGGACCAAATTAATTAATTAAAAAATTATGAACAACATTTTTTTAAAAACTCTTAACTATAAATTACAAAGAAATCTTCAAATTCGATTGTAAGATAACAAGTAAATAATTTTGTTATTTTCAAACAACCTATGGCTTAAATCGTTATTACAATTTTGTTAATACCAATACTATTAATTTTGATATTTTTATTAGTGAATTAATTACAGAATAATTCAGCATTTAAACAAACTGTTTTAACAATTAAGAACCATACGAGTACAATATATCATTGCTCACGTCAAAAAGTGCAATTATGCTTTTTTTGCACAGTTGCTAGAGTTGACGTGAATACCTTTATTATTAAACTTTGTCATCATCCCGATTTTTCGAATTTTCGCAATTATCGTGAATTTTTTGCATTCTGTACAGTTTTATCGATTGTTAATCAATATTGTTTTTTTTTTAATTTTGCCATTTTTCGCGAATTGTAGTTTTTTTGCTTTGCAAAAATATAATTACTTTTGTAATTAACATTAAAATTTTTTTACTTTCTTTTATATTTTGCAATAAAAAATTTTTCTTGGCAATAATTTGTTTAACTTATTTTGATATATTCTCAACACTGTTTTTGGTTTGCAGCCATAAAAAATAGAAATTAGTTTAATTTGACTACTACGACAAATGAGCATGAGCAACAACCTGTATAAAGGCACAACGCAAATTATGTCGCTCCTTCCGAAAAAAACTATGTTCACACCTTAACAACTGTGGCGTAACTAACGATGTGTCGTAGTCGTGACTAAAAGAAGAGCCAAACATAGGAATAGAAATAACGGCATATACTCGTCTCACACGCTCTGTATACAAGATATCAAAATGAGTATTTTACACAAGATAGAAAATGATATTGCCAATATTTCTATATTATTAACTCAAAAATCGCGATTTTTAAATAAATAAAATTTATACTTTGAAACGAGAAAAAAGCTATGAGTCCGATGACAGCGGAGATGTGTAAACATCTAGTAATGAATTTTTTTTCTAAACTAACTAAAATAGGATACATAAATTTTTGACTCTACACACAGAAAAAAAATTTTAAATCGTTAAAAACGGTTAAATTTAAATTTTTTTGGCAATGTATTTGCTTCATGTGTGTTTCATGTTAATTTAACATGATTTATAGTAATTGTGCAAACAATTTATACTTTTGAAATAACTTTATTTCACGTTGAATTAACATTTAAGTACTGTTGAAATCAAAATGAAGAATCATGTTGAATCAAAATTATTTCAAGTTAGATCAGCATGAATTTAATTTAATGTAGTAATTGTATTTTATTACTTACGTGTGGTTGACATAGGCATCAAAAAAAATTTTATATAAATTAAATTGGCTTCCCCGGCCAAGATTTGAACTCGGAACTCTTCGCGTGCTACTCAACGTGCTTACCTCTGCAGCCACAACAACTTTAAATATTCGTAAGATACACACTAAATATGTATCATCTTGAATTAAATTATAATTTAACATTATTTCTTATCAATTATTTGAAAAGTTTTAGTTTTATTTAAAAAAAAGAACAAAATGCTTTGGCTTGAAAACTTTTAGTTAACCTTTATGTCAACGGCAACATACCTGGGTATGTTTTTAGTTTTGAAAACGCTGTAGCTCTAAACTGGATAACCGGATCGACTTGAAATTTCTTGATATCTGTTTTACGCAATAGTTACACGTTTGGTTAGGATTAGATCATCCGTTCGGAAGATAAAGCCCATTTACAAAGTTGCACCCTTAAGTCAACAGAATACATACCTGGGTATGTATAGTAAAACGCATGCAAAAATGATAATATAATATAAAAGTATAGTTTATTTGGAGATAAGTTTTGTAATTCTTTTTTTATTATTATTATATAATGTCAGTTTTAATTATTTTTGCTTAATATTATTGAAATTCATATACATCTATCGCATTGAGGTAAGTCTTTGGAATGCTCTGTGCACACTGGTTTGTTGCATAATGTGCATGCTTTACGAGTAGGGCGTCGTTTCGAGCAGATGTAGCAATTCCCCTTTACTTTTAGCCGGCCCGTACTATCACGTTCCTCCGATGCATGTGCCTCAGCATCCACAACTCCGATGGGCCCACCTATCATGACTTCGATGGCGTTGCGCGTTGAAAAAACTCTGGATATTCTGCTGTTATTCGCCTTTCTTTCCATTTCTGGCTTGCACAATTGCTCGCTAAGCTGATGGAGAAACATCCTACGGCGGCTTGTAGATGTCTTCAGGTGAGTGTTGTTGTCAATGTATATTACGTATGCAGCAAACGCAGCAACGTCCACAATATTATAAATAAAGCCAGAGGCCATCTATTTGTGCGCCGCTTCTTACTAAATTCGGACAAGCACTTGTCCATGTTATCAACGCCACCTTTGGTTTTGTTGTAGTCCAATATAAGCAATGGCTTCTTCTTAGGACCGGTCGTTTCTGTTGTATAATGAGTAGTGGACAACATTACAACTGCCTTGTTTTTCTTGGGAACGTACGAGCACATTGTAACGTGATTACAGAACCCAAACATTGATGATTCAGCCTCACGTCGTTTCGGGTTGGCAAATGCTGCTGGCACGAATGTACGCCTTTTGTTGCAAGTACCCAATATAAATAAATTATTGTCTAACATCAAAGTTTTTGCCAAGTTGTAGCTAGTGAAAAAGTTGTCACATACAATATTTCTTCCACTTACAGTAAAAAGGTTGACACATAAATCCTTTACTATTCTTTCCCCAACGTTTCTTTCACGTTCACCAGACGGTGCCATTCCTGTATAGATTTGTCCCTGCATTGAAAAATTATATTCAATTTATAATTAGTGTTTTTATGGGAATTTTTACAATTTAAGTTTAAAATTTGTTAACGCACTAATAATCCCAAATTATTATTTTACTTATTCAGTAAAATATTTTTTTATTAAAATACATTGAAGTTGATTATTGAGGGGTTTAGCTGGATCCTATGCGCATTTCACTGTTGCTAATGCAGATCATCAGGGAACCTTTACCCAAAGCTTCTTAAAACAACTAGAGTTATTATGTTATAAACTTTCATTTAAAAAAATGAGAAGCTCAACAACAAATAACAAAGTTGAAAGAAGAACTCAATAATCAACATGTTTTTTATTTTCTTACTTTACCATTACTACATTGGCTGACTTTTTTTCCAGCTTCAACTTGTAGATATAAAGAGTATGTAAAAAGAAAATAAATGTAAATAACAACAACAGCTATTCAAGAATAAAGTGGTGCCACACAAGTATTTTTTTGACCGGGTGCAATCAAATTAATAATTGCTGTTTTTTATTGGGAATTTTTACAATTTAACAACAACAACAACAACAATAAATGTTTCTACCTATATTTATTATATACGTATGTCGTCTCCCTACACAACCACGTTTTTCAACAAACAATGACTGTGAGGATGAAATTGGTTATCATAAAATTTTTTAGCCTTTTGTCCATTTCTAACAAACTAAAAAAAATCGGAAATTCCAACAAACCAGGTAGATACGTAATTAGCATTTTTATGCTAACGACGTACCATTCCCCATACAAAACGTATGTACATACCCAGGTACACCCACACGGTGGTCAAAATCAAGGCAGCGGAAGCATGCCATAAACGGGTCCTGTGGCCGTGCTATAAAACGGGATCACTTCATATATACGCCCTTTGACACCAACACATCCATCACCTTATTGGTGACCTCAAGCATGATGTTCGTCTGACCACCAGCCCTCACCATCCATGGCTTAGGCACTAAGCGAACGCTCTTCTTGAACCTCCCCTGGGACATTTCCTCCTTCAGGTTCATCTCGTACAACTCAGTCATAAATTCGGCAGTACACGTTGTACGACGACCCTAGGTCCCAGGTTATCGTTCACTTTAACCTCCAAACCCACCTCAGCGAACTTGACATTTGCAGCAATCTTCTCCCTCTCAGCAACAGATGGGGTGCGGATAACAGCACTCCGTCCCTCAATGGCCGGATACCATGCACTCGCACACCAAGTGTGGGTCCAACCTCCCCTACTACCATGTCGACGACGTCCTTGGAAGATTCACCCTTACCACGAACAACAACCGACCAGGTCTCAACTGGTTTCACCACTGGAGCAGCCGCAGTGGCAGCAACACCAGCAGCAGAAGCAGCACCGCGAACATCAACACGCGCCGCATTATCGGGCACGCGGGCTGTAACACCACGCACCGTACCGGAAGCACCAGAGTTTTCGGCAACCAGTCGCATCAAAAGCGTCTCATAACGAGCCGAAAATGCCATTACGCCACGAGCAATGCCCTTATCCACCGCATCACCAAGCACCAGGTCCGTCAGCCCACCAGTTATCGCCTTCATGTCCCCAATGGGATCGCCCTGCGATAATCCAGAAGTAGGCTTCTTCTTCTGGCGGCTTACTCTCGTCCTCGATGTCGGAGAAAGCACTGACAAGAACTTCATCGTCTCCACCCGATTCACCAGTGATAGCAGCTCCAGCACCAATACCACCAACAGCACCAGCAACATCAGCACCAGCAGCACCACGCACCTTCTTCTGGGTCTTCAGTGACCCCGTCTTCTGCCTTTTAGTTTTGGCCTTAGCTCCATCCTCGCCACTCGTGTCACTAACAGGAGGCCGCAGAGGCGTCATTGAGAGCGGCAAAGGAAAGGGATGGTCATCCGACGGAATGTCGGAGATATTCCCCTCACCACCCTTCCTCTTCCTAGGTACCATTGTAAATGGCACTCAACACAAACACGAGTAAATCGCCTATCCAATCGACCAAAAACGTGAAAAACAGCCAAAAATTTTCAGCAAATCTTCTGGTAAAAATTTGCCAAATCTTTGATTTTTTGGGATGAGCAGCGGCTTAGCTGAGACACCAACCAGCAATGACAACTTGCAAAGCCACAAACCTTTTAGCCAAGACACAAACCCGTCTGGAATTCCCAAAAACCGGTAAAAAATCGCCAACATCCCAAAACTTCCCCGGAAAATCAACGGCAACACAGATTTTTAAAATTTTATTCAAAAACTTACCAGAGCGGCAACACTAAACCAAATATTCTCGCAAACGACCTTTCTGCCGGAGATTGCCCTTGCGACACCAAATACTCTGGCAGACGACATTTCTGCCGGAGATTGCCCTTGAGACACCAAATATCACTAAAACAGTTTGTCCTTACTGCCGGAATTTCACCTTGGCAGTTTTAAGGCTTTTTTCTTCTTCGCACTCTTATTGTTTTATTTATTTTCTAAAACCATACATACATACATGTATGGGATTCTTGTTTTTAGGGTTCCGTTCACCAAAGGTGAGAAATGGAACCCTATTGTTTTCGCTACGCTGTCCGTCTGTCCGTCACACGGTATTTTCTCAGGAACCGTAAGAGCTACGGACCTGAAATTTGGACAGAGTACGTAGAACCTTGGCCACTACAACAACAAATACATGAGAATTAGAAATTAAAGGGTGCTCCAAAACGAGCGACGAAAAATGTTAAAATCTCATGTAATATACATACAATTGTATGTACATATGTATATTGACACTTGAAATTTGTAAAATTAGTGTATTTTTATATAGACTACAACAATAAACATTAAAATATTAAAATATCTAAAAATTTTCTCACATATTAAAAAATTTAAATTAAAAGGTGGTCCATCAGTTAATGCAATTTTGACTATGTAATTTTGACAAATTGCTGTATCTTGGAGACCGTAAGAGGTAAACTCTTGAAATTTTCAAAAACGGTAAAACTAAAAAATCCGAAAATTATAAAATCGCCAAACCGAAAAAAATCGCCAAAACCTGAACAAAATCGCCAAAAATTTAAAAAAAATCGCTAAATCGAAAAAAATCGACAAAATTAAAAAAAAAATCTAGCACTAAAAAAAATCGCCAAATTCGAAAAAATCGTTTAGATGAAAAAAATCGCCAATATGAAAAAAACGCCAAAAACCGAAAAAAATCGCCAAAACGCGAAAAATGCGCCAAAACCAAAATAATTGTTTATGTGAAAAAAAATCGCCAAAATGAAAAAAAAATCGCCAAAATTAAAAAAAATCGCCAAATTTAAAAAAATCGCCAAAACAAAAAAATCGCCAAAATTTAAAATAAATGCCAAAAACCGAAAAAAATCCTCAAAACGAACAAAAAGTACTAAAACTTAAAAAATCACCTATATGAAAAAAACGCCAAAATTAAAAAAATCGTCAAAATAAAAAAATGGCCAAAATAAAAAAAACGCCAAAATAATGAAAATCGCCAAAATTAAAAAAACTTCAAAAACCAAAAAAAAAAAATCGCCAAAACGCAAAAAAAGTGCCAAAACTCAGAAAGCGCCAATGAATTCTAAAAACCCCAAACTAAAAATAAACGCTTAAAACCGAAAAAACCCAAAAACGAACAAAATGCCAAAACTATAGTTTATATTGTTCGTACTGAACTACATATCTCGTGCCCATACGGAACCCTTCGTGCGCGGGTCAAAGTCGCACTTCACTGAATTTATTTCTTTTTCGCACTCACTGTTTTATTTATTTTCTACAACCGTACATACATACATGTATGGGATTTTATCGTACTTTGCACCGGAGGATAAATCGACTATAACTCCGGTGTTAGTCAATGGATTTTCTTCACTTCACTATTTACGTTTTCTGTTTTTCATACACTGTAATATAAGCCTAATCACGATTTTATACTTTAAAGTTTACTATACAAAGTACTTTGAATAAAAACACTATATAAAAACACGACCGTTTGCTTCAATTATACAATTGCGAGTGAGTAGATATGGACAGAAGGAATCTCGTTATTCCATTCATGCGCGTCACTTTTTAGATGACGAGGCATTTGGCTTTTTTTTTAATATTATGCCTTATAATGTAGACAACACATATAATGATAGTTTAGAAGGCAACACATTCTTAGCGACTCAAATAGGTTCGGGACTATTCATCCGTCATAGAGAGTACGCTTGCCCTGTGAAGCAGAAATTTAAAGATTTTTGAAACAATGCTCTTCTCTCAACCAATGTCATTTCTCACAACACTTGTTGTATTATTAAACATTCGGAAAGCTCTTATAGCGGCTTTGGTTGAGATCAATGCAGCATCTGCCTTTTTTAATATCTTCCATTTTATTAAATCGCTCATTGAAGCTTTACTCATAACTCCACGCCAAGACACTGTGATTGTACCCAAATTGTTTACATTTTGATTGAATTTGTTTCGAATGGCTTCTCTGACTGCACTGTTATTATAATATGCCTTTTTTTCTATTGTGGGCTAGATCAAGGTCATTTGCATCGTTTACAACTTGTGCATCAATAATGAGTAGCTCATTCTCTTTTATTCCAACAATGTGTGGCTTTCTTAGACCATCCGATGTATTTAATTGCAGTTCTCATGTACCTCGAATCCCTGCTCTACAATCTTTCTTACCACAAATGTTTTAACACAGTCATGTCTTTCAATTCTCGCATGAGAAGATCTGTGACATACTTGTATTGTGTGGTATGGTGTTTCTTGCAACATGCATCCTGCTCTGCATGTATGATCTATTCCCGGTCTTCCACGGGATGTTCTTGATTTCGATGGTAGAGCATTGATTCTTAGTCTAATGCAATTAATATAATCACGGCCTTTAAGCAACTTGGTCGGCTACCTGACTCATCTGTGCTTCTTTAATCTGTTTGGCTTCTCTTAAACCTGCACCATCTACTGAACTATATAGTTTATTGCTAAAATATTCATTAATTGTTTCGGCCTCAAGAAGGGAATAATTCCCAGCTCGTAGCCTGCGTTCAGCGATGGTTATTTCATTTTGCACAGCATCGAATATCTGAGATTCGTCTATGACATTTGGCAAATTTAATATTCTCTAGTCTCTTTTTTCTAAGCATCGGACCAAACCATCTCACACTTTCAATACCTAAGCCCCCTCCAGAGACTAGTGCATGGAAGAATGCAATTGGAGCATCATTCGGTAGATTTAACCATTTTCGTACATATCTTCGGATGTTTTTATCTGTTTTATTAAGGCTGCTTATTTTAATTTCCTCCAGTGTTAATTTATGATGTAATTAAGGAATTAACACTGTGCGTAATCCATGTAACCGTTGTTGTGGTTTCAGGGGAGCTTTAGTTAATCTTTCTAATTTTCCAGTGATTTCATTTTCTTGCCGTATTTTACATCTACCATCCGCCGTGAATGATACTCCAAGATATCTCCATTCCTCAGTTCTTTTGAGGGCCGGCATAGAACGGCCATTTATGTTTAAATTGTTCTGCTCAATTATTGTTCTTTTTTGTTTTGGTTGTCCTTTGATACTTATACTTAGACATTTTGATGTATTCAACTCCAAACCACATTTCGGAAAGAATTCGTGCGTGGTGTCGATCAGTTTCTGCAAACCGTCTTCCGTCGATGCTAGTAGAACCAGATCATCAGCAAAAGCCAGCGCATTTATAACTGAACGACCCAACCTATAGCCAATCTCATTAGGTAGCAGATCCAGTAGTTTGTCAATCACCATGTTAAAGAACATGGGTGATATAGGATCTCCTTGTTTTACACCCCAGAGGGGATAATTTCCATGAGGTTGTCGTCAAGGTTGTTTGGGTTGTTTTATAAAATGTTTGAATATACTTTATTATAAAGTTTTTATGAAAGCCAAATGATTTCAGAATCTCAAATATCGTGTCATGAGTCACGGAGTCAAACGCCTTTCTTACATCTAGAGATGCTATGTACAACGAGCTGTATTTGTTTTTGGTTGATTTCAAGACCATATCTAGTACTATTGTATTATCGCCAACTCCATCCGTTTTTATAAACGCCCTTTGCCGTTGGTCTAACTTTAGGGAGTCTTCAATACGTCTAGCTAAGATGGTATGTAGCTGACGTACCAAGACCGATGGGATGGTAATTGGTCTGAAATCGCCCGGTTCTCTTGCGTCTGGTTTCTTCGGGATAAATATAGTTTTTGATCTTGCTATTTAATTTGGAAACTTACCATACCACAGGATTATGTTAAATATTTCAGACAATATCCCAGATGGAACGTTCTTTAATTGTCTACTTGTGATTCCATCTGGGCCTGGGGATGTGTTCATTTCCAATCTATATTTATCTATTTCTCCTGATGTTATTGAAGACCAGACTCTTACTAATTGTTGCCTTTTAGATGGTAGAATTGGCTTTGTTGTACTGCCCGTTTCCATAATATTTCTCCAGAACGGCTCCATGATTTGTTTCGGTGGCAATATGGAGTTATTTGGACCTTCAATGATTGATTTTATGCAACGGGATTGATGATTTTCCCATTGTTTTTGCGATTTAGCATAGTCTATTTGCCTTTGTTTCCTTCGACTTGTTTCAACATTGTTATTTATATTTGTATTTTCTCTTCTTTGTCTGGAAACAATAGGTAAAAAGCTAGCTATATAGTTTGTGGGGCAGGTTAAAGTACCCGTTTTTCCTACACTTCTCGCATTCTCAATGATGTCCATTAACACAGTAATCTGAAACTGATCTTGATTATTTATTCGTAACTCATCCAAAGAATTTGTTATGAAGTGGTCATCATTATCATCACCCATTGGAGTATGTGTTGGAGACACTGGCGTTATTGTGTCTGGATCGATGTTTGATCCAGTTAAAAAGTTTTCCACATACTCATAAGAATCTTTCTGCCTGGCTTTTTTGATTGCTTCCACAGATCTTTTTGGGCAGAATTTATTTAATTCTTTATTCATAAATTTTACTCCATGGAGTTCAGATTCTTTTTTCCCCATTAGCATCAATTCTTCTTCGGACCACCTACTTTTAACCTCAATACGGACATTTAATATATCACTTTCATTTGGATGGGCACGTCTTATATGGACACCAAGTCCTGTTCTTGTGGTGAAAGATCTTGAGCAGATACTGCATTGGAACATTGTTTCTGGATAGTTAGAAGAAAGTAAAGTATTATTTTGTTGGTTTCCCCCGTCAGTGGACGGAGGATTTTCACTGTTATTTATTCTTTGATTTGGGCCAACATTTTTAAAGAAAGATGGGCTGACAACCCAAATTTCCTTTAAGCCTTCCTAACTTAGCCATTAGTCTAGGACTAATGTTACTGGCGAGAACCACGAAGAGGTGTAGGATAGGCACATCCATGCCCCCTTTTATATATAAATATATGCACGTCACTAATACGATGACGAGGCACTGTTGTGAATCAGAATTGATCAACCCTCGTACCCGTACATTGCACAACTTTGTTAACGCAGCAGCAACCAGTTCATTCACTTGGTTGTTTGCTAAATTCTTTGCGTTGACAAATTGTGCAATAGTAATATTTCGTAATTGGTTCAAAAGCTTAATAACATTAAACATTTTAGACAGTTAGCATAATAATAATAGCTTTTAAGCATAATATAACATTTAACAAGTTAGCATGATAATAATAGCTGTTAAGCATAATGTTGATGAAGCTTTGTATAAATAGTACAGTATTTATTAAAGAATGTGGTCTTGTATTTAGCAGTCAAAAGTTAGAGTCATACCTGCGATTCCCACGGGACCCTCCAGGTTTAAAATTGTAAAGTAAAATAATAATAATAAAAATACTAGTTTTTAGTTGGCACAACTGTTTAATAAATCCCTTTTAATATACAAAAGAAAAATCCGTTTTTAAATAAAACACAACATTTTGGCGCAGCCGGTATTAGCCAGAGTACAGTTTGATACCTTTTGGCAGTTTGAAGGAAGTATATTGATATTGGAAAGCTATTTTAGCTCAATTTAATTTTAATATACTGAATTTAATTGTTAAAAGGATACGTTGGTCTGTATACCAACACTTACTACACAACGCAAGGTTTTAATGAGCTATTTTAGCTGCCGTAAGTTGCACAGACTTTGGTGGTAAACTCAACGACGATCAAACATTTGCTCGAGACAAATGGGACCAACACAAATGGTAAAAATACAGTGTTGCCACGATATTTTTAGAAAAGCAAGTTAATTGATTTTTAGTTAAAACACTGATTATGAATACCAATATTTAAAAAACCTTATTTAGCCCTAAAAGGTTTTTTGACTAATATGGTTTTTAAACCTCAATCAACTTTTTTTTATAAATATGGCTGTAAATGTATACCTATATACCTATTATTTAAAATTATTTCTTTTTTTATGAATATGGGGGTGAAAAGGGGAAATATGGAATTGTTTGCCAATATATATTTGTAAAATTTTTGAATATTTAAAAAAATTTAATGTAAGTTTTAAACAATTATATAAACAACCAATCTGAAATGCATAAAAAGCCAGTGATATGTCTATGTTTCATTAATTTTTGTGAGGAAAAATTACTTGAATTGATATTTAAATAACTTGGTGAAATATGATGTAAGTATTAAAAATATTAATATAAACTTGTTCAAATTAACTTTTATGTTATTAATTTGTTGTAAATAATATTTACGATCTCATTTTTATGTTCTTTAGTAAAGAATGTTATTGAATGAATTTAAGGACGTTTTCAATAAAAACACATACATATGTACTTTTTTTATTAATTGTACTGCTTTTTCTTCTTTGGTGTACTTTTTTTGCGAATTCAATATCGGGGTACCCTAGGCCCACATAAAGATTTTAATAATGAATGGAAGTTTGGCAATAGTAGTATTAAACTTACGAAGATAAAATAGCGATTGGAAATCAAATATGGGCTTTCATACTATGTTTATTTTCTTTACGGTTTCACAAAACACCAAAATATTATGATAAACATGAATTAGATATCTATAAGAAAATTTTAGTAAGCACAAATGCATACAAAAGAGAATATAGACCTGATGGACAAATCAAAGCAACGAGAGCTTATACATATATATAAGCATATTATCAGTAAATTGTTTAAGAAAGAAAGTGAAAATAACTCATCAACTTCATCATCACTACATGCAATAAAAAGTCCTTACAAGGGTGAGGGTTTGATGAAACTAAACACATACAAACCTAACTATTTATACTGGGATGATAATAATGAGTTAGTAGATCGCCTTAGGCTATTGCTAGCATCACAAGCTGCAGGTCATACTTATCACAATAACGAAATTGTCTCAATTATCGAAGAATTATATGAAGCAAAAATTATAGAATAATATTTATCTACATATGTAGATCATGTCCATCGATAAGTTTGGACACTATCTTAATGATACAGGTGGCACAGTTTTTGTGAAAAATGTTTCTGAGCTGCTGGGCTTCGTTATGGATACAACTAATAACATTGACATTCAAAACAAAAGAATCAAAAATGTGGCAAAAGCTTTGGAGGAAAACGACGCTGTTAATAAAATGTTTCTGCAAAGTCAAATTGAAGAGGTACGAGATGAAATCAACATAAGTTTAAGTCAGAAACTCAATGAAATTCAGGAAACTATTTCAAGTATGAAATTATTTTTTGAAAAAGAAATTAGAAAGATGAGTTAATTTATGGGTATGTAAGAAATATGATGGTCGACAGTACTTAAATGAACTCACACTGAACTCAAATTATCCCGTCAAATTCTAAATACGTTAAATAATGACTTCAAAAAGAAATTTAATAAATGAACTACATAAGCAAGCACCATTTTCCACGTCGAAGAGTTGTTATGGAAGGAATAGATGATCTTTGGCAAGCTGATTTAGTTTAAATGGGGAACTATTCTACAGACAACAGAGATTATCGATTTTTGCTGACTGTAATTGATACATTTTCAAAATTTGCTTCGGCAGTACCCTTGAAAAGAAAGACTGCATTGGAAACAAGCCAGGCTATGCAGAATAATTTTCAACTGGGACGAATACCAAAAAACTTGCAAACAGACGAAGGTAAAGAGTTTTTCAATAAACACTTTGGAAAATTGATGAATAAATACAACATTAATCACTACTCAACATATAGCAGAATGAAAGCATCAATAGTAGAACGATTTAACAGAATATTAAAAGGAATGATGTGGAAAGAGTTTAGCTTTAATGGGTCTTATAACTGGCTCGACATTTACAAAGACTTGATTAATACATATAATAAGAAAATTCATCGCACCATCAAAATGCCACCGAATCAAGTTAACTATAAAAATGAGAAAAAATTATTAAACACGGTATATAACCGCTTAAAACTATTCAAATTATCAAAGTTCAATGTGGGAGATCATGTGCGCATAAGTAAATATAAACATGTTTTTGAAAAAGGATATACACCAAATTGGACCACAGAAATTTTCACGATTAAAAGAGTTCAAAATACATATCCAGCCACATACATATTAGAAGACTATCGTGGTAACCCTATTAAAGGTGGATTCTATGGTGAAGAACTTTCAAAAACCAGATATCCAAATACATATCTAGTTGAAAAAGTTCTTAAAACTATAGGCGAGAAGGCATATGTTAAATGGTTAGGATTTACCAATCAACATAATTCTTGGATCAATAAAAATTAAATATTGTAGTATATATAAACTTCCTTTTTTAGGGTTCCGTTCACCAAAGGTGAAAAATGGAACCCTATTGTTTTCGCTACGCTGTCCGTCTGTCCGTCACACGGTATTTTCTCAGGAACCGTAAGAGCTACGGACCTGAAATTTGGACAGAGTACGTAGAACCTTGGCCACTACAACAACAAATACATGAGAATTAGAAATTAAAGGGTGCTCCAAAACGAGCGACGAAAAATGTTAAAATCTCATGTAATATACATACAATTGTATGTACATATGTATATTGACACTTGAAATTTTAAAATTAGTGTATTTTTATATAAACTACAACAATAAACATTAAAATATTAAAAAAATTTAAATTAAAGGGTGGTCCATAAGTTAATGCAATTTTGACTGTGTAATTTTGAGAAATTGCTATATCTTGGAAACCGTAAGAGTAAAACTCTTGAAATTTTCAAAAACGGTAAAACTAAAAAATCCGAAAATTATAAAATCGTCAAACCGAAAAAAATCGCCAAAACCTGAAAAAAATCGCCAAAAATTTAAAAAAAATCGCCAAATCGAAAAAAATCGAGAAAATTAAAAAAAAAATTCTAGCACTAAAATAAATCGCCAAATTCGAAAAAATCGTTTAAATGAAAAAAAATCGCCAATATGAAAAAAACGCCAAAAACCGAAAAAAATCGCCAAAACGCCAAAAATGCGCCAAAACCAAAATAATTGTTTATGTCAAAAAAAATCGCCAAAATGAAAAAAAATCTCCAAAAATTAAAAAAAAAATCGCCAAATTTAAAAAAAAATCGCCAAAACGAAAAAAATCGCCAAAATTTAAAATAAACGCCAAAAACCGAAAAAAGTCCTCAAAACGAAAAAAAAGTGTCAAAACTAAAAAAAAATCGCCAAAACCAAAAAAAATAACCTATATGAAAAAAACGCCAAAATTAAAAAAAAATCGCCAAAATAAAAAAATCGCCAAAATAAAAAAAAACGCCAAAATAATAAAAATTCCCAAAAGTAAAAAAACTTCAAAAACCAAAAAAAAATCTCCAAAACGTGAAAAAAAAGTGCCGAAATCAGAAAGCGCCAATAAATTCAAAAAACCCCCAAACTTAAAAAAAACTTAAAACTGAAAAAACCCAAAAACGAAAAAAATCCCAAAACTATAGTTTATATTGTTCGCATTGAAATACATATCTCGTGCCCGTACGGAACCCTTCGTGCGCGGGTCAAAGTCGCACTTCACTGAATTTATTATACTAAGTGCTGTGTTTCATTTCACTTATTTGTAATCAGACAACCATAATGTCAATAACACTTACTCTGAGCTCAAACTCATCTGAGTTATCTGCAAATTACTTTCCTCCTATTCGTTTGGATGGTGAATATGAATGTGCTCTAACTGATTTTCATTCATATAATAGCATTCCCAATGTAGATGATTATAACAATATATTTCATATTGGTGAACATGTAATTAAAATACCAATAGGATCTTATGAATTGAATGATATAGTTGATTATATTAAACATAACTATAAGCAGTACTGTCCGGAAAATAAAATTGATATAGAAGCTAATAACAATACAATGCAAGTTAGAGTAAATAACTCTAAGGATCCCATATACTTTAACAAAGATAACACAATTGGAAAACTTTTTGGATTCAATAAGAAAATTCTAGCTCCTAACCAAGACCATTACTCAGATCTACCAGTCAATATTTTCATCGTGAATATCTTACGTGTTGAATGTAGTATAGTCGTTAACACATAACACGAATAACTCACAAGCACACACATTACATGAATTTGCGATCAATGTCCCCCCAGGGTATAAAATTGTTGAGATTCCTCGAAATCTTATCTATTTACCAGTTAACTGCCGAGATAAGCTCTCTCACTCTACGCATAGTTGATCAGAACGGAGATTTAATTAATTTCCGAGGTGAGGAAATTACAACACGAATACATTTGAGATCTAGCAAATAATGATAATATACAACGTCAAGCAATCTAAGGATACAATTGGAGACACTCATAAAACACTCATAAACCACAATTAAAGATATCATTACACTTTTACATTACATTACATTACATTTTTGAAGTCTCTCAATTTAAAGTTGACAAAGAAATGAGTTACATACTAGATGCTCTAGAAAAACCTCAATCATACGAAAGCATAATTAAAAAGACTATCACACATATACACCATACCTACAATCCTTCAACAATAATGATGAGATTCGAATTTAAATACAAAATCAAGACCCATATGTGGTATCCAGCGAAAGCTACATATATGTTGAGGGAAGTATTGTAGATGATAATAACAGCAAAATATCTTTGTTTTTAAATCTAAAATTAAAAAATAACTTTGTGGCACATCTCTTTGACGAAATTCGATATGAACTTAATGGCATAGCAATTGATCATAAAAGACATTTAGCGATTACAAGCAGCGTAAAAAATTTTGTTTCTTTATCACCAACAGAAAGTGTTAGCTTGTACAATGCAGGATGGAACAAACTCGATGATTTTGATATTTCAAATGAACACTTTAATTTCTATGTACCACTGAAAGTATTTTTAGGTTTTGCTTGAAGACTATAAAATTATACTTAGCGGTAAATATGAATTGGTTCTCTTACGTAGTAAGAACGATGCAAAACTCGTATACTCAACTGTTGCTACTGACAAACCAAAAATTAGTATCTCAAACATCTTATGGAGAATTCCGCATGTACAATTATCCGATCTGAGCAAATTGAATATGATTAAAATTATTAACAGTGGTGCTTCTATACCGATGGCATTTCGCAGTTGGGATTGTCACATTAATCCTCAACTAAATACAGGAACTAGCTATATATGGAATGTAAAATTTGCTGCAAATAGAGAACGACCCCGTTTTGTGTTGATTTCTTTTCAACAAGAAAATAAGTTTTTTCACTGTAATCTAAACAATTTAAAAGTGCATTTAAGTTCCGAATCGTACCCATATGATGATCTAAATATAAAATTTAAAAATGGTCGGGTTGCCATCCTATATATGTATCTGCAGTTTCAACAAAGCTACTACATTAGGGAATCACAACCGCTTCTAACTGCTCAAAAATTTAAAAATAGTGTGCCGATAGTGGTAGTAGATGTCAGTCACCAAAACGAAGCCCTCTCTAACGGTCATGTTGATATAAAAATTGAAATTGAAACGGGCTTCAACATTCCTACTGATACATCTGCTTTTTGCATTCTCATCCACGATCGCATAATAGAATACATACCCTTAAAAGGTCAAGTTCGTAAAATAATGTAAATAAAAAATAAGATGATTGGGGATAAGGTTTTCATCGATATGCAAGGATTTAAATCCAATTCAAACATCTTCATTGCAAAAAAAAAAAAAATATCAATTGTTTTTAATAACAAGGAGCACATAAATTTTACTATTAAGCCACCATTTAACTTCAGAAGATTATCAATAGCTGTAAAATTTTTAAAATCCAATTTAAATCATTCTTCAATCTATGTTAAGGGTGTGGAAAAGAAGAAATGCTATGAAAAACTACCTCAACATCGAGGATATTGGTTGCATCAACTTTAAGTAAATAAGTCATGAAAGGTGGGCCCATCGGAGTTGTGGATGCTGAGGCACATGCATCGGAGGAACATGATAGTACGGGCCGGCTAAAAGTAAAGGGGAATTGCTACATCTGCTCGAAACGACGCCCTACTCGTAAAGCATGTACATTATGCAACAAACCAGTGTGCGCAGAGCATTCCAAAGACTTACCTAAATGCGATAGATGTATTTGAATTTCAATAATTTTAAGCAAAAATAATTAAAACTGACATTATATAATAATAATAAAAAAAGAATTACAAAACTTATCTCAAAATAAACTATACTTTTATATTATATTATCATTTTTGCATGCGTTTTACTATACATACCCAGGTATGTATTCTGTTGACTTAAGGGTGCAACTTTGTAAATGGGCTTTATCTTCCGAACGGATGATCTAATCCTAACCAAACTTGGAACTATTGCGTAAAACAGTTTTGACTAGGATATCAATTAATTTCAAGTCGATCCGGTTATCCAGTTTAGAGCTACAGCGTTTTCAAAACTAAAAACATACCCAGGTATGTTGCCGTTGACATAAAGGTTAAGAAATGCATATTTACTTTATCAGGAAAATAACTAAACAATTTATTTTAATTTTCTATTCTTACATTGTTACAACATACATATATTTACGATATTTCTTTAAAATAAATATTTAGATTAAAACTATACAAAATTTTGTTCAATCATTTATTTATATGTACACTATGGAGCAAAAGTGAACCATTTTTTTTCTAAGATTACCTTTATGGAGCCGTAGCTTTTAAACAACAAATGAAAACACATTAAAATGTTTACCATAAAATAACTAAAGATTTATTATATTCCACTAAACGTTATATATTAAAATTACATTTCATTTTATACAGCAAAAAAATACTTTATTGAAAAAAACTAAAAAACTCACTTTTGCACTCTTTCCGAAAAATTCAGAAAAACGATATTAATAACCAGTTATATCTCCTTTTTTGCGAATAACTTCCTTCATGCGACGTGGCATACTGTCCACAAGATTTTCACAGTATTTTAGATCAATTTCACCCCACATTTCATATATTTTTTCCCAGAGTTCCTTAATACTTCCAGGTTGTTGTTCAAGACCCCCTAGTTTTCGTTTAAGGATGGCCCACAAATTTTCTATGGGGTTTAAGTCTGGACTTTGTGCAGGCCACTCCATTAGTTGAAATTTTTGACTTTTCAACCAAGTTTGAACCAGTTTCGACTTGTGTTTCGGATCATTATCCTGTTGGAATATTACATCATCCTCGCTATATTCCAACTGTCCTAAAGCTACTGGTAAATTTTCATACAGGAGGTCCAAGTAATTTTCCTTACGCATTATACCATTAATTTGAACAAGTGGACCCACTCCGAAATAACTAAAACAACCCCAAACCATTAGGGAACCCCCCCCATGTTTTACGGTCTCAATGGCCTGGTACGATTGGGTGGCCTCGCCTGTCTTAGACCAAAAATATTGTATTCCATCTGAGTTGAGTCGATTAACTTTCGTCTCATCTGACCACAAAACTCTTTTCCAGTCATCCAATGTCCAGGATTCATGAGACTTAGCGAAGTTTAGACGGGCCTTCTTTTGCTTGGGTGTTAACTTAGGTTTTTTTGGTTTTTTAGCTGGAATAATGCCAATTTTTTTTAAAGATCTTCGTACTGTCCACACACTGGCATTCTGCTTTATAATATTAGCAGCCATCCTGGGGCTCTTGGCTTCTCCTGATGTCAGCATTCTTCCAATTTGACGTGCATCTCTATCAGTCAACTTACATGGTCGCCCATTTTTGGAGGAAGAATGAATGTTTTCATTGTTTTTTACTCTCATACATGAAGATTGCGATATATTCAGCTGTTTAGCAATTTTCCTAGTGGAAATTCCATCCAGGAACATTTTTTTTATTTTTTCCACTATCTTTAAATTAATTTTTGTCATTTTACTTAGATTTTTTTTTTTTTATACTAAAGCACGCCACAATTTTGCACCAAATGATGCTCTTGTTATTGGAATTTAAAACCCGTTAGAAATACACAGTTGTATATTTTTAAACACAAAAAAAGCAATAGCTTATACAACAGTGCAAAAGTGAATCATTCTTCTTAGTAACTATTTTACTATTTTTTAATATGAAGTACATTATTAAAAAAATATTTTATATTTAATACTTATTAACTAGGACCCTATGTACACATTGATATACCATTATATTAATTTGACTCTTTTGTTAAAAAGCTACACCATAAAAGAGTTAATAGTACTAAAAAATGGTTCACTTTTGCTCCATAGTGTATATGGTTTGTACAGTGTTGCCAAAACGGCGGTTTTCCCGCTATATATGACTGTATTTTGTTGTCATTAGCGGCAAGTCTATTTAAAAAACCTCCAGCGGGAATTTTAGCGGAAAAATTACTTAGTTGACGGATTTTCAGCGTTTTCTGAAACTTATACAGAAAGATATTGAATCAAAATAAAGTATTTTTAACGCAGATATGCGACACATAACCTGTAATTTGTGTTGAGTTTTTTTTCCATATTATCACGTACAGCGAAAAGAAACTAACGTCACTTTTTTTGCAAATAAAAAATTTTCATATTGTGATCGTGTAGTATAATGTGAAAGAAAGAGTAAGAGGTTGAAAATAAAAACATATGTATGTATATACATACATACGAGTATAAAAGGGAAGGGAAGTGAATAAAATTTAAATCGAGATTAAAATTGTATTACAAACAAATTTAATCATTCTTTACGTATTAAAAAAAATAGTAAAAAAAATCTTTAGACAAACGAAAAACAAACCGAAAACTGTCTGATTGGACAAGTGAGTATGAGGAATATCAACCAAAATCTCTCAAAACAATAACTTTTTCTGAATAATTTGTTTTTGATTAGACTTTTTTTATTGACATTTTCATTCGAAATTAAACTTCAAGCCAATGTGTGTTGAGCCACAGAGTTTATTTTATCAACACTATTTTTTAACTTCAGATAGTAAGAAAATCAGGAAATTTTAAAAATATTTTAAAAATACTTCAAGCAAAATGGCAAGAAATTATTCCACACGTGTAGAATAATTAAGGTCTATCGAAAATGCAAAAGATAGAAAAGAAAATGTTGAAAAGATGGAACAGTCCCTTGGATTCTAATTTTTCCCGATTTGATGTTCGTGTATGGAAAATCTGCAGGAAATAAAATACCTACTTAAATAGTAGGCTGAGTTTGCTTAAAAATATTGGGGAACTATGAGATTCTGATATACACAAATCTATGCATATGTATACATATTTTATAAAATTTATCTTATTTTTTTTCCAATAAACCATAAAAAGGCATATGTTGGTTATAAAAAATTCAGCGGTTATATTAGCGTTTATTTTTATTAAGCTGGCGGTTTTTAGCGGATTTTCAGGGGCTATATGGTGGGAAATGCCTACAACATTTTGGCAACACTGGGTTTGTACAAGGACAGACATATGTGAAAAAGCGACAATAAAAAATCTGTTTACTCATTTTTTACGTTTTAAGTAAATTAATTTGAATTTATGTTTAAAAAATTAATCAAGTTAAAATCTTAAATTTAAGGCCGCCAATAATGCATCCCCCTCTCGTCTTGCATAAATATTGCAGTTAAATCGTCTACATCTTCTGGCATATAGTTAAAAGTCGCCAAGAAAGCATCGTCCTCTTCATCTACCATAAACTTTTCTTTTTCCCTTTGGAAGTTTCCATTGTAGAAGTCTGCCATTTGGTTCTTTGGAATGACATCACATTCATCTATCTCGTTCTCAAAAATATCTCTAATGGCTATATTAGGAGGCAAATCGTCGTCCGAAACCTCTATTGACAGAGGGCTTACGGTTACCTCTTCTCAATTGCTGGAGAACAATCTCACAAATGTCGCTAGATGAGTTTCTGAGCCATTCAAAGATACTAAAATTGGGCTGCTGCTTAATGTGTCAATTTTAATCATTTATAGAATGTATTGATAATATATATTTTTTAAGATTTTATACGATGATGCACTTGCTAGATACAATGCTGTACTTGCTGCTAGATTAGAGAACGTCTCAATTTATACGAATTACGTTCTATTCTTACATTGTTACAATATACATATATTTCTTTAAAATAAATATTTAGATTAAAAATATACAAAACTGATGTTCATTAATTTATTTACATATACATACATATGTATGTACATACAAAACTGCTGTTTATTAATTTATTTACATATACATACATACATATGTATGTAGTAAGTAAATATGTATGTATATGTCTGTATGGTTTGTTTGACAAATGTCAGCCTCTGCACAAAAAAATTAATAAAACTAAATAAAACCAACAACAAAAACATTAATCAGAGGTGTCACAGAAACCAATGTTATCAGAATTGGTTTTGAAAACGATACGAAAAAATGCTTTGGTGTCATGAAAACCAATGTTGTCGTTTTTATGTTCGGAATGGAGTTGATGTTGGTTTTAGGTGTCATAGAAACCAATGTTATCGGTTTTGTTATTGGAAATAAACCAAGCACCTAACAGCTGTCAGTTTTCATTGGGGCATATTTTTATTATTTTGTAAAAATTTAAGTAAACTTACTTATTTTTTTTAATGTTTCCTTAATAAATGAAATATTTTCACATATTTTATGGTATACTATAATACTCCTTGGAACTAACTGGACATATATATGTATGTATATACTTACATACATATGTATTGTAATAATAGTCCCTTGATCTGCATTTATACTTGATGTCCGTTTCCAGTCGGAGATACTATTGATAAATTAACCGATCCATAACGTTGATCACTATGTTTCTATATAGACGACTTATATCGTTACTGGCTGATATTTGATAAGATCCTTCCGATAAAAGCAGCAACGAAGCCATTTGTTTCAAAACCGGAATATTTTAGACTATCGGTTCCATAGTAAATGCTTCCTTGTTTAAACGATAATTGGTTTCAAATTTGCAAAGCAGCTTTTAACATACATAAGCGCAAAATAAAATATACTTACACTTTCTTGGGCAGCTCAGGTGGATTGATGCAATTCATATGTAGCTGGCCAGTGCCACTAGAGTGCCGAACTGTAATCGGTTTCGTATATAAATAAATGAATATACATACTTACATATGTGAATACATTTCTCTCGGTGGCCAGCAGTGATGCAATCCCTCAGACTTTTTCTAAGTACTCTTCTTCTAATAACAAAAATGCTACAACTGCTGATGTCACTTTAATTTATTATGACCACTTATTCTTTATTTTTTATTATGTAATAAAATATAATTAATTTTATTGATATTTTAATGAAAACCATATTTTTCTTCTATTTTTTGCAAAACAAGTAAAATTAAAATTTGTAAACAAATAAGCAAATGTGAGCAACAGCTGATTCGATCATTGGTTTTAGTTACATTCGAAATTAACAAAACCAACTTGGTTTCATATAAATTTAATGTGATTTGAATTAATTTGAATCAATCAATGTTGATTCTACATTGATATTTTTTTCTGTGTATACTGTAAAATCTATGGAAAACTGCATATATAGTAGTGTAATTATTAGTTGTGAGGGTTTGTGGAGAATTGCTCATATGCAAGTGGAAAACGTCAAATAAAAATTTTGATAAAGCTTGCGACTGTGGGTTTGCAAAATTTGTATTAAAATCTCCACCCATAATAATTGGCATGAGATGGAGATTGTTACCCAAGTGTCGTGCACCAGCTTCAGTGTAAGGCAACAGTACGTAATGAAGATACGTTATAATATAATACTACACAGAAAAAAATATCATCAAAATGCAACCAACAAAACCAATTGTTAATAGTTAATTTAAATTGAAATATATATTTAGTTAATATAAATAAATTCAGTGAAGTGCGACTTTGACACGCGCACGAAGGGTTCCGTACGGGCACGAGATATGTAATTCAATACGAAAAATATAAACTATAGTTTTGACATTTTTTTCGTTTTTGGGTTTTTTCGGTTTTAAGCGTTTTTTTTAGTTTGGGGGTTTTTTGAATTTATTGGCGCTTTCTGAGTTTTGGCACTTTTTTCACGTTTTGGCGATTTTTTTTTTGGTTTTTGAAGTTTTTTTAATTTTGGCAATTTTTATTATTTTGGTGTTTTTTTTTATTTTGGCGATTTTTTTATTGTGGCGTTTTTTTTAATATTGGCGTTTTTTTCATATAGGTGATATTTTTTTGGTTTTGGCGATTTTTTTTAGTTTTGGCACTTATTTTTTCGTTTTGAGGATTTTTTTCGGTTTTTGGCGTTTATTTTAAATTTTGGCGATTTTTTTTTAAATTTGGCGATTTTTTTAATTTTGGATATTTTTTTTTCATTTTGGCGATTTTTTTTCACATAAACAAATAATTTGGTTTTGATGCATTTTTCGCGTTTTGGCGATTTTTTTCGGTTTTTTGCGTTTTTTTCATACTGGCGATTTTTTTCATTTAAACGATTTTTTCGAATTTGGCGATTTATTTTAGTGCTAGATTTTTTTTTAATTTTTTTCGATTTGGCGATTTTTTTTAAATTTTTGGCGATTTTTTCAGGTTTCGGCGATTTTTTTCTGTTTGTTGATTTTATAATTTTCGGATTTTTTAGTTTTACCGTTTTTGAAAATTTCAAGAGTTTACCTCTTACGGTCTCCAAGATATAGCAAGTTGTCAAAATTACATAGTCAAAATTGCATTAACTGATGGACCACCCTTTAATTTAAATTTTTTAATATTTTAATGTTTATTATTGTAGTCTATATATACATATACATATGTACATACAATTGTATGTATATTACACGAGATTTTAACATTTTTCGTCGCTCGTTTTGGAGCACCCTTTAATTTATAATTCTCATGTATTTGTCCGTAGCTCTTACGGTTCCTGAGAAAATACCGTGTGACGGACAGACGGACAGCGTAGCGAAAACAATAGGGGTCCTTTTTACACCTTTGGTGTACGGAACCCTAAAAATTAAGTTGTTGATATGATAAACACATAAATTTTTTTCAATAAACTGAACTAACCAAATTTTATGTTATACATGGCGCAAAAACTCAAAAAATACATTGTTGATTTAAAAAATTAAAATTTTTCTAGTCAATTAAATTACTCAACAAAATTATTTGTTAAATTATATCATAACGGAATACGCACATGTAGAAGAAACAGAAGAACTCGCATTTTGTGTGTATTCATTATTTTCTTATCTAATATCGATTTGCTCTTTAGCTGAGTGGTAAGTACATTAGTCTATTAATCAAGAGATTGCCGGTTCGATTCATCCAAACATCTTAAAAATTTAACAAAAACAAAATTCTAAAAAAAATATAAAAAAATATAAACAAAGAAACAACACATTAGAATTTGAAAAACAAATTCATTAAAAAAAAATTTTTCTGTTAACTCAATTGTTAATAACACAATAATTTTAATTGGAAATAATTGAGTTGATTTTGTTTTCTTATGTTACAAATGTGTGTTTGTATTTACAAAAATCGTTGTAGGTGCCTTTTTAAATAATATTTTAATCGTATTCACAAATAAATTATTTGTATTTACAAATCTTTTTTTTTTCTGTGTATAAATTCTTTAGAAATACTGCTATATATCTTTTAAACAAATATTTGACATTTAAAACGCTCTTTTATTTAAAAGTTTATATTTATTTTATATTTGTTAACTTTTTAACAAAATTATCCCACTGCCAACACTATTACACTTCACAAGCAATTTGCTCCTGATGATGTGCTTTAAAATTCGGTTGAGTGTATTTCTATGCATGATTACACTAATACACTCATACATAGCTCACACCGATTTGATAACGCTTTACGATCCCTGAAGGAAACGTTGGGTTAAGTGTCCCCAAGTCACCACTTTTGCCGACTATTTTGGTGACATTGTCAACGGAGCGTCTACATATTAATATTGTTTTTGATGCGTAGAAAATATATTTTCAGATACACACAACTATGCTTCTTCTTATTGTTTTATTGGTTTGTTGAAAATAAAAGTGCCGTCATGCAAAATTTAAGTGTTTATAAAAATTTGTTTAAGAAAAAAAATTAAAAGGTTAATACCTATAAATGTATTGAACAATTCAAATTAATATTGTATAAAAATGTGAAAACTAAAAATTATTTAGTGAAAGTGCCAATTATGGAAATTTTTTTTAACCTGTGGAAGATTTTGTGCCATCAGTTAACATTTGTTACACTTTCAGATCCATACGTAAGTGTTTGACTTTACAATTTCAGCGCAAATTTAAATTAATCAGTACGGTTTTACACCGGACATTTCCCACAGAGTGGTGATATCGTCAATAGTAAGTCAGTACAATCTTACTATTGACATTTTCCACATATGGTCCCACAACACAAGATTTCGTAGGACAACCCTGTGTTTAATGTAAATAGTAGATAGCATTAGTTGGGGTATAATTTGGCAATAGTACTGGTGACATCGTCAATAGGTAATCAGTATAATTTTACTATTGACATTTCCTGCAGGGATCTTACTCAAAATTTGTGATTGTATTGTGAAAAAAATTTTACTCCCTAGCGTATAGAACAATATTACAAAAATATAAAAAACCCAATATTTTCAGATAATATGTGATATCCTCTAAACGGGTGGACCGATAAAGTCAGCTTTCAAACAGAAAAAACTCAATCAAAATCGGTCCAGCCGTTTGATATATGCGTCGAATCGTACAGACATACAGATACACAGACACACACTACAAACATACTTTTTTTGGTCCGGGGTTAAAAATGTTATATGTCCAAAATTATGTGACCAAATAATTGTCTGTACATTAACATTGGTACCAGTAGATGGAAAAATAGTCTCAAATTATTATTATACAAGAATTATTAAGCAGTAGTTTGCTAAATACGTATGGGTAGTTGTATTATAATCATTGTAGATATACATATGTATATACATATCGTGCCATAATCACCAAAAATGCTTTAGCGACGTTATTTTCGAACATCATTATTTTACGATAATCGAAAATTGTGTCGTTTAAGCTTTTTTTTGGCAGTTATGGCATCGCATTTATTCTGTTTATAGAAATCTTATACTATCCGTTAGGTTTTCTCATTCGTTCTGTTCTATTTCAGTTCAACCTCTGAAAATTAAAAAAATATTAAATAAAATAAATAATAAATAAAATTAAAACATTTCGAAACAAACTGTGTTTGTGCCTTAAGAATTTAAAAAATTTTTTGTTTACCAGAAAAACATAAAACGATTCAAAACTCATCACTTTAGTGGAAGACTGTGACACTTCTGCTCAGAAACAGCTGATAATCTATTACAGAAAAAACAACTTTTAAAATTTATAAATAGCACAACACAGCACAAAACAGCCTTAAGGAGCTACTTAACATATGTATTTCTTTTGTATTCAAGTTCTGAAAGTGACTACTTGTGCATTCGAAATTAATGCAGTTTTCCAGAAATTATATTATAATACGAGTACAAATTAAACATACAGATGTATGGATAAATTTATTTTCTCTTTCGATATCATTATCAATTTGGATTTTATCCACTCATGGAGTTCATTGAGATTTAATTAGTTTTTCGGAATTTCTTTAAATATTAACGGCCTTATGTATAATCAAAAATTGGCGTGAAGTTAACATAAGTGGCAAAATTGAACATGGTCCTGGCGTATTTTGCCATACAATTTATATTAAAAATCATGCTAAGATGTAATCGTGTATTAAAACTACATTATGCGGCGATTTTTAATGTGAAATCTTATAAGGGAACTCGTCAACACGTTTTTCAATTTTGTCAATTATGCTAACTTCATGCGAATTTTTGATTATACATAGGCCATAAATCATTGTTTAAAGGATGGATGCCCTGTGGATATTTCTCGTATTCGGCAATTTCTCAAAAAATATCATAAAGAGGTAAAAATCACACATCAACAGGTATAACATACATCAACAGATATAACAAAGAAAAAAATAATAATAATTACGTATATACACATGTATGTATGTAGTAATTAAAATACTTTAAGCATATGAATTTCTTGGCTTATTATTAAAGTAAATATCTATTGTTTAGGTTATCTAACCCGCAAATTATATCTTGGATTGGGTATAGATTGTTCCGCCGTCTCTTTATTATTTTCGTTTGATGTTCTAGGCGCTGGAGCCAAGCCGTAAACGAGACGTATTTATTGGAATAAACCTCTTGACGTTGAAATAGCGGCAAGTTTCTTAGAATCTTCCTCTAATTCTATTTGCTGATAAGCCATTGATAGATCTAGCTTTGTAAACTCTTCCCCACCATGCAACTTTGCGAAAATTTCCTGTATTCGAGGCAGAGGGTACTTGAAATCACCTCAAATTCGTACACTACCATTTTTTTATTATTGGCACAATAGGAGTACCCCCATCACTATATTGTAGTGGTTCTAGTACCTTTAAAGTTAATAGTTTATCTATTTTAATCTCCACATTTTCTTTTATCGCCAAAGGAATTGGCCGTGGCCTATAAAATTTTGGTTGCGCCCCATCTCTAAGATAAAGGGTTGCCTTGCCTGTCTTGAGCAGCCCAAGACAATTATCAAAAAGGTGTGAAATTTTTTTAATAATAACTTCTATCAGAATCATCGTTGTTCTGCGTTGGAACGTAGTTCAAATTCGAAATTTCAACATTAAATTTCTTTAAAATATCCCGTCCTAACAAGGGTGGACCACAATTTTTTACAATCAATAATGAAATTAATTTCGTTTTCCCGCTATATTCGATATTAACATCACACAGGCCTGAAGGGCGGATAAGCATACCATTGTATGATTTCAACACCACCGTAACTGGCCTTATTTTATAATTAGAAAAATCAGAATTGTATGTACTCTCAGATATTATATTATACTCTGAGCTAGTATCTAGTAGACAAATGGACTACCATTTATACAAATCTGCACTTCTATTGGTCCATCTTTAGGTGACCTGTTTGAAAACTAACTAATTTTATCACTAACAAAATTTAAGTTTTTTGCCTTACACATTTTTTTTAAATTCCCTCTCTGTTTACAATTATTACATTTATAATTCTTAAACTTAGTCTGTGTTATTATGATTATTATATCCACAAACCATACATTGTTGTTGGCCCTGATGTACGTTCGCTTTTCCACGTTGTTTATACTGCTGCTTCTTTTGAATGTTTCACGCCTGTTGTCGTTCTTGTCCAGCTTGTTGTGGCTGTTGTTTTTCCTTTTTGATGAAGTTACAATCTGCTTCCAGCTTAATTTCATTTGCGTGATATTGCTGAAGAAAATATTCTGCATTATTTGCAATTTCTATTACCCGCTCTAATCCTGTTGTTACTGGCTCAAGAAAGATTTTGTCTTTGGCTGGACCCTTTTCCATCCCCTTTTCCATTACAAATTTGTTACGAATTGCAGTCTCTAAAAACTGTCCAAACTCACAATTTGTTGCCAGCTCTCTTACCCTTACTTAATTGATTCTGCCAACAATTTTGTTGCACCATAAAATGTGTACCGCTCTGCGAAGACACTTGTAGCGGATTTGAAATGCCGTCTCATTCCTTCTATACAGCTATCAATAGTTGCCTCGTTGCTTCCAATTTGTGTAGGAGAAATTAAATTTTGAAGCAATAAATATGTTCCTTCTGATAATGAAGTAATTAGAATTGCGTTCTTTTTCTTTTCATCAGTTATGTTATTTGCAAAAAGAAATTACTCTAACTGGATACTAAAAACAGCCCATCATGCTTTCTCCGCATGATTAAATAAAGGAACTCTACCAATAATTGGTGAACCATTTTGCTGGGTCACAGAGTCTGCAGGTATTTCTATTATAATTTACTTTTTCCTCGTCGCCACTGTAATGTCTCTGCACACGTTTATTTCAATATTATTTATTCTTCAGTGTTCATGTACAAAGTAAAGCTTAAAAACTATTAACAGTATTACTAAAGCTACACTAGAGCGTATTTAATAGTTAACTGTATTACTAAAGCTGCACTACAGAGCATTTAGTTAATTATAGAGAATATATGTACACATGCATATATACATATATGTATATTAGGGTGGGTCAATGTCTTGTAAGTAGGCGTATAGCAAAAACGTAATCTGCAATCAATTCTAAGAAAACTTGACTAAGAAAGTATGGGTCTAAAATCAAAACCTAGCTCCCGCCGAGAGACATAATGGAATCTTTAATATTGTTTTCAAAATATAATAGGTAATGAGAGCAAAATACTGTTTTATTCAAAAATTACACATTTTTAATGTTCTGTACTCAAAGAGTGAAAATGTAATTTTATTACTGAGACCTCTTTGTCCGTGCGTCCGTCCATCCGTCCGTCACAGTGCCCATTCTCTAAAAAAGCTGAAATTTATACAGAATATGTAGTTAGGTGGCTGCTACAACAACAAACACAGAAAACAACAAAAATAGGAAGTCTGACAGAAGGAAGGAAGGAAGTCTGAAGAAACTGTATTTTGGCTGTAACTTTCAACCCGTTGGAAGTAGAAACTTTACAGAATATGTAGTTGCATGCGTGGTACAAGAAATACTAAAAAAAGTAAAATGCTAAAAAATAGAGGGTGCCCCAAAACAAAAAAACGTATCTTCAAATATCATTTAATCCATTTTGTAAATTTTCCATAGATAAATACATATATTGCACGGTACTCGTAGTACACAAACTTACAAATGCGAGCCTTATACTTGGCTCAATTTATTTAATAATTCTGTGCTTAATTCTGATTCATCTTTTGAGCCATAACGCTATCACAATTTTTTGCAATTACTCGTGTGAGACATTTGTTAGTAAGTGCACACACCGCTCGGTTTCCTGAATGTGCGACGGAATTCCTGGATCTGACAGTGGTACATTATCAGATTTAATATACTCCAATAGGTGCGCGTGTGGGATGCTTGCAGTAAATGGAGGCTCAGATAATATGTTGTCATTATCCAAGTCGACTAAATCCATATAATCTGTGCAATTGAAATTAATTGGATGCTTTTTATAAGTCCTGAGTTTAGTTGAGTCGTACAATTGTTCACGACAATACAAAATTTTGTTAATGGCTCTTTCACGGACAAGTTTCCTTTCGTCGAAAAGCATTGTTAACAATATATTTTCGGGATGGGCAAAAAATGCATTGTGTTGTATCGTTTTGCTTACAATTTCTTGAAGATTTTGTGGTAAAAATTGCGTTGACTTAATAAATTTATAAAAAAGCGCACTGCCATGTACTACTGAATTATAAAATTTTACATTAAAATACATCGGTACATAAACTTTCATAATAAAGTTAGCCAATATTTTTAAATTTGTTGAAGGCAAACTAGTTGCAACATATAGTCGCAGCAATCTGCTGGCTTTTGTTAACCAGCGAGAATGAACAATTTGTCCCGGTTTCATGCTAGCTACATTTTCTGGACACGAAACTTCCGATACAGCTTTGGCTATTCGGAAGAGGTATAGAACGTCACCAGAAAGATTTTTTTCATCTTTAGCGTCCAAAGGTGGAGGCATTTTTCCCAAAGAAATCGGTTCAAAATCAGGTAAAGCCTAGAACGAAATGTTTGTTTTACTTTTAAGGGACTTACATAAAGCGTTGATAAAATAGATGCATGCTTACCGGAAGTTGTTCACAGGTCTGAATAAATTTCGTCAAATCTCCACTAGCAGTTCGTGGTCCGTGGATTTTTCTAAAGCATTGAACAAATGGCGAAGCGGGAGTTCGTTAAAATGCAGCTAACAAACAAACCAATGTAATGGTTTATTCAACGAAACTTCAAACTTTCGTATAATTCCATTTTCAGTTCCAGTCTTGGTAGGTTCCCCATCGCAGCAAACTCCTATCAAGCTGATAAGCGATATTTTTTTTCTTGAAGAACTCACATAATTGCAGTTGCTTAGTACTGGAGTCCTCAGCGTCAACTTTTATGTGAACCAACAACTTGTTACCCTGCTCTTTAACAATAACTATATGAGACTATTTTTCCACTATCGGATGGTATTTTCCACTAATTTCTTCCCGTGTCAGTGCATCATTTTTTCTGTCATCAAAAGAAAGAGCTGGTAAGGCTGAATCATTGTTTTGCATACGACGAACGGACTCTCTGCTTTTCATTTTTTCACGACCTACTTTGGATTTATCCATAATAATTGGTTCCCCATTTTCGTCAGTAAAGCCAATGTCTTTAAATAAAGCTGTAGCTAAACACGAGGCAACTCTGTCTGAAACGCCGAATCTATCACACATCATAGCAAAATTAATTGCGTCGTATCTCTTAGCGTATGGTCCGCTTTTGTGCATAAAAGGCTCATTTGCAGCTGGTATTGCAAATTCGATTTCAGACGCGACATCAATTTGTGAAGAGTCGAACCTATATGAAGGATCTAAGGTAGCTGGGAATTCGCAACTGCTTTTACCGGTATAAAATATATCATTCAACGATGTCTCCAATTCTGAAAATGTTATACCTGTTGATGTGTGATTTTTACCTCTTTATGATATTTTTTGAGAAATATATTAAGTTTTCTTAAAATGCTTCTTCTATTTATCAGTGCAATATTAATTTTTCCCCAAATTTCAGTTATTTTGTTTGCAATTATCGTAGAAAATCTTTAATACGATTGTTGTTTTTTTTTGATTTTTCTTTTTCGCGTTCACTTAAGAAAAAATAATACTTTAAAATATCACGATACATTGGCAAATTTAATCCACAAAATTCACTTGGCATGCCAATGACACTAGCGTTCTGATTAGTCAGAAAACTTGACTTGAAAGTTACCTATCAAGTGCATAAGTCAATCAAAACAAATGTTTAACACCACGTTTTTATAAAATGCATTAACGGTAAATTTCTACAATGATTAGAACTATTAATAACATTGAATTCTAATTACTCTTTGCTAATAACTTTCATAGCAGATTACTAAATTAAATCTTCGTAATTCGTATAAAAATTAAAACACAATATCGATGTAACAACAATGTTCCATATATCTTGATCAATAGTTAGTGGGAACATAATTTATTTTTAATCAAATAAGGTTTAAACAAATGCAATAAAGAGGTGAAAAAAGCAACTATATTTGTGTTTCGTGCATAGATATACCAAAAGTTGGTACGTTTTTATTTTTCATAATCAAGCATCTCGGCGGGAGCTAGGTTTTCATTTTAGACCCATACTTTCTATGGGTAATTTTCTTAGAATTTTGTGTAGATTTTGATTTTGGTATACGCCTGTCACGTTTTTTCTCACCCGAACAAATTTACCCACCCTAATGTATATATACACATATATACATACATATATATATATATATATATATATATATATATATATATATATATTCAGAAACTAAATCGAAACTGCGGTGCGGATTATAATGTATCCTTCTAGAAGAGCTTTTACAGCTGACTACAGGTTAGCAAACATTTTCTACACACAGTGATTAATTTATGTGTAATTTTGAAACTAAACTGAAACTGCGGTGCGGATTATAAAGTATCCTGCTAAAAGAGCTTTTACAGCTGACTACAGGTTAACAAATATTTTCTGCACACAGTGATTAATTTATGTGTAATTTTTAAACTAAACTGAAACTGCGGTGCGGATTATAAGGTATCCTACTAGAAGAGCTTTTACAGCTGACTACAGGTTAACAGATATTTTCTGCACACAGTGATTAGTTTATGTGTAATTTTGAAACTAAACTTAAACTGCTATACAAATTGAAAGGTATCCTGCTAGAAGAGCTTTTACAGCTGACTACAGATCTACCAAGATTTTCTTTGCAAAGTGATTAATTAAAGTATTCTTTCATATTTCCGTTGCACTGTTCCTGCATTGTGGTTTAATTTACACTCAATCTGAACTCCATTAAACTCTCAGTTCACCCAGCGTTTTCGATGCATCAAAAAGGGTCAGATAAGAATAAGGAAGGCCTTTGTAGGTATAGAATGGGGAAACGGCACGTAGATATACTAGGCAATGATTATACAGACATCCTACAAAAACGTTGGTTGAATGATAAGCACTTTGGTGTTTTTTACATTGGGTTTTGCAAAATACGTTGAAAACATCAAAGATGCAGGACGTTCACATTTTTGGAAATTTGCGGAGAGTATTGCAAAAGAAATCAACAACGGACAAGTACTAAAGGGAACAAAAATGAACGTCGAAGAGAGCAGGATAAATAGATCACACATTGTAAAAGCTATGAGTAGGTGGACGAACAAGTTTGATAAAGATAACAAAACGGAAGTACCCAGGGAACACAGGGAGACTTTACAATTAGAATTATCAAGGTTAAAAGAAAGTTGGGAAGAAAATAGATATCTGAGAAGAATTATTAGAGTAGAAGAAAAGGTCTACGTATTGATTATTGGGCGAGGAGGAAAGGAGACGATTAGGAGGCTGTAAATTGATAAATGATTATGGACATGCATGCTTATGTAATCATAAAATATATGTATGTATGTGTCAAGAAATTTTATAACTTTTTATATATACCTATATATATATATATATAGGTATTATATATATAGGTATACAGTTATATGCCACATGAATTTTTGTAACTTTACATTTCAGAGTTCTCGTTGTACCTTCATAGTGAATAGTCTATTAGCGGAATTTTTCTTACATTCCTACTAAACAAACAAAAAATTATACAAAACAATATTCGTAGTACATATTATTCGTAAAAGATACATAGTGACTTCAATAAATAAGCTTTATTGCTTTGTTAATATTTGTTACATAGTGAAAATAACAAAAGCGGAATACTCCATATGAGTTCTAACGGCAGAAATGCCTATTTTACTGTGAGTTCTGAAGCTCTTAATGAAAAAAATAGAAATGATAAATCTAATGAAAGTATTTTTTTAACGGCAAAGCCAATTTTTCGTCAGCGAGCAACTTCACTTTGCCCAATGCCAAATAGTGATTCATTAACTTTACAGTTGCCTAGTACTTCTTCATATAAGTCAGTAATATCACACCCTTCAGGCTCGTGTTCATCACTTAATAAAGTTATCACTACAGATAACAGTAACTCAAAACCCAAGGTACAAGTCGGAATGGACAGATACATAACCGTGGTAAAGCGTCGGAGAAGCCCGAATTCTTCAAAAATTTCATCTGCTCCAAAGATGTCTAGGGATAATAGCTTATCATCTACCAATCGTCAAAATCGTTTTTCATTATTGCAAGTCACCGACGACAAGCCCGCTGCATCATCGCAAAAGTCTTTTAAGCCACCACCTATATATTTGAGGGAGAAAAATTCTAACGCCCTAATTAAAAAATTAGTCTCGGCCATTGGTGAAAATGCATTTCATGTTATTCCAATAAAGCGTGGTAACATTGACGAAACTAAAATTCAAATATACCAAGCAAAAGATTTCCACAAAATAGTGACTGAATTCGAAAAAAATAAAACAAGTTTTTATACGTACCAGCTTAATAGTGCTAAAGGTATGCAGATCGTATTGAAATATACCAAGATCGTATTCAAATATACCAAGCAAAAGATTTCCACAAAATAGTGACTGAATTCGAAAAAAATAAAACAAGTTTTTAAACGTACCAGCTTAATAGTGCTAAAGGTATGCAGATCGTATTGAAAGGTATTGACTCTTATGTTAATCCCGAAGAAGTAAAAGATGCACTTATGATACAAGGATTTAAAGTAAAAATGTTACCAACATAATCAATAGGGAGAAGATCCCCCAGCCTCTATTTCGTGTTGAACTGGAGCCGAATGATATACAGCTGAAAAAAAAACGAGACACACCCGAATTATAGCCTAAAATACCTCTTATACCGAAAAATCACAGTTAAAGAGCCACATAAGCGATCAGGTCCCGTACAGTGCCATAATTGCCAAGAATATGGCCATACAAAAACACACTGTAAATTACCCACTGTTTGTGTTGTTTGCGGCGAATTACACGGCACTGCTAGTTGCAATAAGCCTAAATATCAAAGTGATAAAAAATGCAGTAATTGTGGAGGTAATCATACCGCTAACTACAGAGGTTGTCCTGTGTACTCTTTTGTCAAACAGACTATGGTGCAAAAACCTAAATTAGCTCCATCTCAATCAGCAAACGGTTACTCCGCCACTTTTGCGCAAATGCGCCAACCAGTTACTTCCCGTGTATCGTATGCCGATGCTGCTAAAACAAATTATATTCCCGCACAAATTGTTTCCCCGCCAAATATTTCAACAAATACAGACGCAGACTGGGTTCAATAAAATTTATTCCATTGAACATCTCGTTGTGAAAAAGAAGAGCTAGAAGAGAATGGCGACAGCACAGATCACCCCAACGTAAACTTAGATTTAAAGAATGTACTAAACGACTGCAAGAGTTGCTTGCTTCTGAAAAAACTGCATCTCTTTTATTTGGAAGGTCTTGATGTCACACCAACATCTAATTACTCTTTGCGGCGCGCTGCTAGAAAGCTGAAAACACCCGTTACGTCTTACGCAAACAGGGAGTAAATCATTCAAATATTCTTTATTTGCTTTGTTAACATTCCTAAACCATTTTAAAATTGCTTGTCTTATTTGGTACTAACACAAGTCTTATTAAACTTGTTTTTCATTAGAGAACATTCCTTACTATGTATTAAGTGAAGGTAGCATAAAGCAAATGGACGAAAAAAAGAGAGTGTCTTGTAGTATTTGTAATACGTATTTGTGCTAAAGCCTATTAGATATGTATGGATCAGCAAACTCAGAACATGTTCTCTTCAGAAAACCCAGTATCTTATATAATTAGGCGGCCAATATTCAACATGAGCATCAAACGACAAGGAACTATCAAATATAAGGCCCAAGTCCAGTTTAAATTTAGACGTATTCAACACCACGCCATCAATATAAAAGGCCACAACACAGGGGTCAACAGACGTATGGAAGGAAACATGCATACATTTATTAATGTTCAAACTCAAACCATTTAGGCGACACCAACCACTGAGATTATAGAGCTCAGTTTGAATAATTTGGACATCATGAATCGAATCTAATTTCAAGAAGAATTTTAAATCGTCACCGTACATTTATTAATGTTCAAACTCAAACCATGTCGATAAGGGGAAATCCATCTCTTTGTCAAAAAGAACTATATATGTATGTATGTATGTATTTACATATAACAATCGTTAAAGATCCAATTTCTAAAAATTATTAAGGCTCAATAAAGGGTTTAAAAAACAGATTTCCATACAACATTTTTCTTAATAAGCCTTTCTAAAGCCCTAAATTTTCTGTAAATAGGCATATAATCAGGGCTATCATCAATAAAATTCTGCGTGAACTTTCTCCCTTTTCCAATTAGAATTTTTTGTTTTCCCAATTAGTTGGAATTGTTCCCAGTGAAAAATTTCCCGCAGAATTTTATTCATGATTGCCCTGAGTATATAAAATACTACAAATCGAAAATGCAACTCTGATCTAGCGAGTTGTTATTGTCTTTTAAAAATTTTCATATGATCCATTAGATCAGGGTTTTATCGCTGAAATTAAAATTTGTTCAACCAACGATTTTTTATGTGAAACCGGTTTGATTAATGATTTAATTTCAACATTTGTTCTTATACGCGAAAATAAATTTTTATTTTTGTATCCCAAACATTTTACTTAAAACAAAGTTTTCATTAGATGTCAAACAAATTTCATATAAAAATATTTTAATTTATAAGGGCCAATTTCACCAACTCAATTGATATTTAAATGTCGATTTTCATTAATTTCTTTATGGAAAAAATGACTTAAATACGAATTGATATTTAAATAAGTTGTTAAAATAGTCTCTAAATACGTATACATATATATAAGTAAAAAAGTTAACAAATAATAGTTTATTTTAGTATAACCACACAAAATATAGGAAAGAAAAAATTATTTTTTTTAACAAATTCCATAATGCAATAATTATCGCTTCATCTAAACATGGCTTCATTTTAATCTACAATGTAAATTTTACATATAAACGTGGATACATACATATGCACACACTAGTAATGAGCGATAACTCGATTTTTTAATAATGTTGCTCCTTGTGAATGTGATTTCTAAATTGCTGTTCTTTTAAACTGTGACTGTGATCACAGTTTAGCAGTATTTTGTTTGTAGATGAGCAGCAGTGAAATTAAACTGTGACTGTGATCACGGTTTAACTCATTTCAGATCTTCTGCTTTAAAAGTCTTTATTAGTATTGGTATTTGATAAATACTAATAAGAAGAGCGACAAGAACAAACAATTAGCAATCAACCCCGTCCAAATATTGAGATTTCGTATAAGAGGCAGAGAGACAAAAATTGTAAATATGAACATGTGAGATGTACATAATTGTTGCCAGAAAAGACGATTTGACACGATTTGACGATTTTTTATCGACAAAAGCTGAAGGTATAAAAAAAATTCATGTGGTAGCCTTATCTCATGTCAAGTAAGCATACAAGAACAATCACAGTTTATTTCCAAAATTCAGTCACAGTTGTGACTAGTGATTTTTCAGTCACTGTGAAAAAAGAACAGGTTTCAAAATATCGCTCAATTCTAGTACACACATATGTGTGTAAGAACCTATTTTCAACCCAAGCGTACGTGATGGTGATAAGTTGTAAGAAGAATGCGTGATTAAGAATGTTTTATTCGTGAGCGTGCGTGAATATTTTTAAGATCATTCGTGAGTGAAAGTACGCGAGTAAAATATTTTTCTGCGTGACCGTGCGTGTCGTGAGTCAAAAAACACCCACGTGCACATCTCTAGTGTTATATCAATGAACTTGGATTTGTATTTACTTATATTATGTACAGTGGCTCACAGCTTATTTCAACCAGCCTCTTAAAAAAAATCCCATATAATTTCGAAACGAAGCAAAATATTGAAAAGATTTAAATGAGGGCTTATAAAGTAATTCCCAAAAATATTAAATTACATAGTTTCATTCTATCTCAAATTTACACTATTAAAAATTTACAAACTAAAAACCAAAAACATAACTGCATAAGTAGACGCAGCTTATTTCAACCACTCTTTTTCTGAGATCTGTTAAATTGGTATCTCTCCTCGATTAGCAGTAAATTTTCAAACATTGTTTCGTAATTATGAATATTTAAAATTATTTGAATAAGCCTTTATTGTGATTTTGTAAGTTAAGTGAACCAAAAGCTCATTTCTTCTAAAATGGGGCGGCGCACCTACCATAAAACAGAGGGAATTGGTTATTAGCTATTTTAAAAATGTCATTCGCATCGAAAAATTTCTAAAAACATGTAGTGCAGAAATTATTTGACGTGAAGTTCAAAAGTATAGTTTTAATGGTAGAGTATTCCGGATAATATCACATTACCAAAGCCTCAAGCTTTTGAGGGCATGTTATTTTTGCGCATGAGTCTAAGCTTAATATCTTCGGTTCAGATGACCAAACTTATGTTTGGCGTAAACCAAATACAGAGCCCCATGACAAAAACGTAAATGCGGCAGTTAAATATGATGGTGCCATTTTGTGGGCCCATATTTCATTAGAGAATCTATAATACAATTTAATGCAATGTGCCAAAAATAAAGCAGTCTAGATTCTATCAGGGCAACAACCCGAAACATAAATCAAGTATTGCACAGCCATAGCTTATTTGGAACTGTCCCCACTTGATGCAACCTCTAGCAGAAGCACCTGATGTAAATACAATTGAAAATTTATGGGCAATTTTAGATCAAAACGTACGCCAACACCAGATATTAAACAGGAAGGACCTCAAAGCAGCGCTAAAGAAGGGATGGGGAAAAATAACTCCCCAAACCACAGGAAAGTTAATGACATCCATGCCAGTTGGACGTAATTGATTAAAGAGGAGTGTAGTGCATGAACCTCACCAAAGAGTCACAGCAATATGATATTCATAAAAACAATAACATTCAAAAGTATGTAAACAAATTGTAATAACTTAAAGTCAACTTCTTCTTGATATGGGTCAGTGACGATTTTTAATTGCAAACACACTTAGTCATAAACGCTGGAATTTCGGTAACATAATATTCTTACAATTATGGGTCAACGCTCGCTATTGCTAAATAGTTTGAATTATGCTGACTTGAATAAATTGTTACTATGAGTAAAGCGAAATGGCACTGAACTTCAAACGTATGCCTGGTACAATGTGTAGTTATTAATACAATATATTTAATGCAATGTAATATAAATGTATGAATGTATGTATATTAGAATAAGTAAGAATAAGTTACTATATAAGCTGAAGAGATTTTTAAATAAAATATCAATATACGTTGATCACTCAACAAACGCTCGTGTACTTGACTTTTATTTAATACATTACAGGAGGTAATAATAAGTTTTAAAACAAAATATATTTATCTAAATCCCTGAATGTTCGTTTAAAATTACTGGTTGAAATAAGCTGTGACTACTTATAGATCTATGTTTTTAGTTTTTAGTTTCTAAATTTTTAAGACTGTAAATTTGTGACTGAAGGAAACTTATTTTTTATGTTTGGGAATTATTTTATAAGCCTTCATTTAAATCTTTTCAATATTTTGCTTCGTTTCGATATTATATGGGACTTATTTTTTTAAAAGAGACTGGTTAAAATAAGGTGTGAGCCACTGTATATTGTTAGCTGAAATTAAAACCTAAAAAATTAAAATAAATAAACTTTACTTAAGCCATTTGAACATTTGTTTTAGTATTTTCTCTATCCTATAATATTTTGATCAGCGAAAGTACGTAAGTTTGCGCTTCATGCATTTTTATATAAAAAAACTGAAATAATACAATTTGTTTTGACTGAAGAGCTTATGGCTGAGTTCACATCTGGCATTTCTTGTGTGTCATTTGCCCAAAAAAACGTAACCAACTAATTACTAATGAAAAACTGTTTGATTCAGACATATAATTATTGATTTAAAGGCAAATAGAAACGTTTTAGAAACGAAATCTTTAAAAAAATCTGCCTATTAAACAGTTTGCAATCATTTTGTATTCTATAAAATTGTCTATTAATTATGTATGAAACTGTTTAACTTAATAAATACATGTCTGAATCAAATAGTTTTTCATTAGTAATTAGTTGGTTACGTTTTTGTTGCATTTGGCACACAGATGTAAACCCGGCCTATGATACCTTGTTATGTAATAGATCTTATGAATTTTTGTTTTTTTAATAAATTAAAATTAATTAAATTTTGTATCGCTACGTGCTTGGTGGGAATTCCCGGAATTCAATTCAATTCCGGGAAATTTAAAAATCATTCCAGCTTTCCCGGGGATTTAAAAAGTCCGGAAAAAGAAAAAAAGTCTACCATGGCGGGAAAAATTAAGGTTCACCAACAGATTTGTTTTCTTGTGTTATAAATTAGAAATATTTAAAATTAACTAAATTTAAGAGTTTGAACCTTTCCTTAGTTGTGATGGCGACATAACGGCCTACAAAGTTATAATATATTCTCGTTTTGGTAAGTTTAACTTCATTTCATTTTCTCTTTACTTTTATGCTTCTAGGAGCAATTGCACAGTAATACTTTTATTGCAAAACTATTGCTACAAGATCAAATAAGCATAGACTAATAAAAAACCATTATATCAATTAACGGTAAAATTTAGTTTTTCTTAACACGCCCATACATTTTAAGCCTACTATTTCATATACATTTGAATATACTACATATTTATAAATTTATTACTATCCGTTTAAAACGAAACTCGACAAAAAAGATAACTACTGGCCAAAGAAAATCTGGAGATTGAAAAAATGGGTGGTAGCACGCCCATGAGAAGGAAGAATTAAAATTTGCGCTAGTAAGCTGAAATTTTATAAAGAAGTACGTATAGATTCGGAACTGGTTAAAAAATTTGAAAATTGGAAAATTATAGCCAGGGGGCGTGAATTAATAAAAATCCAATGCGTTTAACTCAAGTGATTCTGTTGTAATTTGGGTTACATGTTGCAATAATACCAGGTTATAAATGTTTTTTAAACAAAATGGATTGTATCAGCATATTTAAATATACTATTTATGTATTTATTATTAAACGTTTCCAGCGAAACTCAACAGGAGTGATAAATACTCGCCAAAGAAAATCTTGAGTTTGAAAAGGTGAGTTTGATCACGTAAACAAGAATAAAAAATTTAAATTTTCGCTGATGCGGTAAAATTTGATAGAAAAGTATTTCTAAGCTAGAAACTAACTAGAAAAATCTTAAAGCCAGGAAAATATAGCCATAGGGGCTAGGCTACGCCCATTAAGCTTAGAACTAAAACATAAAACTTAAATCGTTGGCGTAAGCATTTTTATTGAAATTTTTTTAATAATGAAAGGCTATAAATCTTCCTTCAAAAAAGTGGGCGTTAACATGACAATATATTTCGGATCAGCAGATTTATAGTACTTATGTAGATATTATTGTCCATTTCCATCGAAACTTTACACGTATGATTGGCACTGGCTAAAAAATTTTTTCTTTTAAAAAAATGGACAGTAAATACGCCATAAAAATAAAAGAATTAAACTTGCGCCAGAGAGCTGAAATTTAATACGCCAGTAGGTCAAGATGAGAAACCAACTGGAAAAATATAAAAAGCCAAATATTTAAACTGAAACTTTAACTTAAAACTATCATCCTTAAAAAAGAACGTTAATAATTGAGCGCTGCTCATAACAAAATCTTGAGTTTAAGAAAGTGACGGAGAGTGGGGGTAATAGCCATAATATTTTTTTTAATACATGTATTTATTTATTGTATCTTCAAATACGAACTAACAATAAGTATTCAAATCTTAAATCTAAAATATAATTATTAGGACTGACCACTGTCGGACATAAACTTGTTAATAGTTATAAATAATACACAAGTAGTAATAATCAAAAAAGAAAAAAAAAATTATAAAAAAGTATAAAAAAAGTATTTTCAAGAAATCCCATCTGTAGTGTTGAGTAATAGACCTCTTGTGTCCCCCTTTTTTAAGCGGATGTGTCCAGTAAAGGTCAAAATATTACGAGCAGGCGGATTAGGATGTGACTCGAGTTTTGTTAAATATTTGCCTGCGTATTTTGCAATTTCTTCAATCACTAGTGGCATATTTAAATCACGATGTATATTAGAATTTTTGATGTACCATGGAGCCGATGTTATTAACCGTAAAATTTTGTTTTGCCTTCGTTGGATTCTCTCTACATTGGAAGCTTAAGCAGTGCCCCATAACTGGATACCGTAACACCATATTGGCTTCAAAAGCGACTTGTATATTAAAAGTTTACAGTCCAGGCTAAGTGTTGAATTTCTGCCAATCAACCAGTGTATTTGAGATAACTTAAGTTACATCTGAGTTAGCTTAAAGTCAATATGATGTTTCCATGTAAGCCTTCGATCAAGGTGTATACCAAGGTATTTCATTTGGGAATGTTGAGGAATATTTTGATTATTGATTCGAATGGGGGAACAAGTATGTCTTCTTAGGGTAAACGTTATATGGACACACTTTTGTTCATTTACCTTAATTCTCCATAATTTTAACCATAGTTCCAATTGTGTAATATGTTCTTGTGGATATCGGGAAGCCTCGTGAGGATTTTCGTGCATACTTAAGCAGGCTGTATCATCGGCAAACGTAGATGTATGGATATTACTGCTCAAAGGCATATCACAAGTATAAATCAAATACAAAACTGGTCCCAGTATGCTCCCCTGTGGCACACCGGATTATATAGATTCGGGCACACTCATGAATTCTTCTTCCACAACCGTGAACTTCCGGGTAGTAATGTAACTTTCTAATAAATTCACCAAATTTATTGGTAGATATCATTTTAATTTTAAAATTAGGCCTTCATGTCGCACTTTATCAAATGCCTGCGAAACGTCAATAAACAGTGCAGAACAGTACTTCTTTTCTTCAAATGTTCTTCTTATACATTCAACCAATCTATGCGTCTGTTCAATGGTGCTATGCTGACTTCTAAAACCAAACTGATGGTCTGGGATGCACCCACTACCAATTAGAATTGGGGACAATTTTGACAGTTTTTCGAAAAGTTTTGATATTGTTGATAGCAGACTTATTGGCCTGTATGATTCTGCTTTGGTAAGATCTTTGCTCGGCTTCGGAACCATTTTAATTTTGGCAAGCTTCCAGCTGTGGGGATAATATTCCAGTCGTAAAATGGCATTAAAAATGAATAACATGATCCTAAATGCAATACTAGGCAAATTTATTAGCATTTGGTTACTAATTCCATCAATACTCGGTGCTTTCTTCGGGTTGAGTTCAGCAATTAGATTTTGTACATCACACATTTTAAATTTTATGGGTCGAAGGGGGTAGAGCAACTACACTCGGCAAATCAGCAACACCAGTACATGTATTTGGGATAAATACAGATTTTAAATGCTCAGCAAATATTTAAAATTTTTCCGTATCGCTTCTTGGCCAACCTCCGGTAGATGTGCGCAGAGGTGGCTTAAACTCAACGGGTGTTTAAAGCTTTCTAGTAGCGCTCCACAAAGAGTAATTAGATGTCGGTGTGACATCAAGACCTTCCAAATAATTTTTAAGAGATGCAGTTTTTTTCAGGTGCAAGCAACTCTTGAAGTCGTTTAGAACATTCTTTAAGTCTGAGTTTATGTTGGGGTGATCTGTGCTGTTGCCATTCCCTTCTAGCTCTTCTTTTTTCACACACGAGATGTTCAATATCCTTGGAATAAATTTTATTAAACCCAGACTGCGGATGGGAGGTAGTGGCATGTTCAGCAGCCTGTTTAATAATTTCGTTAAGACTGGCTATGTTAGTTTCAATGTCATTGGGTCATTAACGCAATATTTTCCGTGCAATGACTACTAAGATATTTTTTGAATCCCAGCCAATTAACACGATTGGTCATCTTCATATATGGGTGAAGTAAGTCACTTATTAGTGGGTTACAAATTGTAACGATAGTAGGGGAGTGGTCGGAGGAGTGATCTAGAGAAGTTTCAACATTATTAAATCCCTAGAAAAATTGTTCAGGAAAAATCCAAAAGCACTGATTGTTACATTAGGGATGTAGGGCCATGTTTATAAAAAATTAGCGCAAAGTTATACGGCAGAGAACTGAAATTTGGAAAAAAAAATTACTTAGGTAAGTTACCAACTAGAAAAATTTAAAACACAAACAAAATGCTAGCTTTTAATTTTGCATTTTCAAAAGTACTTCGTCTAAGCAGACTTTAGAAAAAAAGGCAGGGTCATATAGTTTCCAGATAATCTACTTAATTAGCAATATTTTTACCTTTCTAAAAATGAAGAGAATAATCCATACTTGTTTATTTCTTTATATAGGGTAGTGCATTGCATATTACAGTGATATGTGTTGTGCCAAACAAGAACTAGGTCAAAATTTTTATCTCACTACTTTTAATGGCCGAAATTTAGGAAGGAACTTGGCCTTTTTTCACATTTATGTTTTATGTTTTGCCAGGAATTATTTTCATTATCTCTACGCTGACAATCGCAAGTGCGTGACATTGTGAATGTTAACAAACTGTTATTAGCATATGTGATAATAATGAACAAATCGTTTATAAAACAAATATTTAATATACCTATGTATAATATTAATTTTGTGTAACGTAACGCCAGATTGTGAGTATTTTTTGCATAGTACAATGTTTGTTTAAAATTTACTACTTTTGGTTTTGAGTTTGTTCGTTTGTTTTCTTCGCTTTCACGCCCAAACTGCTAAACCGAGTTTTAAATTCTTTCACCAATGGAAAGCTACATTACCAGCAGTCCAAGTCCTAACAAAAAAGTTTTGTCTAAAAATACTTGCACAATTCGCAGAGTTAAGCAATTTTGTTAGTCAATTCAAACCTCACTTTTGTTTTTTGTAACGTAACGCCAGGTAATATTTTGCGTATATCTCGAAATCCTTAGGTTTGATTTTTAGAATTTTTTTCATTGAATATAGAGCTATTTAATCATTTCTCTCAAATTTAAAAAAAAACTTTTTTCAAACATGATTTTAAAACATATTTTCAACATTTTCTCGAGCAAATGTCATGTAACGCCAGAAAAGAATCTACCATATATTTATTTATTTATTAATACATAGTAAATTTGTATAATATGGTTGCACAAATATGGGCGGAGGAACTAGACCATATGCCCAAAATGTTATTAGCAGTATTTTATAAAGAGTTTTTGAGACTGACTTTACATGACCTATGCCTTCACATATGAAGATATTTTTGTATACTATATATTAAATTTATATTATATTGAAGTTATATTTTTACTTTTTATTTTACTTTTTAGGGTGCTATTTGAAGAAAAGTTTAAAAACCACATTATAGTTTTTGAATATGTGTATAGAATTTTGCAGATATAAATTTAAGGCTGCGGCTACTGCCTGAGATATTGCGATACTGGATTGAAATTACAGAACTGGAGGTTAAAATTGTTTATTTATTTATAAAATGTGTGATATAAAGAAATCGCTACCTATAGAAAAAAGTTCTACTACTGGAGAAAGTGGAACTGATCTTAGTGGTGGTAGTGTATGTACAACTTCTACTATATCAGTTAATACCGGCGATCGAAACGATCAGAAGGTAACATCTAAAAAAAATCATATACAACACCAGATAAAAAATAAACAGATGTTAAATGAAACAACGCAATCATTGATAGTAACCAGTGCTATGCTATTAGACTCTATTAACATCGGCGTTAATAACAACTACAGATGTAACTCAAATCCAAATAACAATGTTAATGATAGTGGTATTTCGTGTAGCAGCCATGAATGTTTTTCCAATAGATCCAATACTTTTGGATCTACGGATTCTATGAATGCTCCTTTGGTTACACCAGAAAGTGGAACATTTTCAACAACAAAATTAAATGTACACGAACTACAAATAGAAAACCAAAGATTGCGATATAAACTTAAGGAAGTCACTGTGGATCGTGATAGATTATTGTGCGAAGCTTCTAGTTTACGTTTGGAACTCGATATGTTTGAATTGAAGCAATTACCCCAAGAAATGTAAGTATGTAATTTATTAAATTGTTTTTAGCCATGCATTTTTACACATGAGCTTTCTGAATTATAAGCAAGTTCGGCAAATGAATTAAAAAAAAGTTAAAATATTCTGTACTTTTTAATTTCGTTAATATATATATATATATATATATATATATATATATATATATATATATATGTTGTTAAAATAGTATATCTCTCAAATGTTATGTATAGTGTTAGACTTCAGAAAGTGTTGCTAAGGAAATGTCAGTTTCGGCCATTTTCTCCTGCACTTCACAAATCTTTTTTAACTCTTAAAAAGGTAAAAATAAAATCTATTAGATAACAATCTTTAAGCAAATTAAAATCAGCAGTTAAATTTTTCATAGAAAACCTCAAATTTTCCCTATTATAACGATTTGCCTATATAGTTATAATGTAAAAGATAACTTTAGAAAAGGAGAGGAGTAAAGTAACCTTTCACTATCATTCGTTATTATAAATTCTTTATTCAATTGAATTAACACTCAGGCAATGAATGTCTACATACTTTATGGGGTTCGCGTCTTATCCAGAGGTCGAGCGTTGTTTAACACAATTTAAAAAATGGGATTGGTCGTCTTTTACAAACTGACATACATAAAATTCCGGATGTTATAGATTTTTCCGGCTTGGGAAATATTTAAAGGGAATTAATTCACGTTGAAGCCTCCCTAGATCTCTCGTCCGATCACTATCCCACAATCGTTACAATCTGTAGGCCACTGAGAAGTGCTTTACCTCACTCATATGTGAAGATGATCACATGATTAATTGGCTGCGATTCAAAAAATATCGTAGTACTCATTGCACGGAAAACATTACGTTAAGAACTCATGATGATGTTGAATCTAACATTGCCAATCTTAACGAAAATATTAAGCAGGCTGCTGAACATGCCACTTCCTCCCATTCGCAGACTGGGTTTAATAGAATATATTCTACGGTGTTGAACATCTTGTATGTGAAAAAGAAGAGCTAGAAGAGAATGGCAACAGCACAGATCGCCCCAAAATAAAATTAGATTAAAAGAGTGCACTAAACGACTCCAAGAGCTGCTTGCATATGAAAAAACTGCATCTCAAAAACTATCTGGAAAATCTCGATGTCACACCAGCATCTAATTACTCTTTGTGGCGCGCTGCGCAAATTATTAAAACACCCGTTGAGTTTAAACCACCTCTGCGCACTTCTACCAGAGGTTGGGCAAGGAGTGATACTGAAAAAGGTTACTTGTTTGCAAAACATTTAAAATCCGTATTTACCCCAAACACATGTAATGATGTTGTTGATTTTCCGAGTGTAGTTGCGCCACCCCCTCGGTCCATAAAATTTAAGATGTGTGATGTACAAAAACTAATTGCTGAACTCAACCCGAAGAAAGCACCGGGTATTGATGGAATTAGTAACTAAATGCTAATAAAATTGCCTCGTATTGTAATTAGAATCATGTTATTCATTTTTAATGAAATTTTACGACAAGAGTATTATCCATATTGCTGGAACCTCGCCAAAGTTAAAATGATTCCAAAGCCGGCTGAATCATACAGACCAATAAGTCTGCTATCAACAATGTCAAAACTTTTCGAAAAACTGCTCATGTCAAAATTGTCCCCAATTCTAATTGGTAGGGGGTGCATCCCAGACCATCAATTTGGTTTTAGAAGTCAGCATATCATCATTGAACAAACGCATAGATTGGTTTAATTTATAATAAGAACATTTGAAGAAAACAAGTACTGTTCTGCCTGTTTATTGACGTTTCGCAGACATTTGAAGGTGTGGCATGAAGGCCTAATTTTAAAATTGAAATCATATCTACCAATAAATTTAGTGAATTTATTAGAAAGTTACATTACTACCCGGAAGTTCACGGTTGTGGAAGGAGAATTCACGAGTGTGCCAGAATCTATATCATCCGGTGTGCCACAGGGGAGCATACTGGGCCCAGTTTTGTATTTGATTTATACTTTTGATATGCCTTTGAGCAGTAATATACATACATCTACGTTTTCCGATGATACAGCCTGCCTTAGTATGCACGAAAACCCTCACGAGCCTTCCCGATATCTACAAGAACATTTTACACAACTGGAACTATGGTTAAAATTATGGAGAATTAAAGTAAACGAGCAAAAGTGTGTTCAGGTAACATTTACCCTGCGAAGAGATACTTGTTCCCCAATTCGAATCAATAATCAAGTTCTTCCTTAACATTCACACGTAAAATATCTTGGCATACACCTTGATCGACGACTTACATGGAAATACCATCTTGATTCAAAGTTCACACAAATGAAACTTTAATTAACTCAGATATATTGGCTGATTGTTAAAAATTCAACACTCAGCCTAGACTGCAAACTTTTACTATACAAGACGGTTTTGAATCCAATATGGTGCTACGGAATTCAGTTATGAGGCACTGCTTCAGCTTCTAATATCGAGAGAATCCAACAAAGGCAAAACAAAATTTTACGTTTGATAACATCGGCTCCATGGTACATAAAAAAATTACGGTTTACTTCGTGTTTTAAATATTCTACTAGTGATTGAAGAAATTGAAAATACGCAGGCAAATACAAAACTCGAGTATCATCCTAATCCGCTTGCTTGTAATATTTTGGACTTTCCTGGACACATCCGCCTAAAAGAGAGGGACATAAGGGCTCTTATGCTCAACACTCCAGATGGGACTTCTTGAAAATACATTTATTTTTTCCTTTTTGATTGTCACTACTTACATTTTATTTATAACTATCAAGCCGACGATCAAGGTGTATACAAAGACAAGTATTTTTTCGTAAGGTAAATGTTATCTGTACGCACTTCTGTTCGTTTACTTTTGTTTTTATAAGTTTAACCTTAGCTCAAGCTGTGTTATATGTTCCTGAAGATATCGGGATAGCTCATGAGGGCTTTCGTGCATAACAAGGCAGGCTGTATCATCGGCAAATCTAGAAGTGTGGATATTACTTCTCACAGGCATATCACAAGTATAAATCAAATACAAAACTGATCCCAGTATACTACCTTGTGTTACACCGGATGAGACAGTTTCGGGCGTGCTCATAAATTATCCTTCCATAACAGATAACATCCGGTCTAAATTATAACTTTGTAAACGACTTAGAATGTTATTTGGTAGATATGTCTTCAATTTTAAAATTAGGCCATCATTCCATATTTTATCAAATGCCTGAGAAACATCAATAAACAGGACAGGACAATACTTCTTTTCTTGAAATGTTATTCTTATAAATTGAACCAATCTGAGCGTTTGTTCCGTGGTGCTGTTCTGACTTCTTAAACGAATTTGATGGTACGTTATGTACATATTATCTGTTAGAATAGGGGACAATTTTGTCATTAGCAGCTTTTCGAAGAGTTTTGACAGAGTTGACAGCAAACAATTGACTCAGCTTTGTTAAGATCTTTGCCCGGCATTGGATTCATTTTGACCTTGGCAAGTTTCCAGTCTTGTGTATAATACTCCAGTCGTAATATGGCATTAAAAATAAACAGCGGGATTCTTATAGCAATATGCGGCAAGTTCATAAAAATCTTGATCCTAATTCCATCAATACCTGGAGCTTTCTTTGGCTTGAGTTCAGAAATTTCTTTTGTGTACATCACGCATTTTAAACTTTAAGGGACGAGGGGGTAGAGCAACTACACTCGGCAAATCAGCAACACCAGTACATGTGTTTGGCGTATATACGAATTTTAAGTGTTCAGAAAATATTTAACATTTTTCCGTATCGCTTCTTGCCAAACTTCCGGTAGATGTGCGCAGAGGTGTCTTTAACTCAACGGGCGTTTAAAGCTTACTAGCAGCGCGCCACAAAGAGGAATTAGATGCTGGTGTGACATCTAGACCTTCCAAATAATTTTTAAGAGATGCCGTTTTTTCAGATGCAAGCAACTCTTGAAGTCGTTTAGAACATTCTTTAAGTCTGAGTTTATCTTGGGGTGATCTGTGCTGTTGCCATTCCCTTCTAGCTCTTCTTTTTTCATACGAGATGTTCAATATCCCTGGAATAAATTTTATTAAACCCAGTCTGCGGATGGGAGGTAGCGGCATGTTCAGAAGCCTGTTTACTATTTTCGTTAAGATTGTCAATGTTGTAACGTACCGTCACAAAATTCCATATGTCATACATTGTGCTTGCGAACACCATGACTGCGTAGTACATACCATTTTAATTAATATAGGGTACATAATTACTAGTTTTGTTCGTAGTTGTGTTTTAACATACATGTTCACAAAATACACTTTAGAAGTCTCATCAAGTTAGTAAGCGAAACGGTATAAGACTTCAAGTTTTATACTCAATCGGGGAGCAAGTCACGACTCCGTACTAATGGTAGTTACAAGAAGGCTCTCATCCGCCAGCTTTGCTGATTCTTGTTTCGTTATACATACATATTACCTAGTAGAGTTGATAATCGTATTTAGTTGATACACGAACTCCCGAATCTTTCGTGTATTGTATTTAGTAAGGCTTTCGAACTTCCGAAACTTTCGTGTGTTTTGTAGCTAGTAAACATAACTAGTATTTTAGCCGACTACACGAACTCCCGAATCTTTCGTGTATTCGTAAATCGTATTTAATAAAAAACCGGAATGCCCGAATCTTTCGTGTATTCGTAAATCGTATTTAGTAAAAACACGAACGCCCGAATCTTTCGTGTATTGTATTTAGTAAAGCATACGAATTTCCGAATCTTTCGATTGTTTTGTAGCTATTAATATAAATCGTATTTTAGCCGATTACACGAACTCCCGAATCTCGTGTATTCGTAAATTGTATTTAATACACGAATTCCCGAATTTTTCGTTCGTAAATCGTATTTAGTAAATACATGAACTACCGAATCTTTCGTGTGTTTCATTTAGTAAACATACGAACTTCCGAATCTTTCGTGTGTTTTGTAGCTAGTAAACATAACTCGTATTTTAGCCGACTACACGAACTCCCGAATCTTTCGTGTATTGTATTTAGTAAAGCATTCGAACTTCCGAATCATTCGTGTGCTTTGTAGCTAGTAAACATAACTCATATTTCAGCCGACTACACGTATTCCCGAATCTTTCGTGTGTTTTGTAGCTAGTAAACATAACTCGTATTTTAGCCGACTACACGAACTCTCAAATCTTTTGTGTATTCATAAATCGTATTTAGTAAATACACGAACTCCCGAATCTTTCGTGTATTGTATTTAGTAAAGCATACGAACTTTCGAATCATTCGTGTGCTTTGTAGCTAGTAAACATAACTCATATTTCAGCCGACTACACGTATTCCCGAATCTTTCGTGTGTTTTGTAGCTAGTAAACATAACTCGTATTTTAGCCGACTACACGAACTCTCAAATCTTTCGTGTATTCATAAATCGTATTTAGTAAATACACGAACTCCCGAATCTTTCGTGTATTGTATTTAGTAAAGCATACGAACTTTCAAATCTTAGGTCATAAGAGGTCACAATATTTCCGGAGGACTTTCACAATTAAAAGGGAAAGGTATCCAAGAGTCACCCAGACGGCACAAGTGAATTGTACATATTGTGTTTAAAGTAGCATAAGTTAAGTTGAGTTTCTTAAATAAAAGTATACTGTGTTCTCTGAATATTAAAACACAAACATCTTCGTGTTATTATTTGCAAAGGAAGCAGACCTTTGGTAAGGACATGGACAGGCTGACGCCTACCCTACCCCAGCTGGAAACAAAAACTGCGTTACAATGTTAGTTTCTATATCATTGGGTGTTCTTAGCATCATCATATATGGGTGAGGTAAGTCACTTCTTAGTGGGTTACATATTGTAGCGATAGTAGGGGAGTGATCGGAGGAGAGATCTAGAAAAGCTTCAACGTTAATTAATTCGCTACAAATATTTTTCATGACACCAAAATCTACAACATCCGGAATTTTTCGTACGTCAGTAGGCCAGTAAGTGGGCTCTCCATTCGAAATAACATCCAGGCCCATTTTTGAAATTGTATTAAACAAAGCTCGACCTATAGGTGTTACAGGGCGCGAAACCCAGTACGTATGTTTTGCATTGTAGTCTCCAGCTGCCAGAAACAAGATCCAAGCGATTTGTAGAACTTCTCATACTGATCTTCGGTAACTGAAAATCTGGGAGGTGAGTAAATTAATGATATCACGAAATTAGAACAAAAATTTTCTAAAAAAAATATTTGTAGCTTGCATATATGTATTCTTCACTAACGTTGTCAAGGATATAGTGCTTGAGTCCTATATAGTGTAGCCATTAATTTTGAAAAAGCTTCTCGAAGTCTCAGAGACCAACATTATATCAATATTTTTTCCGTAAGGAAGTGCTTCATTTTTGTGATGGCGAATGCCGTTTGCTTTCCAGAAACATATTTTTCACGTGTTCATGGCTTGTTAATTAATGCTTGAAGGAGTGTATTCTGCATTCGTAGCATTTCATGCATCATGTTAGTCATATTTGTTGTAAAATTATTTATAGTTTTCACCAGACTATCAATACGGGCCTTAAGGCGATTAAAACTAAAGTTTGAGTTTGTATTTGTTGAATTATTTTGCAGTGAAACATTTTGTGTCGGAATAGAACTAGCCTTAGCATCATCGGCATACGATACACGTAACTGGTTGGCTCATTTGAGCAAGATTAGCGGATTAAGCCTTTACTGATTGAGCTGGAGGTAATTTTGGTTTTTGTCCAATAGTTTGTTTAACGTAAGAGTAGTTAGCGGTGTGATTACCTTCACAGTTAATACATTTTTTACAGCTTGGTATTTCGTTTTAGTACAACTAGTGGTACCGTGAAATTCACCGCAGATAACACACATTATGTGGCCATTATGGCACTGCACGGGACCTAAACGCTTATGTGACTCAACTTATTTTTCGGTACAAAATGTATTTTAGGCTATAAATTGGATGTGTCTCGCTTTTTTTCAACTGTATATCATTTGGCTCCAGTTCAACACGAAGTAGAAGCTGGGTATCTTCTCCCTATTGATTGTATTAGTAAAATTTTTTACCATAAATCCTTGGTCGATAATAGCACATTTTACTTCTTCGGGGTCAACATATGAATACTATATGTAGGCCTCTAACACTCTTAAGTTGGTATGTATAAAAACTTGTTTTATTTTTTCCAAATTCTGTCACAATTTTTTCGGAAATGTTTTTCTGCATATATTTGTATTTTAGTGTCGTCAAATTATCTCGTTTAATTGGAATTATATGAAATATATTATCACGAATGAACGACAGTAGTTTTTTAACAAGTGCGTAAAAATTTTTTTCTCTCAAATATATAGGTGGTGGCTCAAAAGACTTGCGACGATGCAACGGGCTCTTCGTCGGTGTCTTGCAATAATAAAAACGATTTTGACGAATGGGAGATCAGCGCATATGTTATCCCTAGACATCTTTGTAACAGATGAAATTTTTGAAGAATTCTGGCTTAGCCCACGGTTATATATCTGACCATTCCGACTTGTACCTTGGGTTTTGAGCTACTGTTATCTGTACTGATAACTTGATTAAGTGATGAATACGAGCCTGAAGCGAATGATGTCACTTACTTAAATGACGGAGAAACTAGGCAATTGTAATGTTAACGAATCATTTGTTGGCATTGGACAAAGCGAAGTTGATCGCTGTCGAAAAAGAGGTTTTGCCGTTTTAAAAATATTATCATCAGATTTTTTATTTTTATTGTTTTCAGTAGAGATTCAGAACTCACAGTAAAATAAGCATTTCTGCCTTTAGAACTCACTTCACAAATATTTGTTTTTCAGGTACTCAAATAGAGTGTTTTTTTTCGTTTGTGTTTTATTTTTACTATGTAAAAAATATTAACAAACCAAATAAAGCTTATTTATCAAAGTCAGTATGTATTACGAATATTATGCACTAGAATATTTTTTTTATGATCTTGTTTGTTTAGTATGTATGTAAGAAAAACTCCGCTATGACGTCTGTGCAACGAGAACTGAAAAACACAGAAAGAACGCCAAAACTAAAAAAAGCTCAAAACCGAAAAAATCCTAAAAACGAAAAAACTGCCAAAACTATATTATATGATATAAGCTAAAGTTCATATATTATTACATATCTAGTGTCCGTAAGGAACCATTCGTGTCCGTAAGGAACCCTTCGTGTCCGTAAGGAACCCTTCGTCAAAATCGCGCTTTACTGAATTTAATCAACATTATGTTTTGTGAGGGTCTGACTACTCTCTTTACAAACTTTAAGTCTGTTTAATTTCTATTCATGCCCACTGCGCGGTTGAAATAGGTACAGTTATATAAAATAATGGGTAAGAGCGCGATGTTGAAGGATGTTACACATTAAAAAATTCACTATTGCTTATTACACGGGCCCCCAATATGTACAAAATTTCTTAGGAGTCATCTGGTTAGAAATATGTAAAATATGGCGTAAATTTTAGTGGGCGTGGCTGCGGCTACTTTTTTAAATATATTAACATATTAAAGTCTGCTTAGCTGAAGTACATAAAGCGCAAAATTATAGCCTTGATTTAGTGAAATGTGCATTAGAGGCCTGTGTAAACAGTCTTGAAATGTAAATACGTCTTGTTTTTTAAATGTATTATACTAAAGCAATAATAAAGCAAGATGGATGCATTGGTGTTCGTGTATATGAGTGTTTGCAAGCAATGTAAAGAAGTGGTGTCTTCACCTTTGATGCGTGTATGCTTGTTATTTTGCATATCCTACGTTTGAGTATATATGTAAGATGTAGATGCCCTAAAGGAAATGTCGATGGTGAAACACTGTGAGTCGCTTTTGACTTTGTCACTAGGAGGGTTATTCTGAATTTCGATGCGAAAGAAAATTTGTATTCTGTTAGACTTTCGGAATCACATTCTCAATTTATTTCAAATTGTGGCAACTCTGCTCAAATAAACGTCAGTGTCAACAAACTTCAAATTTAAAATGAATAAATTGTTTGTGTTTGGCTTTGAAATAAAATTATGTGACTTGAATGAAAAAGCAGTTGTTACTCCGAAGGAAAGTTCGTTGGTAAGCCATTTACGAAATCCGTCGTGCTTAACAATTTCACCACTAGCTCCGCTAAGGGAAACTGGATTATATCTTGATGGGCTAGCGGCAGTGCTGCCAATGTCGGTTTTATTTCGTCTAAGCTACTGTTTGGTGTGTACTTTAAAATAAGCCCAAACCTACTAAAATTAAAGTTGAAGTCAAATATTTTACTTAATTTCACACTTTTTTCCATCCTGCAGCTTTTCTAATAGGTGGTTCATATTTATTTAGTTCTTCTATATTTGCCGACTGACGTGCATTTGGTGTTCTCAAATGTCCTCTTGCCAATTGGTTGTGCTTATTCATAAATTTTATCATTATTTCAAATTGACGCGGTTTGGTGGTCTTATTACTTGCTTCCCTGAATTTAATAATAAATATATGATGAATAAATAAATAAAATATTATCTTGCACATACATGTTTGTACTTTGCGAATGCTATTTTGTTGTCGAATAAATTTTGCGAATTTGACATTTGTTTTCGCAATGTAAAATACCGACTTGCTACCTTTTCTCATTTGAAATGCGATTAAAAAAGAACTTTGCGAATATCGCAATACAGAAAAGCAATTGTTCGCATTTATGTATTTTCGCATCGCATTGATTTTCGCATCGCAATTCAGAAAGCCTCTAGTACTACTCTCTAATTATTCCCCATACAATACTTTGTGCTATAAACATTTAGCATGTGCTTGTCATTGCAAACCTACTAGTAATACTAAAACAATTGACTAGGTACTGAATACGTAGTTCTTAAGGCAATATATAGAGACATATGTATGTACCAACCAGACATTTACTGGTATATTTCTACACCTAACGTACAAACAAATTTATGTATTTTTGCCAAGTTGTTGAAAAAAATATTTTAAGTTCAGAAATTCTGTGTAATAATTTCAATTGGTGGTGTACTTATAGTGGTGTACTTATCGCAGTGTAATCTATTTTTACTCTGAGGTTTTAACTTTTGATTTATCGTGTAATATTGAATTTGTATCAGTTTTAATAAAACTTGGCTGTAAACGAGTATCAGTCCAATCATGAATATTCCCTCGGAATTTATTTCTCACGGAAAATAATTTTGTTGAGAAAACATTCCTCCAATCATAAATTTAGCAAAGAGTAATACGTGGCATCATCGCATTACGAAGCTCGTTGTCTTGCTTCTTTGTTGACATCTTGTTTTTCCCTTTTTTTGAGAGAGAGTTAGCAAAATTGTTAAAATTCACCAAAAAAAATATGTAAAAATAAGTTTATAAATGCTTAATTTGGGCATTATTTGTGTTATTCCACATAAAAGAACTATAAACTATAAGTTTATGTGTATAAATTTTGTTTTAATGAAGTATTAAATATGTTTTTATGTAAACTCCCTTCTGTTTTGCAAGGGAATGATTTTTAGTAAAAAAGCAAGTTCAATTGCGTTCATAATACCTCCTTTTTTCACCGGGGAGTTTTTAATTCCTGCATTTGGTAAAAACAAAGAAAAACAAATTCATAATACGAGCAGAGGGAAAAGTGAAAAAACTCGCGCGGATTTTATACACCAAACACGCAGAAGCTATTGCAGACTTGGCTCTTTGTGCTTGGATTGGAGAATCTGTTTTTGTTTTTGGAGATTTCAACATGCCATCCGTTACCTGGAAATATCGTCAGGATGATAAATACTTTGTTCAAACAAATCAGTGCTGAATCTACGATGATTATTTAAACGTCTTGTGTGTTCTCAGCATATGCCAAATTAATGGCATTGCTAATAACTGTGGTAGAATATTATACCTAATTTAATGACGTATCTGATTGCTTCATTAAGCGTCCATCATCCATCACTACTCCTGAAGATGCTTATCATCCCACAAGAGAATTGATCTTATCAATTCCTAATAATCCCGTCGATTTAACGTCTATTACAAATAAAAAAATATACTCGTTCAAACATACAAATTACGATATGTTAATTCATCTGCTTAGTGACACAGACTAGCACAACATATCTACAATAAACTATATTCTTTTATTGATTTATGTGTTCCAAAATCTATACCTAGGCAAAGAACTGGTCCACCTTGGAACAATAAACGTTTGGCTCAAGCTAAAAACAAAAACAAACAAAAAACCAAAAAATACTATTGAATTTACAAACAATCTTGCTTCTCTGTTGACTACTTAAGGTACCCCTGCAGGAAATCGAACTGACACAATACTAGTTCCATCGCCGGTCCTCAAGTGACAGGGACTAGTCCGAGTTCAAACACTTCCTATGAAGCGGACCAGTCACTTTTACATGGGAATGCCCTAGGATGGGGTTCATTGATACTTTTTATGCACCTTGTGAGTTGTCACTGAACTATCCCATAGGGACTTATTCGGTGTAGAATAATATAAATTATATTTAAATCTCATCCCGACATTTAAAAGTAACAATGAAAACTTATAATTTATTTTATTGTTACAAATGCAATTATAATTTATTTTTAAGTAGAATTTTTTTCAGATTCGAAACGAAAACGTCGCACGTGACAGGCTTGCACACTATCCACTCAACCACAGGGTCACTCACCTTTCAAAAGTATAAATACCAGTCAAGCTTAGGTTAATATCTCAGTATAGTTACGGGACAGGTCCCAGAGTCACATTGGAGGGAGCAATTAATATTATATTTACACTTTTTGATAGGGCCATATATTCCATCACATCGAACATATTCAGTGCCGTCCAAATTAAATTGGCTCAAGATCAAGGCGATATTTCACGAAAGTTTTGAATATGTAACCATTTACACGATATATCTTATTTCACCATACACTTCTCTGTACTTTTGTTAACGCTAGCATTTTTTCAAGTCATAGGATGAGTACGTTTGGATCAATTGTCACCAAATTTTCTGCAGGGACTACTAGTCGCGCTTTTTACTTTTCGCTTCATACATCGTGTTACACAAACTATATAAATATACTAAAGTACAATTTGAAACACAATCCAAAATCGTTTTATAAATTTGTTAAATCTAAGAAAAAAACAAATAACTTCCCCTCTACTCTGAAGTTTCAACAAACGGAATCCAGGGACGATTGTATCATAAGTAACACCTTGTTCAAATGCATCCTATGACGTGTCTCATAAGTATCCATTCAAAATATGTGCCAACCTAACAACATCTATTCCATTTACTGATATTCCAACAATCTCTAAGGAATTAATAAGTCTTAAGTTTTCGTTTACTTTGGCCTTGATAAAATAGCAAGCATCATTTTAATCAACTGCGCGGAATCTATTGTTTTTCCTTTAGCATATTTATTTAATACCCCAATTAAATTTGGTACATTTCCGAGTGCATGGAAGAACCCGTTTCCACTTTTTAAATCAGGAAATAAATCTGATGTTGCAAATTGTAGTGGTATTGCAAAACTGAGTGTTATTCCCAAATTTGTTTAAAGAATTATTACAGAGAGGTTATGTTATCAACAGGGGTTTCAAAAAAGATGTTCCACAACTACAAAATTTTCCCATCTTACGACTGATATTTATCGTGGATTTCAAAAATAAACTCATGTAATAGATGCTGACTTGAGTAAGGCCTTTCATAAAGTTAATCATAGGCTTACGTTAACTTAACTACATTTACTGGGTTTTATGGATATTAGTACTAAATGGATTTATTCATATAATAATAATAATAATGCATTTTCTAGATGAATTGATGTTCTTTCTGGAGTTCCTCAGGGAAGTCACCTTGGCCCACTTCTTTTTACATTGGTTATCAGCGATTTACCTGATGCTTTTCTTTCATCCAACGTTTTGCTATACGCTGATGATGTAAAAGTTTTTCTCTGTTATCGTCAAAAATATGAGCAACAACTTCTAGAAAAAACTAGAATTCCTTTAACATGTGGTGCAAAATTAATCTCATGGAACTCAACTTAAAGAAATGCAAATATATGCGCTTTGTTAATAATTGCCCTATAGCTGCTTGTTACCTTGTTGAAAACTATCAGCTAGAATATGACAAACAAGCAGGGCTGCCAGATAAAATTATAAAAAAATCGTCGAAATCCCGATAAACTATAAAATAATCGTCATTTTATACTCGAAAAATCGTCAGAAAAATCGGCTGAATCAAAATTAATTTTTTAACGTGTCCGGGTCGATTTGTATGTTTTTCTTTGATTCATTAAATTTCTTTATTGACAAAATTAAAAATTAAGTTTAAAATTTGTTAACGCACTAATAATCCCAAAATTATTATTTTATTTATTCAGTAAAATATTTTTTTTTATTAAAATACATTGAAATTGATTATTGAGGGGTTTAGCTGGACCCTATGCGCATTTCACTGTTGCTAATGCAGATCATCAGGGAACCTTTACCCAAAGCTTCTTAGAACAACTAGAGTTATTATGTTATAAACTTTCATTTAAATAAATGAGAAGCTCAACAACAAATACCAAAGTTGAAACAAGAACTCAACAATCAACATGTTTTTTATTTTCTTACTTTACCATTACTACAGGGTGTTTTTTTAGAGGTATAGAACTTCGAATTGAAATAAAACAAGAAAATCGTTTTAATGTCCATCAATTTGGCTTTATTGGAAGGATAATTTTATGCCATTAATGTTTAAATATGATTTCGGGCATGTGGCCGCCGCGGATGGCTCGAATAAAGCCAATTCTACAGGTCCAATTTTCAACCACTTTTTCGACCATATGGGGCCGTATGTTGGCAATAACGCCATGAATGTTGGCTTCCAAGTCCCCTAACGTTTCTGGTTTGTTGGCGTAGACGAGCGACTTCACATATCCCCAAAGAAAATAATCCAATGGTGTCAAATCACACGATCTTGGTGGCCAATTAACAGGTCCATTCCGCGAAATTATGCGCTCATCGAATGTTTCCTTCAATAAATCGATTGTGACGTGCGCTGTGTGGCATGTAGCGCCGTCTTGTTGGAACCACAACTCATCCACATTCATGCCATCCAATTCGGGAACAGAATAGTCGGTTATCATGGCTCTATACCGGTCTCCGGTGGCGAATCGATTCATTCGGGTCCTCTTCCACACTTTGCTCTACAGCGGCAATTGTTTCTTCGGTGCGCACTGTTTGACGTCTCTGCGGATGCGTATTATCACATAGAGTAAACGTAGTGCGAAAACGATCCATGGTTAACCGAATTAATTGCTCTGATGGACGATTATGTCGACCATAAAATGGACGGAGCTTGCGGTAAACTTCGCGAACTGAACCATTATTTTCGAAATAAATTTGCACGATTTGCAAGCGTTGTTCTTTTGTCAACCTGTTCATGATGAAATGGCAAACCAAACTAAATATTAATCACTTGACAGCTGACAAAATGGCCGCCAGTTAAAAAATGATGCCAACTTAAAGTTCTATACCTCAATAAAAAAAACACCCAATACATTGGGTGACTTTTTTCAGCTTCAAATTGTAGATATAAAGCGTATGTAAAAAAAATAGATGTAAATAACAACAACAGCTATTCAAGAATAGAGTGTTTTAAACTTAAATTGTAAAAATTCCCAATATAAAACAGTAAAAATTTAAAATTATTGATAAGATATTTTATTAATTCAAATATTTATGTTCCCAGCTAAAAAAATTATATATGGTCCATATATTTTTAATATATGAATGTATATAACTATATATGAATATGTATGAATTCATGTATCGAAATATATGGGATTATACATAGCAAAACTATTATATATGAACTAATATATGCACTTATATATGAAATGTGTTATAACATATGAGCTCATATATGAAAATTTAATTATGAAGCTCTTCATATGTGGATCCATATATAAATATAAGATTTTATATATGGAGCCATATATAAGAATGTATGCATACATGATATCTCACATAAGATCGATCTTGCAATACGAAATACGATGAATCAAAACAATTCACGTATTCCATTTGCAATAAAGTTTCGTATATAGGGCATAGATCTACATCAACTGACACCACACACAGTGGACCAACACAGAAGAACGCTGATGATGACGGTTTAGTGGCCTTTGAAAACGGCTGGCTGCTCCGTTCAACTATATGTTGTCAGAATATTTACAACTAACTTTGATGTTATTTGTTCATTAATAATTATCACATGTAATTTGGCTTAAAAAAGCGATACGAACTTTAGCCCGTTCATAAATTAATTTTTCTTTTATAATTAATTGCATTAGTTTCTAATCTGATTTTTTAAGCAAATGTTATGTACGAATATGATTTCCCAGCTAAAAAAAATATGTATGGAGCATATATGATATCCCATATATCGTTCGGATCCGAAAAATGAGGGTATATGGGCATATATGATTATATATATTCATACATTTTCATACATGTATGTGCAAAATTCATATTCATACACTCTTGATTCACAAAAGGCACTGCTGTGCAATAAATTAAATTATTAAAATTAAATTTTTATAGACGAGAGAGAGGTTGTATTTAATGAAACATTTGTTTGGACAAATAATTCAAAACGAATAAAAGTAATTTCATTCATCAAAAGGTGAATCAATTATTTTAAAAACACATAAATCATATTCGTACATAACATTTAGCTTAATAAATCAGTTTAAAAACTAATGCAATTAATTATAAAAGAAAAAATAATACGTCTAACAATAGTTTTCAATACTGTAATATGAACTTTGTTTCTTATGTAGAGAATTTGGTTATTTTCTATAAAATTAATGACTGGATTATCCTTTTGATTATTTGATATCCCAGCTAAAAAAAATATGTATGGAGCATATATGATATCCCATATATGGTTCCAATCCGAAAAATGAGGGTATATGGGCATATATGATTATATATATTCATACATTTTCATACATGTATGTGTAAATTCCCTCCACAGTATGCAAAGTTCATATTCATACACTCTTGATTCACAAAAGCGCACTGCTGTGCAATAAATTAAATTACTAAAATTAATTTTTTTTAGACTTGAGAGAGTTGTATTTAATGAAACATTTGTTTGGACAAATAATTCAAAACGAACTATAAGTTATTTCACTCATCAAAAGGTGAATCAATTATTTAAAAAACAGATAAATCATATTCGTACATAGCATTTAGCTTAAGAAATCAGATTAAAAACTAATGCAATTAATTATAAAGAAAAAATAATCCGTCTTACAATAGTTTTCAATACAGTAATATGAACTTTGTTTCTTATTTAGAAAATTTTGTTATTTTCTGTAAAATTAATGACTGGATTATCATTTTGATTATTTGATATATTAAATGGGGCCCCAATGTATAAAATCATACAAGAATGGTTTTTTTGTAACAACCCAGCTAAAAAAATATGTATGGAGCATATATGATATGCTATATATGGTTCGGATCCGAAAAATGAGGGTATATGGGCATATATGATTATATATATTCATACATTTTCATACATGTATGTATGTGTAAATTCCCTCCACAGTATGCAAAGTTCATATTCATACACTCTTGATTCACAAAAGCGCACTGCTGTGCAATAAATTAAATTACTAAAATTAATTTTGTTTAAGACTTGAGAGAGAGGTTCTATTTAATGAAACATTTGTTTGGACATATAATTCAAAACGAACTATAAGTCATTTCATTCATCAAAAGGTGAATCAATTATTTAAAAAACACATAAATCATATTCGTACATAGCATTTAGCTTAAGAAATCAGATTAAAAACTAATGCAATTAATTATAAAAGAAAAAATAATCCGTCTAACAATAGTTTTCAATACAGTAATACGAACTTTGTTTCTTATCTAGAAAATTTTGTTATTTTCTATAAAATTAATGACTCGATTATCCTTTTGATTATTTGATATAGTAAATGGGGCCACAATGTATAAAATCATAAAAAAATGGTTTTTTTTGTAACAAAAAGTTTTTCTTTTTTAAATGTTGAGGGTACGCATATAAACCTTGCATACCGTATGTATTTGCTAATGGATTTCCAATTCAGCAGTGATAAAATTCCAAGCTTTTTTTGATTGCAAAAACGATCTTATGTGAAATATCATGTATGCATACATTCTTATATGGCTCCATATATAAAATCTTATATTTATATATGGATCCACATATGAAGAGCTTCATAATTAAATTTTCATATATGAGCTCATATATTATAATACATTTCATATATTAGTCCATATATTAGTTCATATATAATAGTTTTGTCATGTATAATCCCATATATTTCCATACATGAATTCATACACATTCATATATAGTTATATACATTCATATATTAAAAATATATGGACCATATATAATTTTTTTAGCTGGGAAAAAGTTTTTCTTTTTTAAACGTTGAGGGTACGCATATAAACTTTGCGTACCGTATGTATTTTCTAATGGATTTCCAGTTTAGCAGTGATAAAACTCCAAGCTTTTTTTGATTGCAAAAACGATCTTATGTGAGATATCATGTATGCATACATTCTTATATGGCTCCATATATAAAATCTTATATTTATATATGGATCCACATATGAAGAGCTTAATAATTAAATTTTCATATATGAGCTCATATGTTATAATACATTTCATATATTAGTCCATATATTAGTTCATATATAATAGTTTTGCCATCTATAATCCCATATATTTCCATACATGAATTCATACATATTCATATATAGTTATATACATTCATATATTAAAAATATATGGACCATATATAATTTTTTTAGCTGGGATATTAAGTGGGGCCACAATGTATAAAATCATACAAGAATGGTTTTTTTTAACAAAAAGCTTTTCTATTTTAAACGTTGAGGTACGCATATAAACTTTGCATACCGTATGTATTTTCTAATGGATTTCCAATTCAACAGTGATAAAATTCCAAGCTTTTTTGATTGCAAAAACGATCTCATGTGAGATATCATGTATGTATACATTCTTATATGGCTCCATATATAAAATCTTATATTTATATATGGATCCACATATGAAGAGCTTCATAATTAAATTTTCATATATGAGCTCATATGTTATAATACATTTCATATATTAGTCCATATATTAGTTCATATGTAATAGTTTTGCCATGTATAATCCCATATATTTCCATACATGAATTCATACATATTCATATATAGTTATATACATTCATATATTAAAAATATATGGACCATATATAATTTTTTTAGCTGGGTTATGTGTTTTTTAAATAATTGATTCACCTTTTGATGAATGAAATGACTTTTAGTTCGTTTTGAATTATTTGTCCAAACAAATGTTTCATTAAATACAACCTCTCTCTCTATTTTAGTAATTTAATTTATATCACAAAAGTGCGCTGTGACTCAAGAGCGTATGAATATGAACTTTGCATACTGTGGAGGGAATTTACACAAACATGTATGGAAATGTATGAATATATATAATCATATATGCCCATATACCCCCATTTTTCGGATCCGAACCATATATGGGTTATTAAAAAAAATATATTATTCTTTTACAATTTTTTTAATTATATAGCGGGTTTCTTTATCACAGGAAATTCGAAAATTAAAATGATTGAATACCAGGATTTTTGTTATCAAAAATGAAACTTATTTTTTTCTGTGTAAAAACAAAATCTGCCTGCTCAGAAAAAAAAGATTTGTAAATACAAATAATTTTTTTGTGAATACAATTAAAATATTATGTAAAACGGCACCTAAAAAATTTTTGTCAATATAAACACACATTTGTAACATAAGAAAACAAAATCCACTCAATTATTTCCAATTAAAATTATTGTATTATTAACAATTGAGTTGCTAAGAGAAAAAAAATTTAATGAATTTGTTTTTCAAATTCTAATGTCTTGTTTCTTTGTTTATATTTTTTTATATTTTTTTTTAGAATTTAGTTTTTTGTTAAATTTTTAAGATGTTTGGATGAGTTGAACCGGCAATCTTTTGATTAATATACTAATGTACTTACACTCTAAAACACTTTTGTTGAAAATTACGTCGATGATAGTAGGCAACACTTTACAGACTACTTTCGACCTAAAATCACACAACTATACTTTCAAACTTTTTGTTGATTTTTGAGCACAATACGTTTAAATTTTAATAAAATATGTTTAATCTTTGGTGAGAGTAAATTTCATGTACGCCCTTTTAATAAAATTGCAAACATTCACCAAACACCTGATCAGAATATCGAAAAACAAACTATTAAAAACACTGTTTTCATTATGAAGGCTCCGTGAAATGCACTAAATCATTACTATAATTGGTAAACACTTTCTTGCATTTTGAATACCCATAAATGCATAATCATTTACATGTAAATGTTAGATTCTTTTAATGTTGCACATTAATTTTTTCCAGTTTCACAATATTTACTATTCACTATTTACACAAAAAACATACTACGTGTATTGTTATTTACATATAAACTGCTTTAAACACTGGAAATTTAGTTTTAATGAACTTAATAAAAAATATGGCGTGCTTCTATTGCAAATTGTACTCTTTTGTACTTCTACTTTTTTTGTTAAACTTATTTCTGCTATTTTACGCATATATGCTTAATTTTTAACTTTTTGACGTTATTTAGACATATCTGGCTGTATTTTAAGTATAATCTGCTTAAAAATAAACACTTTTAGCAGTAGATTTAAATTTTTGTGTAAAAGAGGACAAATATTGTTTATTTTATACAAATGACAAAAAAAAAACGATATAAATTTAGACATTAAGAATATTTCAACAACAAATTAGACAACATATGATCCTAAATTTGGGCGAATGTTTTAGAGTGTACCACTCATCTAAAGAGCAAATCGTTATTAGATAAGCAAATAATGAATACACACAAAATGTGAGTTCTTCTGTTTCTTCTACATGTGCGTATTCCGTTATGATATAATTTAACAAACAATTTTGTTGAGTAATTTAATTGACTAGAAAAATTTTAATTTGTTATATAAACAATGAATTTTTTGAGTTTTTGCGCCATGTATAACATAAAATTTGGTTAGTTCAGTTTATTGAAAAAAATTTCTGTTTGTCAAATCAAAATCTTAATTTTTTATATTAACTAAATATATATTTCAATTTAAATTAACTATTAACAATTTGTTTTGCTGGTTGCATTTTGATGATATTTTTTTCTGTGTTTAATTATAAGTAAGTTTTGCGAAGAAACCATGTGTCTTAAATCAAACCCTATACCGCGCCTCTCTACATGAAAATGTATTTACTCTTCCTGAGCTGCTTCATTTTTTGGCTCCTGCCTGCCCTATTTAAAGTCATTGACTTTAAAGATGTAAATGGGAACCAAATATTGTGGATAAAAATTAAAAGCAGAGATTACGTACGTGGGAGGAAGAATAATGATAAGAATTTAGTAGCATATATTTCAGTATATACATTTTTCTATTTGCAAAATCGTAATTTAAAAAGAAATTGTAAAGAAGAGGAAAAACATACATACATTTTCATGTCGAGAGGCAAGGAATAGGGATTGATTTAAGATACGTAGTTTGTTCTGAGAATTTCCTCAGAATTTCGTTAGATTACGTTAACTGGGAATTTGAAACCATTCTCTACTTTTAACGCCTAATAACTTTGCCCCCCGTGGTACAATTATGAAAAATATTTATAAGTTGGGTCCAATTTTTGATCTCAGTTCTTTCGATGGGCGAAATTTTTAAAGAAACTTGGTTTTCGTACATTTGTTTTATTTAAAAATATCAATTTACGCAGATATCAATATAAAATAAAAATGGGGCAAAATTCCACCAACATCTTCAAGTAGTGGTAAGTAATACATGAATTGTAATAGTAGATTTTTTCATAAGAATCTGCCATATTTGGATTTTTAAAAAATCGTAAATTTTAAGGAAAAAATCGTCATTTTGTTATTTTGGGCACCAAAAATCATCAAAATGGCGATAAATCGTTAAATCTTGCAGCCGTGCAAACGTGGTTTACGTGGTTTCACAAAATGATGGGCTAATAATAATAATAATAATCCATACATTACGAAAAGTCTGTATACTTCGCTCGTAAGGCCTGTGCTGGAGTATGGATCGGTAATATGGGACCCTATCTATAATAAACATTCTGACACTATTGAATCAGTGCAAAAACAGCCTCGATTTACTGTCTTCGTGCACTAAACTTTAATCCTAGAAATCTGACATCTTATTCTGCAATACTTGCTCTAATCAAGCTACCATCCCTTAAAAGCCGCCGACTTGTTCAGTATAACTCGTTTATTCTCAATATATTTAATGGCAACGAATACTCTGAATTTTTAATCAACAACCAAAATTTTAATGTTCCACAACGCCCTTTACGTCTACGTCATTTAATTCCTTTACCGATTATATTTGTTAGATATGCTAATGCTGATCCACTGAGAAGGATGTGTAACGATTTCAACCAATTATATAATTTCACTCGTAACTTATATTTTTGTAAATCATTTTAATTTTTTTTCAATATTATGTAATATACGAGTTTGTAGATTGTTTTGTGAACATATGTAGGTATTTGTCTGTAAGGATTACTTTTCCATAGACAAATAAATAAATAAAATCAGAAATACACTACATCAGTTTTCTCTCTTTCTTTTATACTGACGAATAGAAGATAAATTTTAGACAATGTGTATGTGTGCATTATACACACAACGTGTGTGCATTTGTTTATGCGTGACGTTTGTTTACGCGCCCATGCGTATGAAGAAGCCAGCATCACATCTTCCGTCACGAAGTATTTTCTTCTTTACTCTTATACCTGCAATAACTGAAACAAATGTCTCGCCAACAGTGTTGTTTAGCGTTTGTTTTAGAAGACTTCGCTGCAGTAAAGCATTTGAAAAATCCCTCATGCCTAGAAAGTACTTTTAAATTATTATTTGGGTCTAACGTGAATGCAAAATTTCAATGGAGTAGATTGTGCTTTAATTTTTGGGGTTTCCGATTTGATTAAATGTCTAGGTTTTAAGATTTTTCCATTGGCTCTCTCTATAACACTTACTTGTGTATAACATTTCAGCTCTCTAACGCGAATTTTAGCTTTAAGCTCAAGATTTTGTGGTGAGCGGCGCTTATCATTCATGTTAATTTTCCTAGAAGACGGCTGATACGAAATACGTAAGTAATATATTGAAATCTGCTACGCTAACATTTTATGGGCCCACCTCTTAAGATGGCAGTTAAAAGCTTTGCATACGTGTAAGGTGTATGCAAGGTTTCAAAAAAAGTGTTAACGCCTACTTTTTAAACGCAATAATTCGTTTAATGCTTTAGATTTGCTTCTTTATTTCTGAGCTTCATGGGCGTAACCGTGCTTATTGGGTATGCAAGTTTCAGATTTTTCATACGTACATGAATTAATTCTAATTATCGTAAAATTTCATAATTTTAGAATGGGAGGAACCAAAGTTATTAGGGGGTAAAATAATACGAATGGTTTCTTGTAAATAGGCACATTGCGTGCATAGGCCGCGGCCTTTTGATCGACAACGGCGGCGCACAGTGTCGTGAGTTCATACAACGAGCGGCCAAAAATAGGAGGAGTTATCGTAAAGAAATAAAATTTGCCACATGTTTTAATTGGTAAAATATAATCACACCTAAAATTTGGCCTATTCAAATTTCAAGGATTCGTGTCCTGATATAAAAAATTACCATAACAGACATAAAAATAATAATAAAAATAGTGCGTCTTCAAAATTTCGTTCATTTTAGAGCAAGGATACGCATACCTCTAAAATGTCCTATCACAAAAAAGTAATAAGGAGGAAAAAATGTTTCCTTCACTTATAATGAGTTAAACGTACAATATATATAAAAAATATAATATATATCACACTTCACAGTTTGACCATTTAAATTTCAAGGACTAGTGTCCTTCCCATATATCCTGGTACTAAATAATGTATTAAAAATATCCAAATTCTAACTTAAAATAATTTCGTGTAATAATTACAAACTAAATGCCCTTACTTTATAACAAAATTTAAGCTGCCAAGCTCGAAGATGTCCTTTTCATATCCGTTCATTTGCTGCAAAAACCTCACAACTAAAAAAACGGGATTTTTGAGATGATAAAGATGAACAAGCAGTATTTGTCTTACAATAAAATTTCTTTGGTTTTTTATTATTGTTTTTAATATAAATATAACATGGAATTCTTCTTATCGACATTGTGGGACCCACAGTTAATCTCCACATTGTGCTTCATATTGTGTAAAAATATCTTGTAAACATACACAGCTCTGGACATTAGCTTTTTATAATAATGAGTGAGAAAAATTTTAAACTCCTATTATGTATATAAAATTTTCGTTTTAATAACATATGAAATAAAAGTGTAATAGTGTATTTAATTTTTATATGAAAATTTCATACAACAAATGTTACACTCTTATATTTAATATGATAATACAATCGATACAGAGATACAAGAGGTTTTGTGAATCAAGCAATTATATTAACAAAATTTTTATTTACACATTTATAGAATTAGCTCAAAAATTCTATTTATTGAGTTATGACGTTGTTTAAATCCACAAGTTTTGGCCTTTACCAGAGATAATATTCTGGTAAAATATTTTATTTTAAGACTACATACGTCAACAAAATGAAATTAGTTGTATAAGGTCAAAAGTTTCGTAGTTAATTCGTATACACTAAGTACTGTGTATCATTTCCTCTAAATCAGTTTTTTTGAATTGGCTCTGTATCTCGAGATTTTCCGTTATTAAGAAAAAAGAGGATGCTGCATCACATAATTTGCATTTACTTGAGAACCAGTTCTTTGATCAAATAAAAAAATACACATAAGGTTAGAAAACAAATTGACCTTTTTATTACGTCCTTATTAATTTTTTAATAGTCTTATACTTTCGGAGATATTCGGAAAGTTTTATAAAAAAAATAAATTTTTTCAAAAAAATTAAAAAAATCGTTTTTTAAAAGACTCAAATTTATTAAAAATCATTCCATGAATTCTTAATTTATTCACAATTAAGTGGTAGCAATTATACTCGTATTACAGCTTTTTTAATTATTATTTATTTTAAATTGAAAAAAAAAATTAAAAAAAGCTCTAATACTCTGCTAATAAATATGCTACTACATTGTTATTATTACAATTTTATTGGGAAAAGAATATCTTAAAACACATTTTGTAAATTCCTTTTAAATATGGGCATATTTTAGGATTCCTTTCTGCCTTTTAAGGCGTACAAAGCTATGTATTTTAAAACAGAGTGAAGTTTTGTGTCTTGTTTTTAATTCGAATTTAACCATTTTCAAATTTAATCTGTCATAAATATTATAGGAGAATCAACAATATCGCCCAGATTCTACATTCCACTACAAAATGAAAATGAAAACGTTTTTAATTCCACAAAGACGATATCACTGTGTTCTAGAAAAGTAATGAAACTTTTTTCCATTACGATTTCATTCCCAGTTTATTTCAAATAAATATTTCAAACAACATGGAAAAATACCATATTATGCTATGAACACAATTGAGACGACCGGCGAACTTCGCATAGTTCGATGAGCCTGCCTTCAAGAATTCGTTGCGTAAATTCTTAAACACAATTAAATTTGACGACCTATATGTGTTGCTATGGATATTTTTGTGGCCCATAGATACCAAATTATGCAAATATTCACTGCGCCAAAAATCACTTGCATATACATACATATATTCACTAAAAAAATTATGGTTAGGTACTTGCAATATAAATAATAGTGAAAATCTATATCAAGTCTTGATTTTTATTAAAACTCGAATACACACATCGCGAAAATGTTCAAAACTCGAAATATTGGAAACAAACTGTAACGTAAATTCTTGAGTCAGGAGAAAGTGCAAAACATTCTGAAATATCGCCAAAGCTTGAAAAAAATTTAAATTTTAAGACCCTAAATAAAAATAAATAAAGAAAGCAAAAACTTAGCAAAAAAAATACATCTTTCGCAAAAATAACAGAAATTTGCGAAAAATTGCAAAATTTCAAACAAGTGATAATTATTATTAAAAATCGCTTAGCTCTAAGCAATACTAAAAATTGGGAAACATCGCGAAAATTGTCAAAATCTTACCCAAAATAATGAAATCGTCTAATACTATTTAAAATTCGCGAAAACTGTTAAGAAGTAGAATACTTGCAGAAACTCGCCAAAAAACAATTCCAAAATTCGCGAGAAGTTGCAAAATCGCGTACAACCCTTGAAACTCATTAGAAATCGCCAAAACTGTTAAAAAATAAAATAAACCCGGCAAAACGCGAAAAAATCGCATGTTCGTGAAAAAATCGCAAGCTTACTATCACTAAATCACTAATACGAATTCCGGATTTCCGGATTATCTTAGCAAGGTTTTTGTGCTTACCCCTTTAAAACACAAATAAAATCGTTAAAAAAGAAGATTTTATATAAAAGTGTTATTTATTTGCTTACATTTTCTTATTTTTGCAACTATTTATTAGAAACATTTTATTTTTACTAAAAAGTATTTTATTTCACATGTTGTTTGCTGCCGATTTCAAATTACTTTTTTTTGTAGTGAAATTGGATTGCAGAACACTTCAATTTCGTTCGAAACAAACTGAAAATAAAATTTCACTTTTTAAACCACTTGAAATTGAGAACACAAACCAAGAGAAAATTTCACTTTCATTTCATTTTACGAATGTAGAACCTAGGCGTATATGTACATATGTATATATCGGCCCTTGAGCGCAACATTATCGGAAGCGACAATAACCAAACTTTACAGGAGAGCTTTTTTTCGATTTTTTCCAAATTTATGGATAAAATTCAAAATGTTTTAATGCAGTTTGTGATAATTTTGTCCTAGTCAGTGATTGGGAGCAAAAATAATTTTGTATTTTCATATTTGGCACTAGTTATGGCGCTTACGATAATTTTTTTTCATATTGATGAAGGAATTTAAAAAATTTTGTCGCTTACGATATTATTTTGGTAATAAATAGGTACTCGCATTATTATAAACAGTATTATTTAAATATTATAAAGTGTTTTATTAATAATTATGATAGGTATTTAGTGGTTTTTGTAAATATCTTAATATTTGAATTTGTTACGTGATTCCGTATTTATATATTTCGCAAATATTGCAATTATCTTTTTTTTGTTTTTAAATATCTTGAGAAAAATAAATAATGGCACGGTTAATGTTTTTTGGTAAGAAGACTTTAAAGCCTCCTCGTAAATTTTGTACAAATTTGACACATTATGAAGTTCCTCCGATAAATACAGTTTATTGCTTTTTTCGACAGTAATAGGGTGGAACCGCTGGTAGTTTTTCACTACCACACACTAATTGTTCTTCACTACATTTATTATGTACTTTCTTTTTTTCTTTAATTTTATATTGATTTTTCTTTAATTTAGCAAATATACTTATATCGGAAAGGCATTTGGGAAATTCCAAGCGTTACCAATAAAAATTGTTGAAATACCTTGTATTTTTCTACTCCAAAATTAACATAGTATTCATACAAGACTTTTCTTATGCTACACGAAACCCGATTACGTCTCATTCCCCTCTTCAATAAGCCCGTTCAGACTATTATACAAGTATTAATACTATCATCACACTTTACGATACAGAAATCTAAATACATTCGTTGCGACTGTCAAAAAATCTAACGTAAAATCACATATTGTGTTCAGACCATCACACTTCAAATAAAATGTGAAATACAAGCAGATAACAAAGCAGATGTTCAATGAAAATGTCTGTGCATTCATTGACTACCGGCGGCAAAGCGGTTTTGTGTAGACGGGGACGTGCCGGCACTTGAAAAAATTCAACAGCTAAAAATATTGTATGTAATATTTTTTTTTTATGCATGTTATTTTTATTTATTGTATCTTCATATATTTTTTTTATTTTTATTTTTTTTTTATATATTTATTTATTGTATCTTCAATTATGAACTAACAATAAGTATTCAAATCTTAAATCTAAAATATAAGTATTAGGCCCGACCACTGTCGGACATAAACTTAGTGATAGTTATAAATAATACATAAGTAGTGATAATCAAAAAAAGAGAAAAAAAAAATATTTTCAAGCAATCCCATCTGGAGTGTTGAGTAAAAGAGCCCTTGTGTCCTTCTTTTTCAAGCGAATGTGGCCAGTAAAATTCAAGATGTTACGAGCAAGCGGATTAGGATGTGACTCGAGTTTTGTTAAATATTTGCCTGCGTATTTAGCTATTTCTTCAATCACTAGTGGCATATTCAAATCACGATGTATATTTGAGTTTTTTATGTACCATGGAGCCGATGTTATCAAACGTAAAATTTTGTTTTGCCTTTGTTGGATTCTCTCGACGTTAGAAGCTGAAGCAGTGCCCCATAACTGAATTCCGTAGAACCATATTGGCTTCAAGAGCGACTTGTATAATAAAAGTTTGCAGTCTAGGCTGAGTGTTGAGTTTCTACCAATCAGCCAATATATCTGAGTTAGTTTAAGTTTCATTTGTATTAGCTTTGAGTCAATATGGTGTTTCCATGTAAGTCATCGATCAAGGTGTATACCAAGGTATTTTACATGTGAATGCTGAGGAACAACTTGATTGTTGATTCGAATTGGGGAACAAGTATCTCTTCGCAGGGTAAATGTTACCTGAACACACTTTTGCCCGTTTACCTTAATTCTCCATAATTTTAACCATAGTTCCAGTTGTGTAATATGTTCTTGTAGATATCGGGAAGCCTCATGAGGATTTTCGTGCATACTTAGGCAGGCTGTATCATCGGCAAACGTAGATGTATGGATATTGCTGCTCAAAGGCATATCACAAGTATAAATTAAATACAAAACTGGCCCCAGTATGCTCCCCTGTGGCACACCGGATGATATAGTTTCGGGCACACTCATGAATTCTCCTTCCACAACCGTGAACTTCCGGGTAGTAATGTAACTTTCTAATAAATTCACCAAATTTATTGGTAGATATGATTTTAATTTTAAAATTAGGCCTTCATGCCACACTTTATCAAATGCCTGCGAAACGTCAATAAACAGAGCAGAACAGTACTTCTTTTCTTCAAATGTTCTTCTTATACATTGAACCAATCTATGCGTTTGTTCAATAGTGCTATGCTGACTTCTAAAAGCAAACTGATGGTCTGGGATACACCCACTACCAATTAGAATTGGGGACAATTTTGACATGAGCAGTTTTTCGAAAAGTTTTGACATTGTTGATAGCAGACTTATTGGCCTGTATGATTCTGCCTTGGTAAGATCTTTGCCCGTCTTTGGAATCATTTTAACTTTGGCAAGCTTCCAGCTGTGGGGATAATACTCTAGTCGTAAAATGGCATTAAAAATGAATAACATGATTCTAATTACAATACGAGGCAATTTTATTAGCATTTGGTTACTAATTCCATCAATACCCGGTGCTTTCTTCGGGTTGAGTTCAGCAATTAGATTTTGTACATCACACATTTTAAATTTTATGGGTCGAGGGGGTAGCGCAACTACACTCGGGAAATCAACAACACCAGTACATGTGTTTGGGGTAAATACGGATTTTAAATGCTTTACAAACAAGTTACCTTTTTCAATATCACTCCTGGCCCAAACTCCGGTAGAAGTGCGCAGAGGTGGTTTAAACTCAACGGGTGTTTTAATTCTTTTCGCAGCGCGCCACAAAGAATAATTAGATGCTGGTGTGACATCGAGATTTTCCAGATAGTTTTTAAGAGAAGCAGTTTTTTCATATGCAAGCAGTTCTTGGGGTCTTTTGGTGCACTCTTTTAATCTAATTTTATTTTGGGGCGATCTGTGCTGTTGCCATTCTCTTCTAGCTCTTCTTTTTGCACATACGAGAAGTTCAATATCTGTAGAATATATTCTGTTAAACCCAGTCTGCGGATGGGAGGAAGTGGCATGTTCAGCTGCCTGCTTAATATTTTCGTTAAGATTAGCAATATTATATTCAATATCGTCATGAGTTCTTAGCTTAATGTTTTCAGTGCAATGACTACTAAGATATTTTTTGAATCAATGCCAATTAACACGACTGACCATTTTCACATATGGGTGAGGTAGAGCACTTCTCAGTGGGCTACAGATTGTAACGATCGTAGGAGAGTGATCGGACGATAGATCTGGGGAAGCTTCGACGTGAATTAATTCCCTAGAAATATTTTTCATGACGCCGAAATCTATAATATCCGGAATTTTATGTATGTAGTAGGCCAGTAAGTGGGCTCCCCACTCGAAATGACGTCCAAGCCCATTTTTTTTTCAAGGCGACTAAAATTAAAGCTTGAGTTTGCATTCGTTGAATTATTTTGAGGCGGAATATTTTGTGTGGGAATATGACTAGTCTTAGCTGCATCGGCATACGATACACGTGAAGTGACAGGTTGGCTCATTTGAGCAAAAGTGGCGGAGTAAGCGTTTGCTGTTTGTGCTGGAGCTAATTTAGGTTTTTGACCCATAGTCTGCTTAACGAAAGAATATACAGGACATCCTCTGTAGTTAGCGGTGTGATTACCTCCACAATTACTACATTTTTTTCCTGCAAGATCTTTAGGCTTAGTACAACCAGCAGTACCGTGCAATTCACCGCAGATAACACAAACTGAAGGTAACTTGCAGTAAGTTTTTGTGTGACCATATTCTTGACAATTATGGCACTGTACGCTTGTGTGGTTCTTCAACTGTTATTTTTCGGTATAAGAGATTTTTTAAATTGTAAATTGGATGAGTCTCGCTTTTTTTCAATTTTATATCGTTTGGCTCAAGTTCGACGCGAAATAGAGGTTGAGGAATCTTCTCCCTATTTATTATGTTAGATACACTTTTTACCTTAAATCCCTGGAGGACGAGTGCATCTTTTATTTCTTCGGGAGCAACATAGGAATCGATGCCCTTCAATACGATCTGCAGGCCTTTAGCACTTGTAAGCTGACATGTGTAGAAACTTTTCTTACTTTTTTCAAATTCAGTAATCAGTTTGCGAAAATCTTTTTCTTCATAAATTTGAATTTTGGTTTCATAAATGTTACCACGTTTTATTATAACGATGTGAAATTTATTCTCACCAATGACTGAAATTAAATTTTTTATAAGAGCGTTTGAATTTTTTTCTCTCAAATAGATTGGAGGCGGCTTGGATGTTTTGTTCGTAGATACATCGGGTTCGTTGTTGTCAACTTGTAATATTTGAAAACAATTTTGACGGTTAATAGGGGATGCGCTGTTATCCCTAGACATTTTTGGAGCAGATGAAATTTTTGAAGAATTCGGGCTTCGCCCACTCTTTACCACTTATATATCTGTCCATTCCCACTTGGACCTTGGGTTTTGGGTTGCTCTTAACTTCAGTAAAAACATGGTTAAGTGATGACCACAAGCCCGAAGCGGATGATATCGCTGAGTTAAATGTAGAAGTACTAGGCAACGGTAATGTTAACGAATCACTAGTTGGCATTGGACAAAGCGAAGTTGATCGCTGACGAAAAAGTGGCCTCGCGGTTAAAAAAAGTCTACTATCAGATTTCTTATTTAATTTGTTATCATTAAGAGCTTCAGAGCTCTCAGTAAGTCTATCATTAGATTTTTTATTTTTATTATTTTCATTAAGAGCTTCAGAACTCACAGTAAAATAGGCATTTCTGCCATTAGAACTCACTTCAATTATTTGTTTTTGAGGTACTCATATAGAGTATTCCTCAAGGGCACTTTTGTTTGTTTCTTTGTTTTTTTTATTACGGTTTTTTTGTTTTTGTTAGTTATGACTATGTAAAAAATATTAGCAATGCAAATAAAGCTAACAATATCAATATGTATTCCGAATATTTTTTCGTACAATTTTTTTTGTTTAGTATGAAATAAAAACTCCGCTAAATTGACTGTTCACTATGAATGTACAACGAGAACGAATATATGAACTTACAATAAGTATTCAAATCTTAAATCTAACATATAATTAATAGGCCCGACCAATGTCAGACATAACTAAGTGATAGTTGAAAATAATACATAAGTAGCGATAAGCAAAAAAAAATTTTTTTTCAAGCAACTTCATTCGGAGTGTTTAGTATTAGAGCCCTTGTATCTCTCTTTTTTAAGCGGATGTGTCCAGTAAAGTTCAAAATATTACGAGCAAGCGGATTAGGATGTGACTCGACTTTTGTTAGATATTTGCCTGCGTATTTTGCAATTTCTTCAGTCACTAGTGGCATATTTAAATCACGATGTATATTTGAATTCTTAATGTACCATGGAGCAGATGTTATTAACCCTAAAATTTTGTTTTGTCTTCGTTGAATTCTCTCTACATTGGAAGCAGAAGCAGTGCCCATAACTGGATACCGTAACACCATATTGGCTTTAAAAGCGACTTGTATATTAAAAGTTTGCAGTCTAGGCTGAGTGTGGAATTTCTGCCAATCAGCCAATGCAGTTTCATTTAGTTTCATTTGAGTTAACTTATAGTCAATGTGATGTTTCCATGTAAGCCGTCGATCGAGGTGTATACCAAGATGTTTCACATGTGAATGTTGAGGAACAACTTGATTATTAATCCGAATGAGGGAACAAGTATCTCTTCGTAAAGTAAATGTTATATGGACACACTTTTGTTCATTTACCTTAATTCTCCATAAGTTTAACCATAGTTCCATCTGGCTAATGTGTTCCTGGAGTTTTTGGGGATGCCTCATCAGGGTTTTCGTGCATACTAAGGCAGGCGGTATTGTCGGCAAATGTAGAAGTGTGGATACTACTGCTCACAGGCATATCACAAGTATAAATCAAATATAAAAATGGCCCCAGTATACTCCCATGTGGCCTATGTAATTAACAGAAAAATTTTAAGAAAAGATATTATAAAAACGTTAAAAAATTACGTCAACGAAATATACTTCCATACGATTCACTTATTCCGCGGCAAAACAGCCGACTTGAAAATTTGGTTTGTGTGAAAATGCAACCCTGATCTAATGAAAAGTATTATCGTTTAGAAAATTTTCTAAAAACGAAAAAGTCTTATGGGATGTAAAATTTTTTATCGTTTTATGTGCCACTTTGCCACTTTGATGACATTTTGCGTTCAGACTATTACACTTGCACGTATTGTTTGAATTTTTGACAATTATAAATACAAAGTATAATAGTATGAACGCGGCTTTACACATGCCTTTAAGCCAATCGTTTTGGCTAATCCCCAGTAAACTTCATTAATTTCAACTCTATCGGTTTCACTAAATTTAACTGCACAATTATTTTGGCATTTTTTTCCAACGCAAGGATTTGCTTTTACATCTTTTGTCAACTCAAAAAACTCACTTTTTGAGTTATGCCGCTATTGATGTAAATGAGCGATATGTATTACCACCAAATATTAGGAGTATGTCAAAAATTCACAAAAAATTTTTCAGTGAATACAGTACCCACTTTTGTGGTTGGCACAATTTTTCAAGCAGGCACAACCCCGCATCAGCAGCACAAAACCAATGCACACACAACTCAAAAAACAGCAAATGTTAAAAGAATACAAAAAGCACAAATCCTCACAAAGCTGTGTGTACGTATTGCAGCATTGCACAGATAGAATTGTTTGCACCAGTTTTACGTGTTTTTGGTTCTGGTATGAACAAATATGTTATTTAGCGTTTCTGTTACTAGTTGTTAATGTGGATTTTTTTAAGCAATTATGGTATGGTTGGACAATGGGCAAATGAGAACAACACATTTGTTTTTATTTGTTTTTCTAAAAACCACTTAGGGCTCAAAAAAACGTCTGAGGTTTGTAACTTTTTTTTAAATTATCTGATTTTTACCGGATAAAGCATTTTGAGCTAAGCTTAAAAGAAATAATTTCCTAAGATGTGTTTCCGTATCTCTTATAACTTGGGATATATTTTACTCAAGACAAAAAAATTTATTAACAAAATCGAGAAATAAATTATGGGTATCTACATTCGTGACATCGGAAAAATGCTAAAAAATCAAAACTTTAAAATTTCCCTGAAAAAGTAAAAAAACTTTCATTAATACATTCACTTTCTAACTACATAGCGCTAAAGACAATGCCATAAGAATGCACTTAGAGCTATTCAACAATGTCCCAAAATAGTAAATTGTAAAAATATTTTTTGTGTTTAATTTACAAAAAGTTGTGACGGTGGATAAACAGAAAAGCAAAACTAAATTTGGAATATTATAAAATAAGTATGTAAACACTTTTTTTAAGTATGTACACTTTTCACAATAAAAAATATTTTTCATAATTATGCGATATGTTTTCCATGTAAGTATAGTTAATACTAACAGGTAGCTATATGCTACAGGTAAAGGTTTTTGCGCATTACTTTGCAGCGGCATCGGGAGGTACTACCTGATTATGGTACTGCTGGGTTTTGAAAAAAGCCGTGTTTACATATGTGTGCCATGTGTCAAAGAAAGCGTAGCCACTAATTACTAATGAAAAACTGTTTGATTCAGACATGTATTTATTGATTTAAAGAGTTTACAATAATATTGGATTGTACAAAATTGTCTATTAGTTAAGTATTAAACTGCTTAACTTAATAAAAACGTGTCTGAAACAAACAGTTTTTTATTAGTAATTAGTGGTTACGCTCTTTTGGGCACACATGAAATCCTAGATGTAAACTCAGCCTAAGTTTCTAAGCCTACTACGGTTATTTTGCTTTTGTGATTTTCAAAAATATTATTATGTTTGAATTCTCAAGTCCCTGTCCAGACCTGCAATTTTTGTTGCTGCAATTTATTACATTTCTGCTTTGAAATTGCATTAGTGTCCACATTATAAAATTCTAATTTTAAATTATCCATTAAAAAATTTCTATTACACCAGAAATTTCCATGAAAAATTAACAATTCTATTTATTTTTTTATTTTTCACACAAATGGATAAACAAAATAAATAAAAAACGCCAAATACAACTAAAAACTTGATATAAACAAGTACGAATTTCGAATCAAAAGAGAATTGCCAATCACACCAAACTGTATAGCCCTCCCCAATCTTCTCACCCCTCTCACCAATAACCTCAAGAATTGCTGCAACAAAAAATTCAAGTCTGGACAGGGACCAAGTACTCGTAGTTTTTGAAAGTCTGTACATAAGAGGTTTGTGACTGTTCAAAATATGCGTTTGAAGTCTGCTGACGATTTGTCAAATCAACAATGAAATGCTTATAGACAATGCTTAAGCGCCACCAAATAAATTTCAAATTAAAACATACGTATTTATTATAAAATAATTTATTTAAAAAGATTCAATACAGTTACATATGTATGTAAGCATGTATGTATTCCTATGCAGGTATGATATCTCGTGAGAGCGTGAGAATTCGTGCATGATTCTTAAAAATAGCTCACGCACGATCACGCACGAGTAATTTAATTTTTTAAGTCACGCTCACGCACGCACGAGTGATTAATTATAAATTTGAGCACGATTCACGCGTGACTCGATAAAATCACGACATTTGCACATCTCTAATTTTTACGCCAGATGAATTAGTGTGTTCTACAAAGAACAAAAACTGTGCCGGCATAAAAATAAGTCTCGTTTGTTTATTCACTAATAAAATCGTTAACACTTCAGCTTTATACTTTGTTCAAACATGCATTTTTAATTGAGTCAATTTAATTTTAATTGAGCAATTAAATCTAGTGTTCACACATAATCAATTTAGCTGACTCAATTATTATTTGACAGCTGAAAAAACATTGTTTTTATTTGTCTCGTGAATATTCGTGTTTTTAAATTTAAAAAATTGATACAAATTCGGCTTTAAAAGAAATTTAAAAAAAGAAAACGAAATAATTAATAAATCTATAAAGTGTTAGAAAGCAGCAGCTATTGCTCTTTTCAACATTAGAGCAAAAGTTGGAAAATTATAAAAATTTTGATGATATGGAAGAATCTTTGTGAATGAAAACAAAATTTAAAAACTATTAAAACTCATACAATTCTTTTTTAATTTATTACAACTATTGTTATTAATAAATGTAAATCTCACGGACTTTATTGAAAACCCAACTGCTGCAGCTCATCTCGGCTTACACGCGGCCTCCTCCTCCTCCTTCCTCTACTCGACATGACCACAATTCCAACAGAGCAGCTCCTTCGCCTCACTCAACGCCAGCCTCTTCCTCTTCAAGTTTTTTGCTATTTGTAAAAGATATTTGTTAAAAAATAAGTTTATTTAGGAATTTAAAAAAAACGTACCTTCTTCACTAGCTATTTCCTTTTGCATTGTTTATTTACTTTTTTGACATTTGGTTCGCCATTTTAGGAAATTATTCTGCTCACTGAACACAGTTCTCAATAAACACCAGGGTTGCATTTCGAGTTTTGCGCAATTAGTGATACAGTTAACTACTAATTGCTCAATTTATTAATTGACTTATTGTATGGTAAATTGTGCTCAATTTAGGCCTTAATTGCATAAAATGCCCTAATTGCGAAATTAGGGGTCTGTCTGAACACGGTATTAGGTGAATATATTCATTTAAATTTCTCTAATAAATAAAATATTCCAATAAATGTGTGTCGCTTACGATAATTTTTATTTTTTTTAAATGTAATAATCTACTTACGATAAAATCTCAGCCGCCGTATTTTTGAAACTATAGGCAATTTTGATATTTTGACAATTTCCAATTTTGAGCTATGTCATGATATCTTAATTTCTCAAATAAAAAAAATTTTACCGGATGTCGCTTACGATAATGCTGCGCTCAAGGCTCGATATATGTAGGAGTATATTAGTTCCTTTTTATTCCTGTAAGGAGCATAGGGCCGCAATGTACATAGTATATAACAAAAATTTATTTCAAATATAAATGCTATTCACTTGTTGCATTCAGTACTTTTTTATTAGATAGTTTTATTTTATTTACAAGTATTTTCACCAAGGTTGGAAACCGAAACTAATAACGGTATCGGTATTGATACCGGTACAACTTTTTTTTTTTAATTTCGGTATCGGTAACGGTATCGGTATTTTTTTATTTCGGTATCGGTATTACCGGTACATACCGGTACCGAGCTTATAATACCGGTATACCGATATTACTGCTAAATTTATTAGTTCAGACAGTGGACATGGCAAAAAATCTTTTTTTTTTGTTAAATTACTTCGAAAAGTTAAATAGCTGATGTTAATACGAATCTCTACCCAAGTAGATAGACTAGAGTGCTGATGAAGTGAGTGGCTGCACAGAAAAGTATCGGTATATCCCCCAGCTATAAAGTCTAGTTTAATTTTTCTTCTCTTCTTTAAAAACTCACATTAAATAATAATAATAATATTTCATTCAATAAGAATTGAAATTACTGAACTTAAGCCCGAATAAGAAATTATTTCTGATTAAAATTCACTACAGTTCAATTAAATCTAAAAATTTCTCATATTTCCAAAAATCTTATCTGCATCCTGCGAAAAATAAGAAGAATAATGCAAACATACTGAAAAGTCCCAGTTTTAGGATTTTGTATTTTTTTTAATTGCCGGGAACTCAAAAGCAAATTGTTATTACTTTCTGTGTATTGCATCATTTTTTACCTAAGAAAGACTTTAGCCGAAAATATTTATTTGTAAAATTTTTTATAATATCGAAATAAATAACCCCATTTTTTAATGTTACAAATTTTGTCTCTTATTCATAATAAGTTTCATTTTCCAGAACAGTGGACAAAGGTTGGTAAACAGCCAATTTTTTATATTTTTTCTCGAATATTTCCTAAACTGTAAGCGAAAACCCATAAATGTAGCAGACAAAGACAAAAATCTTTTTTATCTGATCAAAAACGTGAGCTTGGCATCGATTTTAATTTTTTATTAACCCAAGTTTACCCATTTTGGTTCCCCCTTTAAAGATATAATATAGATTATGTATAATCAAAAATTGGCATGAAGTTAGCATAAGTGGCAAAATTAAACATGGTGTTAACGTGCAATGCCAAATAATTTTACATTAAAAATTATGCTAGGATGTAATCGTGTGTCAAAACTACATTATGTGGCGATTTTTTGTCAAATTTTATAGAGGAATTCTTCAACACGTAATTAAATTTTTTCACTTCATGCCATTTTTTGGTTATATATAGTCTAAATTCCAGAACTAAACTCTGTGAAACCTCCTCAAATGCTGTATTAAATTAATAACAATCGGACAGCTAGTTTAACAACTGCAGAATTATTTTGAATTGTTTTAGAAAATCCCCACTGTGTATCCGGTACTTAGGCCCCACCAAAAGGCACCGTCTGATCGAGCTAAAAAATTAAGACCGCATGCATGGCAGCAAACCACATATCTTAGACAGTGCACATATGTGGCCTTAATTATGAAAGTGGTCTAAGTCATATATTTCTTTGGTCGATATATTTTGTAGGTTACATTTGAAAAAATCAAAAAATATTTTTATATAATGCAACATTTTTTTAGAGTTGTACTAGTCTCGATTAATATAATTTTTTTAAAATTTATTAAATATTTATTGAAGATATTTTAAGATTTATTTGATATTTTGAAGCAAAAATGCACATGACTGTGACCACTTTCATAATTAAGGGCACATATGTAGTATATTAAAGAAAAAAATCTTTGTTTGCGACCAGTCTAATGTGCATACATTACAAAAACACTCTTTAAACCTTTAAATCTCCGCATTACCTTGTGTATCTGGAACAGCCAATATACTAACTTTCGCGATATCATATAAATAAATGTGGCTTACAAAAGCTTTGCTCTCTTCCTAAAGGCATTAAGCAGCTCACGAAGTTTGTTAGTATTTCGTAAAGGCGAACAAAAACGTTTTTATATAAGAAAGTTAATTGAAATATATTTTTGAATTTTTATTTTTGGCGGGAATCGGTATACCGGTACATACCGGTATAGACATAAACGGTATCCTCGATACCGGTATTTTCTAACCGAAATGAATTTCGGTATCGGTACCGGTATCTAATTATAGCGGTATTTGAATCGGTATCGGTATTTTTACGATACCGTTTGCCAACCTTGATTTTCACTTATATTGAATTAGCATTTAATGTTTTATGCTTAAGCCAAATATCAAAAAACGTGGGTATTTTAACCTGACTTGTCACTGAAAATTGTAAAATTAAATTGTTAGGGGAAAAAGGTGGACAAGAATCCAAAAAAATTTAAATCTACTTGTAGAAATATAATATGAAAGTATGAAGAATATATTTTTATTTAAATTATAAGTAACTGCACATCGCATATGAGTTACAAAATATAGCAAAATGTAACGTAACCATATTATAACAATATTCCCTTTATGTTTTATTAAAAGTTGTACTGATATATCTACACTTTTTTGTAACTAAACTGTTAAAGTTTGTAGATGTTCTTACCATATTTTCAAAAAGTTGCATACTTACTTAAAACTGCTGACTTTTAATCAACCTTTTTTAAAAATTATTTTTGATTGTACTAATATTGCACATAAAATCAGATTCAGACATATATTTATTAAGTTAAACAGTTTCATACATAATTAATAGAATATTTTATAGAATCCAACATGAATGCAAACTGTTTACATCAATAAATACATGTATGAATCAAACAGTTTTTCATCAGTAATTAGTTTTACGCTTTTTTGGGCAAATGACACATAAGAAATGCCAGATGTAAACTCAGCCTTACAAACGTTTGTGTGAAATGTGCTTAAATTCTTGGAATTATCGAAACAGAAGTATTTTTAAATTAAAGCATAATATAATGGGTTTTATTTTAGTATATACATGCTGGCCCAGAAAGACACATTTGTGCGAAGCAGAAAATGGCCACCACTTGCGGGATACAATTTTTAATAACTAATCTAAAAATATTCCCTATAAATTTACTGTATTTAAAAAACAAAAAATTAAAAAAATATGTCTTAAATAAAAAGTTATAAGGAATTCACACCACTTCGGTCTTTCTGGGCCACCCTGTACATTAGAGTGGCCATTAATTTTTTTTATTTCTTATATTCTCTCCCAAATCGGTACAAACAAATTTCATAGCGATAAATTGTGTTTTAGAGGTGCGTCCGCCCCTCAAAGTTGGCACTCAAACCCATTTTTCAAAGTAATTTGTTTGCATATGAAAATTTTTAAAAAATCATCTTACAATATGTATATGGAAATATTTTAGCTCTTCTATTCAACAACATTAGTCACAAAGAAAGTTTTTTGCTAAAATTAATATTTTAGAAAATAATGTTCTTCAACAAACCAACAAAATACCAAACATTTTATGTAACAAAATATTTTATATGGAAATTATTTATATTAAGCATGTACAATAAGAACTTATATCTATTAAATTATTCCATACATATACATACATACCGCCAAAAGAAAACTAAAAAAATACATTGAATAAATGGGCTTGAGGGCTAACTTTGTGGGGCGGACGCATCCCCTAAAATTAATTTAATATATTGCATTCAGCAACCTATTTTTATATTAAATTTCATTAAAAAATTCATAAAAATCTTTTCACCACATTTGTTGAATTAGATTTTTATTACCTTTTAGCAGGAATACCGGAACAAATAAAACTTACAATAAGTTAACAAAAAATCGGTTAGAAATTTATTATTACCAAATTACAAGAATTAGGCTGTTAATGGATGAAAAAATAACAATGTGTGTCAAATTTTAATGAAATCGAAATTCCTTGGAACGTGTTACTATTTTTCTGGTAGATATTGTCGAGTATAACAATAATCTGTATTTTCCAAACACCTCCAAAATCTTGAGTTACGGGTAAAAACCCGGGTTTAATAAATTAAATTAAATTAAAATTTAATATTTAAATGGACATATATCAGCAAAGAGTACAAAATTGGTGCAACAGTAGTCGCCAAATTTTTTTCTTGAGAAATATAACAAACGTTTCCATCTCCAAAGAAGAAAGAAATGTCACAAGTTGCAGATAAAAATGGAGAGAATATATATTTGTTAATTTATTCAGCCCTTAAACATTTAACTCGTGCACATATACATATCCCAGTGTACATACCCTGTTGGAAATTTGGCTAACTTTAAACTAACTTTAACTATTTCGCAAGTAGTACTGACTACACTTGGATTACTTCGCAATGTAATCAACTCACTACTTTAACATTGCGATGTCCTAGGCGGTAGGCAATTGGCTCACTCTGCATTACTTTCAGCTAACTTAAAGTTGACTTTTTTAAACCAACTTGTAGTGAGTAAATTAAAAAAAATTTTCTGGGCCTCGAACATGTATCATCACAATTTGCGTACTCAACGCGCTACCAGTCAGTTAAGCTACCATCTAAAATAACAACATAACAACATGTTAACATAAAACTGAAATGAGTTTCAAAGTAGCTGAGAATAAGTTTGTTGGCTCTCATAAAATTCGACTACGTACTCAACTTAAGAATTAATTTTGGGTTTGTTCTGGATGACATTGCAGTTAATTTTTAGTCAGTCTAAGAAAAGTTAACTATAAGTTAACTATTTTTGTAGTCAACTACACATTCTCCGATAGGGTATGAATATTTATATACACATACATACACATATATGTTATATACACATTTCATATACACACCTACATACATGTGTTTATGTTGTAAAAGTTGCAAAATCCGAAAGTTAAAACACATACAAAAATATAAACAAAATTAAATTTTAGTTGAAAGAAATACGAGCTAATGTTTATTAAAACTGCAACCCTCCTTAGCTGCATTGAGGGTAAATATGAAAAGCCAGTTCGCTCTTTTCCAATGATGACTGAAAATTGTATTGTGATTATTACCAGTTGGTTGGTAGTTCTCAAAAGTGAAACATGACGGTAATAGAGTTGATATAAATAATGTAAAATGTTTGAAAATCTACATATAATTGTGATTAAGTTTAAGAATATGAAATCATGATAAAATTTGCATTATGATTTTGTTTTGTTAATTGATTTTAATCATATATGTATACATATGTATGTAGGTATTTGCAAAAAGATATTTTGATATAATGAAAAAGACTAGCAAAAGTCACTTTGTGTATGTACACTTGCGTATCTTCTTATCATCGTTATAGGGGAGGAACATAAATAAAATGCGTTTTTAAAGAGGTTACGTTCAAATATTTACGTACATATGTATGTATGTTTGTACATATGTTCATTGTTAGTTACATAAGAAAAAAAAAGAATTTAGTTAATTATTTATATACATATATATACATATGTATCTGTACTTTCCGTTTTTCTAAAATAAAGTTTCAGATTTAAATTGTATTTACCTATAATGAAATAGACACAATACTGGCAGGCAAAGGAAGTATATGTATGGATATGTACATGCATACATAAATACGTTCATAAAGAATGTTTGTACAATTGGAATATATTGGAAATGATAACTTCAAATGATATATATTGGTAAGTATTATTACAAGGTATGCATATAAATGCAAAAAAATATATACATACAAGCGTGTTGGTATCCCATTCTTTGTAAAAATAAAACTATTTCAAAACAAATAATGTTAAAAGAGAAACTATTTATGAAAAAAATTCATTATTTAATACACAGAAAACTATACATATGTACAAACTCCAGAGCTGGTCATCGAGAGAAATACGAGAGTAATGTATTCGCGTATGTGTATTTATTTCAGCTTTGCCATTTTCTGTGTAAAAGTGCAAAATCTGTACTATTTCAAATTCTTTGCACTATTTTTGCACCATAAATTTTTTGTGTAATTTTACACTATTTGACTTTAACTGCACTTAAAAGCGCATAAGATGACCTGGGACAAAATCGAGTTATATACATATGTTAGAAAATTCTGCAAACAAGATTTCATACTTTCGTGAAATCTCAACGTCTCTAACAAAGTTTATTATAAAGATACCTATGTACAAAACAATATTGACCTGCATAAGTTTTAATAAAAGATCACAAAATTTTAATAAGGGCCAAATTATACTAAAAATATTTAGAAAATTGTCTAAGAAATATTGGCTTCCATTAACCGCAGTTGCTTAAGGCAATGTAAACTTCAAGAATTTCAACGATATATCCAAGTAATTTTTTCTTATTTTATTTGTTATATTTTGACTACAAATTATAATTTTTTCGTGTTACTTAGTGTTCAATTCGGTCATATATGTGTGAAATTTTATATGCTTATAAAAATTTTGGTCAGTGAAGTAAGTCAAAGTCAAAGTGAAGTAAGTGTTCATACATGTGAAAGTTGAAAAAATAAATGCCAAACAAACGTAAAAAATACTTTATGTTTTTTTAAGTTATAATTAGTAAGTCATCAAAAAAAAAAATATGTCCAGAAATTCAAACTTTTCAGAAGTTCGAACTGCCCCGTGCACAAAGTAGTTCTAATTTGTGAGATTCTACTGTACCTAATGAAAACCACGAAAACCTTTTAAACTTAATCAGATTAACAACCTTTTCTTCTTAAAATACTTTCTCAGGCTTTTCTAATCTGAACACCTAAGATGCCCTATATCTGGTATATTTTTCAGATGTAAGACTAGTTTTGCACTCTAGGATCACAAAGACCTTAATGATTAAGGCTTAATATATGTGATGAATTAGATAGTGAAATTCATTTACTAAAATCTTTCAAAATTTTAAACTGTGCTGGGGATATTCTTTTTTTATATTTAAATTTGTAATACAATTTCTCTTAATAATTTTCAAAAGCTTCTGCTGTGTTTTTAGTAAATTGAACTTAATTAAAACTGATATAAGAAATAAATTACCAAATAATACAATAGCATAGATTTTATTTGCAAATTTTGAGCCTAATATTGATATGATAAAAAGAAATCGAAAAAAAAATAATTTGGTATAAATATGTCCATATGTATGTACGTATGTATGTTTTCATCATGAAAAATTTCACGTGAGATTCATGATAGTGTTTTCCCTTCGAGAGGAATGAAAATTTCACATGTTATTTATGTTATCATCATTTATTTTTCCAACATGCATACATATTTATATACATGCAAACTCTTAAAACCGAAGCCGACCGGTTTAAATACTTTGAAAACGGAAACCGCGGTGTGTTAATTTCCACGGTTTTTGGCAAACCCTACATATGTATGTATTTGTCTAGCTATGTGTGAATTAGTGAATATTATGTTATATTTTTAATTTTGTTATAATTTTTTAAATATGTAGTAAAAAAATACCTCTGTATTTTAACTTAAAATGTAAGGCATACCAAAAAAATAATAAAAAAATATTTTCTTAGGTTTTTTGCACTGTTTCATCGGTATTTCCACTATTTTAGACTTTCACCTGTCTTGTTCCACTTGTGGCAACGCTGACTTATTTTTAAAAGAAGCAGAGAACTGTATGAGTTGATTCACTTTTGCTCTCCACTCAGTTTTACAATGCTTTTGTTTTGTTTTTTAACATCAGCATCGATGCCAATTTAGCGCGTTTCGTTTAAATTGGTTAATGATTCAGATGTCGCAAATAGAAATCCCTTGATTGCGTTTAGATATAAAAACGCATTTTAATACTGTAAATGCTCGTGACTCTTATAATTTATATAACTTATTAAGCATCTATTCTAGTTTGACCAATAAAAGTTTGACAAGCAAAATTAATAAAAAGTAATGCACTAAACTCATAGACCACAGCAGGCTACATGGTTGCATGACTATAAGTGCAGCTGGCAGCAAATGTTGCCTGGCAGCCATCTACTTAATTAATAATTGGCAGCAGCACCATAAGAACCTAACATTGAAGTATAAATATATATTTCAGTCGTGCCGCTTTTAAATTTTTCAAATTTATAAAAATAAAATAGTGCTCAAAAAAATAAAAACAAATCAGCTGATTTCTTTATATTTTTTTTTATTTAACTTTTACAGGTTGTTGGCTAACTTGCGATTTTTCTCGTTTTTCCAAACTTTTTTTATTTTAAATGGCTTTCGCGATTTCTAATAAATTTTAGGGCTTGCTTCCAATTTTGCAACTTCTCGCGATTTTTTGCAAACTTCGTAGTAAAAGCTTCCTAACAGTTTAGTCGATTTTTAAAAAATATAAGACGAAAGCAGAAGATCGTACCAAGAGTAATCTTTGCAGCTACAGCTGAAGCATTCTAGTCTCTTATATTTTAAAGATGAACTTTTCAATTCAAGATTTCAATTAATAAACTTATATTTAAATAGTTGTTAGTAATATCTTATTCGTGTTTATTCATGAGACCTGGTACCCGACAACTATATGTTGTTAGTAAAGATAAACTAAAAACTCGTTTTGTTGTTTGATTGTTTTGTATAGTAATCAAATAACTCACAAAAGCACGTTGACTAGATGAAGTCTTAAGTTAATAAAACATTGCGTATTAGTTAATAGTTTTTCTCGTATTAAAACAATTTATAAAATAAAATGATCCTAGCTATTTTATTTTATATTACATAAAACTATATTTGACAGAGGGGGTTTTAAGAAGTATTCAAAACAATCATACTAATTCATTGCTTTAGTGAATCATATGAATGAATTGCAATTGCAAGCAGTGGCATGCATTTATTAACAACAGTCTCATTGATATGAATCATGCAATATCAACATTAATTTTTTTAATGTTAAGTGCTACCTCAATATTCAATTTGGGAAATGCAAAATTATGCCTTTTGATTCATAATCATACAAATCTCTGATAAAAAGCCGGATGGATGTTCCGCACTCTAGTACTACTTTGGGAAGCTCAGACATACTCCATAGTTTATTATTCTAGTTCATAAAACATATTAATATATTAATATTCTGTTGCACCTCCTTTGCTCTATAATACGACATTCATTTGATTTTCATAGAATATACCACTCAGGGTTACAGCTAGGAATTTTAGAAAAGTCGCACAAAAAGTCATTTGAAAAAATATAAGTTGCACCTGCTTTTTAACGTTTTTAGGGTTCCGTAAATCAAAGGTGAAATAAATTCAGTGAAGTGCGACTTTGACCCGCGCACGAAGGGTTCCGTACGGGCACGAGATACATATGTAATTCAATACGAACAATATAAACTATAGTTTTGCCATTTTTTTCGGTTTTGTGCGTTTTTTTAGTTTGGGGGTTTTTTGAATTTATTGGCGCTTTCTCAGTTTTGGCACTTTTTTCACGTTTTGGCGATTTTTTTTTGGTTTTTGAAGTTTTTTTAATTTTGGCGATTTTTATTATATTGGCGTTTTTTTTTATTTTGGCGATTTTTTTATTTTTTCGATTTTTTTTAATTTTGGCGATTTTTTAGTTTGGGCACTTTTTTCGTTTTGAGGATTTTTTTCGGTTTTTGGCGTTTATTTTAAATTTTGGCGATTTTTTCGTTTTGGCGATTTTTTTAAATTGGGCGATATTTTTTTAATTTTGGCGAATTTTTTTTCATTTTGGCGATTTTTTTTTCACATAAACAATTATTTTGGTTTTGGCGCATTTTTCGCGTTTTGGCGATTTATTTCGGTTTTTGGCGTTTTTTTCATATTGGCAATTTTTTTTCATTTAAACGATTTTTTCGAACTTGGCGATTTATTTTAGTGCTAGAATTTTTTTTTTTAATTTTGTCGATTTTTTTTTGATTTGGCAATTTTTTTTTAAATTTTTGGCGATTTTTTTCAGATTTTTTCGATTTTTCTCGGTTTGGCGCTCGTTTTGGAGCACCCTTTAATTTCGAATTCTCATGTATTTGTTGTTGTATTGGCCAAGGTTCTACATACTCTGTCCAAATTTCAGGTCCATAGCTCTTACGGTTCCTGAGAAAATACCGTGTGATAAAAAGGATAATTTTTTAAAAGATTGTTAAAATTAAAGATCTTTAAAATTTGTAGAAAAAATTCATAAATTTTGCAAAGATTGACTAAATTAAATAAAATAAGCTATATTTTTGAGTGGAACTTTTTGCGAATATCAAGAGAAAAATGGGTCGTGACGCTCATACTCTTGCCTCTGAAAAAAAATTTGGTTATCAGATTAAAATCTGAAGGGTTTTCAATAAAACAAATTGCTCCACAAGCAAAGTGTTTAACGCAATTCACTCAAAAACAACCATCGAAACCAGAGGCAGGAAGCGTAAAACATCAGCACGCTTTGATAAACTTCGGTATTCAAAAAATAACCTCTCCGATTTAGCAAAGGACCTAAAAAATAAGTTATGTGCTCCAGTAACAAATCTTACAATATGAAACATATTAGAGAGGCTGGTCGACCTTCAAAATTGAAATAATATGCTGTCGTACGATGAAACAAAGATCAATTTGTTTGGATCAGACGGAAGAAAAGATATAAATTTATATGTATATAAATATACATACCCATCTTAAAAACTATGTATTTTCCACATATTTTTAATATATGAATACACATATATAAATATATATAAATTTATGTATGAAAATGTGTAGGATTATACATTCGCATAGTATTAAATATGAATTGATATATGGACGAATATATTGTTACGTTTACATTTATTATTATTTATTCTTTTGATTGCTTAAATATAAAAATTAATAACGCACAATATTTATTTGCTACTGTTCTTCCTTTTATTCTTAACTTAGCGAAATTATAAACTGTCTTTACTTAATTACTTCTTATCGTACTTATCCACCGCACGAGGTCTTTACTTTTAACGATTTTGACTGGACTAATTTCTGATTAGCACTGACTGACTCTCACACAGGGTACCTCCTTATGTACTACAGGAACCGGTTCTAGAATGTTCGCGACGTAAAGACAGATAGCGTAATGAAACGTGTGTGCTTAGTAAAGCCAAATGGAAGAAAATGTATTACTGCATAACGATGTTGCTTCTAGGCGAAAATTGCCAGCTGTGTTGTCGTTTACTTTTGGTAGCCAGGTGCTCAAACAGTATTCTAACACTATCTGGAAAATTCATGTCACTGTTTCTAGATGTTTGTAGATAATTCGATTGGCCGTTATTTTGAAAATCAGAGTTACTATGTAACAACTTTTAGGTTGGTAATACCGTGTGTTACTGGTAAGTCGAAATTTACACTATGCAAGTCTTATTTCTAAGGTGATTAGTTTGTGGAAGAGAGATAGATGAGGAGAACATAAATGTTTTTTCCCCTCGTCTATCTCCTAACAAACTAATCAGGTTAGCAATAAGACTTGCATAGTATAAATTAGGACTAATACAGGGTACTTACCATATGTGTTCGCACTTTTATGTGTATGTGTGTACGTATGTAGCTATCCTTAACTTTTAACATATAGTTAACTTTTCTTAGACTGACTAAAAGCTAACTGCAATATCATCCAGAAAAAAACCCAAAATTAATTCTTAAGTTGAGCATGTAATCGAATTTGATGAGAGCCAACAAATATATTCTCAGCTACTTTGAAACTCATTTCAGTTTTATATTAACATTTGCTGTTGTTTTAGATGTTACCTTAGCTGAGTGGTAGCACGTTGAGTACACAACTTGTTATGATACATGTTCGAACCCCAGAAATTTTTTTAATACACTGACTACCAGATGATTTAAAAAAGTCAACTTTAAGCTAGTTGAAATGTAATGCAGAGTGAGACAATTCACTACCGGCTAGGACATCGCAATGTTAAAATAGTCAGTTGATTACATTCAAAAGTAATCCAAGTGTCAGTCAGTACTAGTTGCGAAATAGTTAGCTTACAGTTAGCGTAATTTCCGACAGGCTATGTATACAATTATTGTTGTTTCTATAGTGATTGCACTTGAATATGTGTGTACGTTTATTTCTTTACTTAAATCCTTCTAAATGGTTCTTTGCATTGACCATGTACCAAGTAGTATAGAACCAATTGTGCTACAAAATTTCAAATTTTTTTGCTTATTAGAAGGATTTCATTAGCATTATACATGTTGATATTAATTATATTATGAAATATATGACTCAACAGCAGAAAATTTTTTAGTAGCCACAGGGTCGTTGCTCCCAAAAAATGCAATATCATGTAAAGTAGTATAAAGTACAAGATGACTTGAATATTTAACTATCACAAGACAACATAGTAATTAAAAAAATATTCTAGCCACAATACCCACTAATATCAGAAGTTCTGGCTTTTTTTAAAGTGGTATAGTCAACTTTAACTCTATTTTTTTCTACAACACTTAAGCACAGGTCACAAACAAAAATTTTTTCAGTTAATACATACCTCTAACTATAAATAAACCCACTTTTCTTCCACTTAATTGAGACAAATGTAAATTTACATGTTTGGCAGCTCACAGCTGTCAACTAGATCATGACAATCAAAAAAGAATCGATATAAAAGTTCAGTGGTATATTAGTAATCGATTGAGACATAATTTTAGCGCAATTAAGCACTTTGAGAATTGAATTAAACGACGCTAGATCGACCATTTTGCCCACAGTGCGATGCGTGTTTTTCGAATAGTTGATGTGTCAACGACAATGTTTAAATCAATTTTTATTTGTTTAGATGTGATAAATGGATCTTTTTTTACGCATCGAATAATACTTCTCTTTATAATAGGTGTAATTTTTGATTCTCTACCACTGGTTGCATCCTTGGGAATCCATTTAATAGCAATGTCCGCTTTTACTTAAATTTTTAATACTATTTCGAGTAGTGTTGTCGTATGCGTATTTCTACCCATATTTGCCTCAAAAGTTACAAAAATGCAATTTATGTTGCAATTAGTGTGAAACTATGAAATGTTTTACTCATTTACTTAAAAAAAGTCTTCTTAATTTTTATTATTGTATTTTTACCAAAACGAAAAACTGTCCTTATTATTTTTCACAGCAAATATCGCGCACTTTACAAAAATAATAATTTGTTATCAAAACGAAAGAAAAAAACACAAATTGTAACGGGATTTCTTAATGTCGTTTACAACGCAGTTTTCATGTGCTTTCAGATGACCACAGTGGCTAATTAGCTGCTTCGAGCAGGCGGAACAAAATACAGCCCGTCTTTTTCTCGCAACCAGTCGAAGGTTTTCAACCATTCAGATCGGAACTTCCTCTTTGCATATTGCTTTTTGTCATTTGCATCACTTTAAAAAATAAATTAATAACTGATATTTAAAACTAAAATTGCTTCTAATACCTGCAAAAGTCGTCATTGTTGTTGTCTTTCTCACAGGAATTTTTAGGCAGCTGCCCACTTTTGCTGTAAGTTATATCATTGGATTGCTTTGGATTTTGGGTGATAAATCTAAGAGTAAAGCATTGTTCATCAATTAAAAATGTCTCAATACTCCAAAAAATTATTTCTCTCAAAATAATTTGATACAATTACTAGGTAGAAGCAGGAGAACAGGCGATACCTCGTATACCCGGATAAAGCGAAGTTTATCGCTGAAGAAAAAGGAGCTTTGCCGTTTGAAAAATAATCATGAGATTTTCTATTTTTATTGTTAAGAATTTCAGAACTCGCAGTAAGACCATCTCAGTAAAAACTCAAAGCAAGATTTTTAATTTTATTGTTTTCATTAAGAGCTTCAGAACTCACAGAAAAATATGAATTTCTGCCGTTAGAACTCACTTCACAATTATATTTTTGAGGTACTCATATAGAGTATTCCTCAAGTCACCTTGTTGGTGTTTTTTTGTCGGCTTTTTGTTTGTTATTTCTGTTTGTTTAGTATGTATGTATGTAAGAAAAACTCCGCTCAGACATCTGTTCACTATGAATGTACAACGAGAACTGTGATAAAATTTAATTTATTTGTTAAAGAGAAAACACAAAAAAAAATTGGAGCAAGAGGAAACTTTTCTGGATTTTTTGAAAATCATCCAGGACTACTGGATAAAGGTTTTTATAAGGGTGACAGAATATTAGCGCAAGAAATGTGGAAGAAGCTCTCTGATGAGCTAAATAGTAATTCCTAGTTCTCGTTGTACATCATAGTGATCATAGCGTTGTTTTTATTTTATACTAAACAAACAAAAAAAAAATCATATGAAAAAATATTCGGAATACATATTGTTATTGATAAATAAGTTTTATTTTCGTTGCTAATATTTTTTAAGTAGTCATAAATAACAAAAACAAACAAAACCCACAAACAAATAAAACACAATCAAAGTGTCCTTGAGGAATACTCTATATGAGTACCTCAAAAACAAATAACTGTAAAGTCACTTCTAATGGCAGAAATACCTATTTTACTGTGAGTTCTGAAGCTCTTAATGGAAATGATAAAAATAAAAATCTGACGAAAGACTTACTGCGAGCTCTGAACTATTGAAAACAAAATAAATAAAAAACCTGATAATAGACTTTTTTTAACGGCAAAACCACCATCGTCAGCGATCAACTTCGCTTTGTCCAATGCCAACTAGTCAGGGATGTCATAGAAACCAACTTTATCGGAATTGGATTAGAAACCGACAAAAAATACTTTGGTGTCATGAAATCCAATGTGATCGGATTTTTGTTCAAACCAAAGCTAGTGTCGGTTTTAGGTATCATAGAAACCGATGTTATCGTTTTGTTGTTGGATATAAATCAAGCAGCTTACAGCTAGCTATCTTTTTTTATTGGAATTAAATCAAATGGCTAAAAGCTCAATTTTTCATATCTTTTTTCAACAGTTTGATTATTAACGAATATTCAAGCAAATTAAAGTTGATAATTTGGTCAAAAGAATTTTGTAAATTTCTTATGTTTTTTTCCTCACTAAGGAAAGGCATAAAAATAGCTTTTCGTTAGAGATCATTTAAAGACCAACAAACGACAAATAAAGTGCTCCGTAAACTTGGCTACATCATCTAGAATAGACCATACTTCTACCCAGACATATGCTAGAATCGTTTCCAAATGCTCATTGCTAGTAACTTTTTTGCGATTTATGTATCTAATTTTCTAAGATTTTGTTATTTTTTGCATTTAGAATTTTTTCACGAAATTGCGATTTTTCCGATAACAGTTTTGGAGGCTTCTAGTTAGTAGTTTTAAGGCTGGTTTTCGATTTTGCAACTTCTCGCGAATTTTTGCAATGTTCGCGATGAAATTGAGTTTTTGCCAGTATTCTGCTTCTTAACAGTTTCGCTATTAGACTTTGCTATTATTCAGCTGTTACCAAGTTTTTGCGAATTTTTGCAATTTTCGCGCTTTGTACCATTACCATTTTTCATTCCTTAGAGTTGTAGCCCTTTTTGATAAAAACGGCTTGTTTAAAATTGTGCAATGTTTCGCAAATTTCTATTATTTTTGCAAAAGATGTAATTTTTCCAAAGTTTTTGGATTTCTTTATTAATTTTTACTTAAAAGCTTAACATTTAACATTTTTGCAAGCTTTTGCTAATTTTTAGCGAAAATACCATAATTGAAATATTTTCAAACAAAAAATTTTATTAGAAGCCGTAAAAAAATGAACAAAAACAAAAAATCTGATTTGAACATCAAACATGTTTGTATTCAAAAATAACAAAACCGACTTGTTTTTATGACATCAAATGAATCCAATATTGGTTTACAAAACCGACAATCAGCAAAACCGACTTGGATTTTATGACACCCCCGAGTGATTCGTTAACATAACCGTTGCCTAGTACTTTACATTTAACTCAGCGATATCATCCGCTTCAGGCTCGTGGTCATCACTTAACCAAGTTTTCACTGAAGTTAAGAGCAGCCAAAACCCCAAGATCCAAGTCGGAATGGACAGATATATAACTGTGGTAAAGCGCGGGCGAAGCCCAAATTCGTCGAAGATTTCATCTGCTCCAAAAATGTCTAGGGATAACAGCGCATCCTCTATTAACCGTCAAAACCGTTTGCAAATTTTGCAAGATGACAACAACAAACCCGAAGTATCCACCAACAAAACATGAAAGCCGCCACCAAACTATTTGAGAGAAAAAAATTCAAACGCTCTTATTACAAAATTAATCTCGGTCATTGGTGAGAATAAATTTCACATTGTTCCAATAAAACGTGGTAGCATTGATGAAACGAAACTTCAAATTTATGAGGGGAAAGATTTTCGCAAGATAATTACTGAATTTGAAAGAAGTAAAAAAAGTTTGTACACTTATCAGCTTAAGAGTGCTAAAGTCCTGCAGATCGTATTGAAGGGCATAGATTCTTATGTTGCTCCCGAGGAAATAAAAGATGCACTCGTCCTCCAGGGATTTAAAATAAAAAATGTAACTAACATAACAAGTAGGGAAAAGATTCCTCAATCTCTATGAACACGTTAAAAATATGTTTCTGGGACGCAAACGGCACTCGCCAACATAAAAATGAACTTGAGCACTTCCTCATGGAAAAACATATTGATATAATGTTGGTCGCTGAGACTCATTTGACTTCAAGGAGCTTTTTTAAAATAAATGGTTACACTCTATATGATTCAAATTACCAGAAGGGAAGAGCATGCGGTGGGTCAGCAATTCTAATTTAATCAAGTCTCAAACACTATGTCCTTGATAACACTTGTGAAGAACATCTACAAGCAACAAATATTTGTGTCGAAAATTTTGTTACAAATTTCATAGTATCATCAATTTACTCCCCTCCCAGATTCGCAATAACTGAGGATCAATTCTAGGAATTCTACAAATCTCCAATTGTAGAATTGTTTTTGAAGCAATAGGGCAATAAAGCGCATCATACTTCGCTTTAAAATACGAGCTTGTTAAAAAGCAGCGAACGTAGATGAACCAAACTACATTTAAATATTTTTTTTCAATATTGCTATGGAATTGTGATAATACTACCTTAGTTGCTTCATTTTTTGCCACTAGTGTATATGTACATATATACTACATTAAAAATTGCAGTAAGCAGTAAATTTACTGATTACTGAAACAATTCAGTAAATAATAATTGGTCGAAAAAAATCTTCAAAAAGATTTTTTATTATTTGCTTTTTATTTTTTCGAGCCAAAATAAGAGTTATTTTGTGATTTTTATTTTTTCGAGCAAAAAAAATTATCATTTGGTTTTTGTTTTTTCGAGCAAAAATAAGTTATTTATTGATTTTTATATTTTCGAGCAAAAGTAAAAGTTTTTTTTATTTTTATTTTTTTCGAGCAAAAATAAAAGTTATTTTGTGATATTTACTTTTCTGATTTTTTATTTTAAAACGACGAGATTTGAAAACAAGCGAATCACAAGTGTTTTTATATCACATGCGTGATTTCTGTTGTTCTCTAAATCACACTTTGATGTTTTTTGGTGTGATTTTAACTCTTGGAAAACTCATGGACACATTTTTGTAATTTTTTAGTGATAATAATAATAATAATATTAATAACATTATTTTTATAATGAATAGTGTTTTCTATAAAATTATTGATCGAAATGTCATTTTGCTTATTTTAGGCTCTATTTACCTCTTTTTAGCGGAATTCAGCGTTGGCCTTGTAGATCTTATAAATATTGCAGCTTTGGTAAATTTTGTTAAATTTAAAGGAAAGCAACAACTATTTACCAAAGTTACAAAATGTAAAAGATCTACAAGGCCAACCGTGAATTCCGCTAGTTATTTGTTGAATTACAATAGTTTTTATTTCTTTAAAGTTGAGGGTGTACGAATATGAACTTTGCATACTGTATGTATCTTTTATCAATCCCACTAATACATGTGCTGCTAGCCCACTGTAGTTTATAATATAATTTAATAATAGTAAAGTAAAATTAGAAGCTACTATTGCACACTAGGTTGTGTTGAGTGTATTTCTATGCAGCTGTTAAGTTTAGGCTGGAACTCTGTGCAAATTTATGAAAAATGTTTGTCACATTGTAGCGATGAGTCTTGATGCTGTAATACAGCATACAGAAGAAAGTCTGACAAACTAATGACACTGCACTTCGGTTATCCACTGTTATCGGATATGGCAAAATTTCCGATTTTCTTTTTAACAACAATGTACTTGATGGCAAAGGCCCACCTTTTTCTTTAAGCACCTTCCTTAAGATATCGTATTTATTTCTTGAAAGACCCAAATTAAGAATGAGTGCTAGTGCATCTTCCACCGTAAAAGGTTTACTATATTTTGGCGTTGGAATGTTTTCCACCATCCGTCTTAATCTATTTGGAGACGCAACTGGTAGCACATCTACGATTTTGCCTGCTTCTTTTAGTTGAGACCTCGCTAAAATCAATTTGAATGTATCTTTGATTTCATTTTCCGAATACGTATGTATCAAGTCTTCTTGTTTAATTATTTTGCTCCTGCATCCAACGATATCGTAATCTTTATTTGGGCGGCCAAACTTCTTTGGATATATTTCCGTAGATAGTCCTATATCTAACAAACCCTGATTTTTATTCTGAAATTTAGAAATTGATTTATTGCATTTACGTATCTTCTTTTCATATAATTTAAAAAAGTTTTCAAGTTTTTTTTGATAAATCGGTGTTTACAGATAAACCATATGTAGTAGATATTATGTACATCATTTGGTCTGCCTTGTCCAACCGGTGAGGTTTTCCCACATTAATTTGCAGAGCGATTTATTTTTAATTGTTATCTGCATGATAGTTATAACTGAAATAATGACCTTAAATGCTTGGCAGCTTAAATATATAGTTATTTTACAAGCTACGAATACAAAAGCTATACAAATATCAGATAAAACCATACGCATAATGGAGATGTACGCGCAGGTAACTTTTTCCTTGTAGGTATATAAATATACTGTATGTATATAAATTCTTATATTTTATTGTATATTTTATTGTATTTAAGTAAAGAAAGTATTTAACAGCTTCAAGAGTTTATAAAAAATGTGGGTTTGTTTGAGTATCAGATTAAACACGTAAATTGTTACCTGAGGACTTGTATTTGTGTATACATTTTAAGACTGATATAATGGCAAAAGAATACATATTATATACCGTTGTACAGACAATTATATCTACTATTGTAATAACATAGAAAAACTTAAGAAACATTTGCAGTAAAGAAAATAAGATCAATAATTTAGACAAAAATAAAAAATGTTAAAAATTAAAATTTTTAATCAAAATTGGATTTTGAATATTTCGAAAAGTATTGAAGGTAGGAGAATAATATTTTTTCAGTTTGCAAAGCTAAATGTAAACTATTGATAAAAATTAAAATCATTCCCAATTTATAGTGTTACAATACTTTTTTCTTATTGGGAAAAATAGTGCTAGAAAACTTTTAGCATTTTTAGAAAATCTCCTTGTGCAATAGCAAGAACCCTCTGGCCTCGCCTGGACTCTCGTAGAACGAAAAATTTCATGAACTTCAATAAAGAAAGAGATATAGTGGCCAATTTGACTGGTCACTGTACCTTCGGAACCCATGCTAAACGTATGGGTCTCCCGCATAATGACTACTGCCATAGTTGCAATGACGAGGAATAGGAAGAAAGTATCCAGCATCTCCTATGTATTTGTCCCGCCATGGAGGATCTCCGTCTACACTTCTTTGGGACAATATCCTCTGGAAACTTATCCGAGTTATCGGAAATTTTGCTCAAAAATATTAGCCTCTTTATTAGGAATAGTGGTTGGTATAATCACTGACCCTCCCCCCCTAGCCAAATTTTTTGACCCACTCCCTACTCAACTCACACCCCTTCTGAACGATCTTCTATCTCTTCTCTAATTCCACCCTTCTCCTTCTTCCCCTGTCTTCTCTCTCTATCTTCTCTCAACTTACAGGCAGCACAAAGGGATCATAATACTGGACCCAAGTGAGCTGGACTCTAACTTTCTTTACTTACCAGCGGCCTGCTAACCTAACCTAACCTAACCTAACCTAGAAAATCTCCTCTCCTGCTTACATTTATGTGAAGGATATCAAGAGTTTCTTACAGGTTACTTATAACAAGTTTATTTATAATAAAAAAACAGAAAAATTTACAAAATCGACCGTGCAATTTTTTTGCCACATCCGAAAATCAGATTTAAAAAAAAATGGCTAGTTTCGACCAATGCTGCATGTAGGGTGCACCAACAAAAATCTCCACAATTTATTTCACAGCCTTTCTCAATGTCTCCTTTCTCAGAAACAATCAAAGTTTTCATCAAATACTTAATAATTTTTTAAATTATTCGAAAAAAATTAAGAATACTTTTTTCACAAAACATAAAAAATTTTCTCATAATTTTTAAAAATCCAAATTGCAAAATTATTCCTTGCTAAAATTTTTGAGATATCAAACATTTTTTTCACATGAATTGTAATGAAGTTTTTTTTATCAAAAACAAAAAAAAACTGATTTTTGCCAAGTAATAAAGAAGTTATGTACTAACGAATAAAAAAAGTCATTGCCAAAAACTAAAAAATTAATTTTTCAAGTCAAATAACTTGGAAACTGAAAGAGATAAAATGGTACTCGAAGCATGTCTTATTTTTATTTTTGAACGTAGATTGTCCCGCTGAAAAAATTATTGAAATCGTAAATAGGGACTTACAAAAGTTACAAGCTCCAAAAAAATTTTGATACCCGCACTTTTCCATTTTGAGGCTCTTTGGAGCTACCCTGTCTTACAACAGGGTGCCTCAAAATATGCTCAACACTTCTACTTTCCAAAACAGTTGGTTTCATCAAAATCGGTTGACTAGTTCAAAAGTTGCGGACTTTTTACCACTTTTTTTAATTCACGCCACTGTGCAGCGTTGTCAACTTTTCAAATTTTAAAAGACACTCAAACCCAGAAAAAAGCACGTAATTTAAGTAAAAAGGCACTAATATCGGTTTCTTTTCTGACAAATATTTTGCATATATGTTTTACATTTCTGTGTTCGTTTGTACAAAAAATACAACTGTGGGAAAAATTTTCAATTTCTTTTCTGAATATGTTGCATGAAAAACATGTAAATATGTTACATATTTTGCCCTCATTTTATTCAAGGTGTACATACTGCCATTTTTTCCAACTGTGGTAACGAAGGTTTTGTTTTGTATGCCATGCTTATAATTTCAGGAGAAGGTTTCTTAAATAATAAAAACTATTATTACAAAAATTAGTATAAATAACTATTTATTTAAATACTGTGACTGTTTTGGCATTTTTAAACATAATTAGTGATGTCAAAGTGTGATTATGAATAGTAATAGTGTGCGGAAAACCTCTCAAATAGTCTTAAAAATCGCTAATGAAGTAAATTAATGATAAAATGTAACCGTTGTAAATAAAAGCAGCTTATTTTGTTCGATTGTAGTAATAGAATATGTAGCACTTTGAGTGATTCTAGGTAACATTCTAAAATGTTACACATATATAGTGACACATATTTTTTTCAGAAAAGAAATCGCCATAAATTAAATTTTTTTATAAAAAAATTGTTATACGCAAATATAAATATGTATATAAAAAATATAGGAATCGGTTGACCTTGCATAAAACTTAAAATTTGAGGCATCCGATACACATTTTTGATAATGCCTCAAACAAATTCATTTCAGCTGAATCGCTTCTGCCCAAAACTCGATAGTGGACTCAATATTTTTCCATTGCATTAAACGAATAGTTTCCCTTCCATTGTTGTGTACACTAGAAAAATCCTCGAAACAAATAGGGAAATTTTGGTTTAGTGTCACCGCCTCGAAGCAAAAATCACCGAAAATTAATTTAAAAAAGCACTGAGCACTAACTTCAAAATTTTTCGCGTCAAAAAATTCAAAAAGCATTAAAAACGGCGCGAAAAGCACCGAGTTGACGACGCTACTTATTACTTGCTTTTGGTGGGTATTCTAGTAACTGCACTCCCAGCTAGCATTTGGGTGATAATTTTTGCAAAAATCTCTTATATGATTCTCCTCAGATCACTTTTGGTGATTAAAAACTGATTTATCACTTGGGTAATTTGAAATAAATTCAGTGAAGTGCGACTTTGACCCGCGCACGAAGGGTTCCGTACGGGCACGAGATATGTAATTCAATACGAACAATATAAACTATAGTTTTGGCATTTTGTTCGTTTTTGGTTTTTTTTCGGTTTTAAGCGTTTTTTTAGTTTGGGGGTTTTTTGAATTTATTGGCGCTTTCTGAGTTTTGGCACTTTTTTTCACGATTTTTTTTTTGGTTTTTGAAGTTTTTTTAATTTTGGCGATTTTTATTTATTTTGGCGTTTTTTTCATACAGGTGATTTTTTTTGGTTTTGGCGATTTTTTTTAGTTTTGGCACTTTTTTTTTCGTTTTGAGGATTTTTTTCGGTTTTTGGCGTTTATTTTAAATTTTGGCGATTTTTTTCGTTTTGGCGATTTTTTTAAATTCGGCGATTTTTTTTTTAATTTTGGCGATTTTTTTTCATTTTGGCGATTTTTTTTTCACATAAACAATTATTTTGGTTTTGGCGCATTTTTTGCGTTTTGGCGATTTTTTTCGGTTTTTGGCGTTTTTTTCATATTGGCGATTTTTTTCATTTAAACGATTTTTTCGAATTTAGCGATTTATTTTAGTGCTAGAATTTTTTTTAATTTTGTCGAATTTTTTCGATTTGGCGATTTTTTTTTTAATTTTGGCGATTTTTTTCAGGTTTTGGCGATTTTTTTCGGTTTGGCGATTTTATAATTTTCGGATTTTTTAGTTTTACCGTTTTTGAAAATTTCAAGAGTTTAACTCTTACAGTTTCCAAGATATAGCAATTTGTCAAAATTACATAGTCAAAATTGCATTAACTGATGGACCACCCTTTAATTTAAATTTTTTAATATTTTAATGTTTATTGTTGTAGTCTATGTAAAAATACACTAATTTTACAAATTTCAAGTGTCAATATACATATGTACATACAATGTATGTATATTACATGAGATTTTAACATATTTCGTCGCTCGTTTTGAAGCAGCATTTAATTTCTAATTCTCATGTATTTGTTGTTGTAGTGGCCAAGGTTCTACATACTCTGTCCAAATTTCAGGTCCGTAGCTCTTACGGTTCCTGAGAAAATACCGTGTGACGGACAGACGGACAGCGTAGCGAAAACAATAGGGTTCCTTTTTTCACCTTTGGTGTACGGAACCCTAAAAAGATTCACTTATGATTCATCTGTAAGATAAAATAATGATTTCTTGAAAATAGAGGAACAAAATGCAAAGAAGCCGCAAAAATAAAACCAATGATATAAATACTACCAGAAAATTGCTCAACAATGAATCAGCAAATCGTATCATAAATGATTCTCTGGGGTGATTCATTTGTAGGGTACCATTTTCTCACAACGGGAGTATCAATTATGATCGAAAAATGAGCTCATATGCGGTTATTTTTCCCGTCAAGCTGATTCGGAAAAGATTCTATTATGATACAAAATGCCAGCTGGGCTTACACTCACAGTCAGCCAGTAAATAGTGAAGCAAGAACGATAATGTTTGTATGAATGTGTGTATGTACATATATATATGTGTGTATACATATATGCAGTATGTATCAGCGTGGCCTTACCCAGCTAGCATTTGGCTGATAATTTTTTGCAGAAATCTCTTCTATGATTCTCCTCAGATCACTTTTGATGATTAAAAACCGATTTATCGGTGGGGTGATTGAAAAAGGATTCATTTATGATTCATCGATATGATCAAATAATGATTTCTTGAAAGTAGAGGAACAAAATTCAAAGAAATCGCAAAAAAAAATTGTTGATGTTTTTTTAGCATCATTTTTAAATCACATATTGCTCAGCTTGAAGATAAAGAATTCTTTGCTATGCTGTTGCTTTTGTTTATAACGGTAAATTTTTTTACGTTCAATGAAGCATTAGCTTCAGCATTTAAATGTTTTGAATTTTTGTTTATTCGTCTCGTTAAAGTCGCGGAGAGAACATAACTACTTTTTTTAAAAAGTGAAAATTTTGTGTAAGTAAACTAAAAATTAAAAATAATAATTAAATAGAAACGAAAGTGATGTCAGCAAAACAAATAAAAAGATTGGCTAAAAAAGAAGCCCAAAAATTATTATCAATTACTGAAAATAAAAAAATTAAATTACAGAACAATTGTGAAGACATGTTTGACAGTTCTGAAAATTATAGGTGTGAACATGACAATTGTGAAAATGCCAGTTTCGAAAGCAAAAGTGAAAGTGACAGTTGTGAAATCAAAAGTGAAAGTGAAGAAGACGAATTTAACTTGTGTGAGGAGCTGGCTAAATGGGCCATTAACTTTGAAGTAAGTTTTGTTGCAATAAATGCGCTTTTAATTTTGTTATTAAAATGCAACATTAAAGTGCCCAGAGATGCCAGAACCCTTTTGAAAACTCCTTCCACTGTTATAGAGAGAAGAGTTGGTGAAGGTAAATACATTCATTATGGGTTGAAAAGCGGTTTAACTGATTTTCTGATAAGCAATGACTGGAAATTATCTAATATAACGTTAGATTTTGGCATTGATGGTTTACCATTATTTAAAAGCAGCAGCAAACAAGTTTGGCCAATACTTGCCAACGTGGTGGGATCTAGTTATACTTTTCTTATTGGAATATATGAAGGCACTACAAAACCAAACTGTCCAAATAATTTTTTAAAGGAGTTTATAACAGAACTGAAATGCTTAATGCAAGACGGATTAGTCTTTGCAGATCGCTTTTTTTATATCATTGTGCGCTGTTTTGTTATGGATGCGCCAGCTAAGTCTTTTATTTTAGGAACTAAAGGTCATAGTGGGTACTTTTCTTGTGTACGGTGCACTCAAAGAGGGGAAATGGTGAAACATCGTCTTGTTTTTCCAATAGCAGGCACTTTTACAATAAGAACCAATAATTCATTTCGGAACCGCCTTCAGCCAGAGCATCATTTAAAACAGTGTATTTCGCCAATAGAAAGCCTTAACATAGATATCGTATCACAGTGCTCTTTGGATTACATGCATGTGGTCTGTTTAGGCGTAGTGCGTACCCTGTTAAGTGCGTGGATTAAAAAAAAGGGGGAACAATTTTCATTATCTTCCTGGAAAATTGAATCCATTTCACAGGAGCTAATTTTAAATAGAAATAACATAACGAAGGAGTTTCAGAGAAAGCCTAGGAGCGTGAAAGACTTAGATAGATGGAAGGCAACAGAGCTAAGACAATTCTTGCTCTATACTGGCCCGTTTATATTGAAAAAAATATTAAGCTCAGATAGATATGAACACTTCCTAAAACTATCTTTAGCTTTACGAATACTTTTAGATAAAAATGATTGCAATAACAACAACTTATGTGCTGAAAATCTTTTGAAATCGTTTGTGCATGACATTCCAATTTTATATGATTTGTCCTTTCTGACATATAATTTTCACACTTTGTTACATATGCATGAAGATGCAAAGCTATATGGACCTTTAGATGGAATAAGTGCATTCAAATTTGAAAATAATATGCAAAAAATTAAACGTAAAGTTAAAATGGGGCGAAATGTTGCCGCACAGATTTTTAAAAGATATGTGGAAAGTAGCTATCATATAAAAATAAAAGATCCAGATAAGCGACATACATTATTTGGTAAAATTATAAGTGGGAAAATTTCAAATGTAAGTGCGAATGGTTTCTTCTTTTCCTTACGAGAACCAGATAACTTTTGTTTGGTTCAAAATAAAGTTGTGAAAATAACAGATATAGTCAAAGACCATAACGGCGCTGCTTTTATCGGAGAAGAAATTAAAAACTTGACGACACTTTTTCTTAAACCTATAGACTCTACTAATTTTAACATTTATTGGACGGCTGAGCTCACTTTTGATAATAAAATCAAATTTAATCTTAATGAAATAAATAAAAAATTCATATGTTTACGTGATTCTGTAGACAACAGCTATTTCTTCACACCTTTAATTCAAGATGTCGCAGAATAATTTATTTTCCTCTGGAGACTTTCAGTACACACCATCCAATAATTTAACTGCTTGTAAGTAAGAAAGTTAATTAATATTTACTAACAATTCTTTTGTATCTAATTCAAAACTGAAACCGTTTTTGCTGCATGCGTAATTAGGAACTTACACAAGACGTTTTGGTGGAATGTTGAAAATACTTACAGCCTTATTCATAAAAAATGATTCTGTCTTATTATGGGTTAATAAAAAAAATTTTTAATGGAAATCAGTTTCACAAAACTTTTATAAAGCAAAACTATTTTTTATGAATAGGTCCTATATTATTTACAAATTATCTCACTAATTACAATTATGAGAATTAGGTATTAATTATAACTTGTCGACCATGTAAAGGTGTTTAAAAAAAAAACTATGTCATGAGCAGGGCCAGTTTTTTGTGGCATATGCAATTTTTGCAATTTTAATTATTTCTGCAGTTACTGACACAAAAAGCCATTTTTAGTTTACTTTGGCATAAAATACCTTTTTTGCAATATAGAAAAACTTTATTGGCGACAGATTTTTTGGCCAGTCATTTTGAATCATTCTTCGTGCCACAAAAAACTTGCTTTGGGGCAAATCACGGCATTCGAAATCAAGTTACGTTCGTGTAGAAAAATATTTCGATGACTAAAATTGTTGGATCACGGTATTCGATCGTAATTCATGTTACCCACTACTAACGATTACGACGATCTAACATTTTTAACAACCGTTAACAACATTTTGATGACAAAGTACTCGATTTCGAATGCGGTGATTTGCCCCCTGGTCATGAGAATTCCCTCAAGATGTATTATGCATGACAATGAATTTAATTTTCTAGTGCAAAACGTTCATGTTCCTCAATCTGATAGTGCGCAAATAATACTTGAAATGCGAGAGGAGCTTAAGTTCCTGAAAACGGAAATTTCAGCAATTAAAAACGGTATTAAAGAATTGGCGAATGAATTTAAGCTGTCATTTACTAAATTGACAGAGGAGGTTATCGCTATTAAGTTGGAAGGTAGAAAACAATACAAAGACAAAATATCAGCCGACCAATATAAGGACATGGAGCATCTACCCCTAGCCGATATAAATGATTTTAAAGCTTTTGATGTGCAACTACAAAAGGAGGAAGAAAAGCTTATGCAATTTGTAAGTATTTGTATAAATACATAGATATATATTTACATATTGTATAAATATATATGTATATACATATATATATGTATATCTATATATTGTTTATATATATGTACATATGTATATAAAACAAAACATTTTCAGAAACATTTCATTGCGAGGACAGGTGGTGATGGGCCCGCAGAGTTCATTAGATCAGCTGTACGAAAAGTTTTTACCGATGAACTAGCTTCCTTGTATACTTGGAAGGGGACTAGTAGCAAACCAAGCGCCGAAAAATCTTTTTCTGTTGCAACAATAAAGAGTAAGTATGGAGGAAGTATTATCCTTATTGACAAATATAATTGTTTTCTTCTTAGATGTTTGTCATCTCAAGTTTAACTGCACTGATAAAGACATGAATGCTGTGCTTCAAAAGTATTTTATGCATGCAACAGACCGAATAAAGCGACATCAACGTCTAAAATAAGTCTTTTTAATTTCTAATGAAGTTAATTTAATTTTTTTATAAGAGACAATGGACTTTTTACTTTTATTTTAAATTAATGATAATCAATTACAATTAATTATTAATAAAATTTTTTAAATAAAATAATTTAAATATGTACTTAATTTTTTAATAAAAAACGTATTTAGAAGAACATGTGACTTGAGGTAGTTTATTTCCCACATAGAAATATTTAATTTACGATTGAAAAATGAGACGAAAAAGTCTCCCCAATGATTTAAATATTACCAGAAAACTGATCAAAAATGAATCAAAAAATCGTATCAGAAATGATTCTCTGGGATGATTCATCTGTAGGGTACCATTTTCTCACAACGGGAGTATCATTTATGATCGAAAAATGAACTCATATGCGGTTATTTTCGCCCTCAAGCTGATTCGGAAAAGATTCGATTATGATACAAGAACTATAAAATATGCGATTGAAAAATGAGACGAAAAAGTCTCCACAATGATTTAAATATTACCAGAAAACTGATCAAAAATGAATCAGCAAATCGTATCAGAAATGATTCTCTGGGATGATTCATCTGTAGGGTACCATTTTCTCACAACGGGAGTATCATTTATGATTGAAAAATGAGCTCATATGCGGTTATTTTTCCCGTCAAGCTGATTCGGAAAAGATTCGATTATGATACAAAATGCTAGCTGGGTAATTTAGACAAAGTTGAATTTTAGCCAAGCTTATAAGATACATATGTACATACACAGATAAAAATATAAAAGTTTGGCTTGAAGCTACATACATATGTATCTCTGTACGATTGCCTATGTATTTAAGCATGCGTGTAGCTGTATCTGGAAAGTGCTTTATTGTATGTAAACAAAGCCTAACTTATTTTATAAAGTGGGTATTTAGTAATTCGTATGATACGAACACACTTAGTTCATATTTGTGTGTTGTGTAGACCGTTTTAGCTTTTGAAGTCGTCGTGTAGTAATTTTTTTCGTAATGTTTTGATAATACTAAAATACCTGTTCATAGTTGTTTTCATTGTTACAAAAAAAAAATACAATAAGTACACATATGTACATACACATGTGTATGTATTTATGTAAATAACTGTGCTTAAAAAAATTGGATTCGTAACAAAATTTCATATAAGAAAATATCATAAATATGTACGTACACACATATGTATGCACATAAAAATTTATTTGTAACAAATGGAAAAAGCTTTTGTATGACTTGCCATTTAGCATAAATATATAGTATATACATATATACATACATATACATATATTGTATACATACATATGACATGCAAAAAAGTCTATTGTTTAAATATATACTACATCCTAATGTATATACATATGTATGTATGTATGTAAATAATTGTAAAAGTGACATTATAGGTACATAATTATATTTTATATAATTATAATTTATATCATTGGGGTTTGTTTGTTCATTGAAGTGAAGTTGAAGTGATTGGTTTAATATAATATAAATTTAATATAATTTCCCTTCTAAACCTTGTACCGTGAAAATTTCGTACATAAGCACATATATGTAGCTCATTTAATCAAACGTCATAACTCAAAAAACTCAGAAAACGAGTTTGTAGTTTTCAATTTACACACAACTTAATGGCAAAAGAAAATTTTATTTTGCTTTCTAGAGTTGACTACAGATATTTGTATGAAATTTTTACACAACATCAAGAACGATATGAAGATTAATTCTGCATCATTAACCCAAAATTTTGTATCTTTTAACTGCTACTTCCACTATGTCGAAAGAAAAACTCTGCGAAAAAACTAAGAGTTCGAAATGTAATATATTTGCATTCCAGTATGTCGTCAGCTTTCGCTTATGATTGCGTATGTCATTTTTATATTTACATGTTTATAAATTAAAGTAGTGCCAATTTGTAAATTCCAAATAATTTTTTAGCGATTTTTTAAACTTTAGCCTGGTACTCTGTTCGAAGTTGTAAAAAACCTTGATTATTTCGCGTGAAAAATTTGACATGTACTAAATGTAGCCCAACTCGCGTTTTTTTTATAAATTTCTCGCTTTGCTTGAAAGTATGCAATAGTGATGTAACGAATGTCAATTTTTGATATTCGCGAATACGAATAGGAATATTTTAAACGATATTCGCGAATACGAATACGAATATTTGAAACGATATTCGCGAATACGAATACGAATATATTGTGCAATATGAAATATTAAAAAATTGTTATGAAAAAGGACTTCACACTCTTATTGGCGTACTTTAAAGTTAATAAAAAGTACCCATAATTTTAATGATCGTCATTGAATAAAATTTGAAAATGATACAAAGCACAAATTTCTATAAAAAATTAATGTATTTGTGCAAACTAAAATTTTTAGTACTTTATTTAAATTTAGTTTAGGATTTATGCATTTATTTATTTAATTTCTTTGGAAAAATATTCGAATTCGACTGAATTTGGCGAATACAAATACATTCGTATTCGCATCGTCCTGAAATTGGCGAATACGAATACATTCGTATTCGTCTGAAAATGGCCGAATATTCGACAATTCGACTACGAATACGAATATTCGTGCATCACTAGTATGCAACATTGTTAAAATTCCGTGTGAAAAAAGCACTGCTCATGTTGTTTCGCAGCTAAACTAAAATGATGCCAGACTAATTTTGCATGGAAAAACATGACTTTACGTGTTTTTCACAACAAGAACAAAGTACTACTTTTGCGAATTTAGTTCGCAAACATTTCATACCAAACACTTTTATATGTAGTTTGACAGCATTTCGCACGAAATTGTGAACAGAGTACCAGGCTTAACATGAAAATAAATATAACCATATTGTTGTACTACATTCATTTTGTTACAAATGTGCGAGTGCTTTGTATAATGGAAATAAAACAATAATCAAAATGAAAGTGTTCAATAATATGTTGATGAACATTTTATGACAAATAAAAAATAGTTTAAACAAATGTGAAAAAAATAATGTGATAAAATAATACATATTTTTACAAACTTAATTGAATTGCTTGCAAATAAATTTTACTACACGAAAGCAAAATAGCAAGTGATTGATTTTGACATGGTGTTCGCTTTGTTGACAATTCATTCGTATTAGTGGTATGAACATTTTTATGAAAAAACTTTCGTTTTCTTCCGACTTGTCGTTCGAGTCTATCTTAGTACAGAAGTAAGATAGAGAGATGAAAATCAGTTTTCTTTCGCTTACGCATGAAGACTTTCTTTCGAAATAGAGGAAGAGGAAGTTAGTTTCATAGTCTGAATTGCATACCTACTACCATTATATAAATATAGAAGGTACTTCCATTCTCTCTTTGTTCTTAAAAATAAGTATTTTTGAAATTTGTTTTTTGACTTCCCCTAGAATTTTTTTTACAAAAATGTTTAATTCTCTTAACAAAAATTTGCGAATAATTAAAGTGATATACATACATATGTATGTAAGTGGTTATGTAACAACTTGTCTTATATTTTTATGTTTTCTGATTCATATAAATATTAACTACATTTTCATCTAAATTTGGCGTTGAGAAACCAAATTTTTTGATCTTTTTGATTAGTTGACAATGAATTTTCATTATGTTTAACAAATATTGATTGATATTGCATTTTGTTTAATCTACATAATTTGTTTCTGGTTGATCGTAACATCTTTTTCTAAAATATTGAACTAGATCTTTTGGCAAGTCTATTTCACAGATATTATTAGCTCTTAGAAACTTTTGACGAACACCAGGAAATGAAGAGAATTAAAAAAATTCAGCACTCATATATTTACTTATGCCCGAATTCAGTAAGAAGATTTAGAACGTTTTTGTATAAAAAAACTTTTGAGTTCTTGTTTTTGAATTCTCTAAATTATTTTCTTCAAAAATTATTATTCACAAGACGTAGCTGTCGAGCTGCGAAACTGTTTGCAACAGTTATGAAACTTTTGGCCCCAACAGCTACTTCTTAGAAACGTCTTGATGGATGTACTGTAAATTTAACACCTGATGAATGTAAACAATTGAATAGGAATAAAAAAGGAAAAAAGAAAATAATTTAGATTGGCTTAATTACTTAGTTTAGCTAAAAGGTATGTACAACACAGAATACCTAATGTAGTCAGCAGCCCAGGAATCTTCCATTTTTACATTAAAGTTTGCTCCGCAAAATAAATCATCTGTGTTTGCACAACACTGTAATAAAAAGAAAGTCCTGCGCCTATAGTATTTATATTTTAATGCTAAGCCGCCATGTGCTCAAAAAATCTTTAAACGCAATATTGAATTAAATATTTAATATATAATATAAATAGACATCATAATAAACAAACATATGTTTGGTGAAATTAGTTATTTAATTTCATTTCTTTATTTCGTTACTTTATCGCATTTCAAATGCAAAAGTTAACAAATATTTACAGCCGCCACCTAACAAAGCGGCGTTGCTTTATAGTATAAACGGCGTAAGTCTTTTCGACCAGCTGTTCAGGCTAAGCACAACATGTTGACTATAGGTAGCGAAAAAATTTTACGGTGTAAAAAATGCCATCAATTACTCAACTGTTGAGTGGAGCGAAACTACTCAACTATGCGTTTCTAAGACAAACACTCAACGGTTGCGCAATAAAGACCTGCAAAAGACGTTAAACGCTAAACAACGTGTTCGGCAATACATTTGTTTAACTTATTGCAGGTATAAGAGTAAAGAAGAAAATAGTTCGTGACTGAAGAATTTGTAGTGTTTGTGCTTTTTACGGTTCCGTACACCAAAGGTGAAAAAGGCACCCTATTGTTTTCGCTACGCTGTCCGTCACACGGTATTTTCTCAGGAACCGTAAGAGCTACGGACCTGAAATTTGGACAGAGTATGTAGAACTTTGGCCACTACAACAACAAATACATGAGAATTAGAAATTAAAGGGTGCTCCAAAACGAGCGACGAAAAATGTTAAAATCTCATGTAATATACATACAATTGTATATTGACACTTGAAATTTGTAAAATTAGTGTATTTTTATATAGACTACAACAATAAACATTAAAAAATTTAAATTAAAGGGTGGTCCATCAGTTAATGCAATTTTGACTATGTAATTTTGACAAATTGCTATATCTTGGAGACCGTTGAAATTTTCAAAACGGTAAAACTAAAAAATCCGAAAATTATAAAATCGCCAAACCGAAAAAAATCGCCAAAACCTGAAAAAACGCCAAAAATTTTAAAAATATCGCCAAATCGAAAAAATCGACAAAATTAAAAAAAAAATTCTAGCACTAAAATAAATCGCCAAATTCGAAAAAAATCGTTTAAATGAAAAAAAATCGCCAAAAACCGAAAAAAATCGCCAAAAACTGAAAAATGCGCCAAAACCAAAATAATTGTTTATGTGAAAAAAGCGCCAAAATGAAAAAAAATCGCCAAATTAAAAAAAATCGCCAAATTTAAAAAAAAATTCGCCAAAATTTAAAATAAACGCCAAAAACCGAAAAAAATCCTCAAAACGAAAAAAAAGTGCCAAAACTAAAAAAAATCGCCATAACCAAAAAAAAATCACCTAAATGAAAAAAACGCCAAGATTAAAAAAAAATCGCCAAAATAAAAAAAAAACGCAAAAATAATAAAAATTGCCAAAATTAAAAAAAACTTCAAAAACCAAAAAAAAAAATCGCCAAAACGTGAAAAAAAGTGCCAAAACTCAGAAAGCGCCAATAAATTAAAAAAACCGCCAAACTAAAAAAAGGCTTAAAACCGAAAAAAACCCAAAAACGAAAAAAATGCCAAAACTATAGTTTATATTGTTCGTATTGAATTACATATCTCGTGCCCGTACTGAACCCTTCATGCGCGGGTCAAAGTCCCACTTCACTGAATTTATTTTATAATGTTTGAAACATCACATGGTAATAAGCTATAAATCCAATATACAATGCTTAACAAAGCTTTGAATTACATTTGAAGTCTTATTTAATTAATTTTATAACAAAAAAAAATTCTTTATTTCTATATATAAGAATTTTCTAATTAAAACTGGAATTCATAACGTAAAGTTAACAAAGTCTGGTAAATTAACGTATTTTTATACGGGCAAAAATGTAAAGAAAAAATTTTAAGTCTAGCATTTTAGAAAAAATAGTTGCCCAAATATCATATTTTTAAGTTTTATCTCAAATCTCAGAAATAGTCCAAAAGCATTCAAATAAGTAAAATAAATGCATACTTTCTATATTTTCCTCAAAGTATCTGCTGACACGTTTTTAAGCATTCTATAATCCCACAAACGTTTACATTTACATCACATATATTTTTACATTAGATCTGAGATTTTACAGTCGGGTAATGGAGCCTTTAACAAGCGAGTCGCGAAGACCTCTTGCTCGTAACAAACAATCAAAAGAGTGTTTGAGTGTGTGTGTAAGATTTAGATCAGAGAATAGAAGTGAGTAGTGAAAAAGTGAATAGAGTTAAATCATGACTTATAATTTCTTGTATTTATGCACACTCCTACTTATGTAATGTTGTCTAAGAGTCAGATTCACTCGAAAGTTTGAAGTGTTCATCGAACTCATACATAGCAAGATTTATGACGTTGTTGATTTCGACTCTCCTTAAGTCAATGCCTATGGACGATGCAAAATAAATAAGTATGATTCACAATGCGAACTTCGCATACGAACATTAAAGTTGTCATTATGAGGTTGTGTGCTTGTTTCTCTGTTGCTTATTTTTGTTTTTTTTTGCTGGAATTGAAAAAGGACCTTATTACTACTGTTGTATACTACTTGCAAACTGTTTAATGACTAAACTTTTAAATAAACATACATACAAACTGAGGTGCTTTGTAAGTGTTAGTGTGGTATGAACATGAATGTCAATGTCGCATTCATATTTATTTCAACTTATTTATAAATCAATGTCATTGTGAGTGTGCGTACATAAGAGTAGTTGAGTTTAAACGATGTCTACGCATTTATATTTAAAATTTCATGAGTCCGCATGAATAGCAAAAACACGATTCATTGCCGATCACTGATATAGATATCTAATAGCCTTTTCACACCTACTCACATCTTTGAGGAATGCGTGGAATATGTTGAAAATTTAAAAATCCTGTTCACATTACAACATCTATCATCTTGTAATTTGTGCGACTTTCCTTGTAATATGTGCAATTTTTAAATCGACCCGTATAAACAAAGTCGGTAAATTTTTAAATATTATTTTAGGATATATAAAGAGTATTTCAAACAATACAATACAATTTCGTTAATACGTAACAAAATTGTATAACAAAAACAAGTAATAAAATTACTAATTTTATAAAACGCTTAGCGTTGACAAATTTTGTATGTATTTTCTATGTACATACATACATAAGTGTATTATAAAGTACACGGAATGTAAAAAGCCACATACATATGTGGCTGTGACGTCATGAGAATTTTCAGTATGTTGGTTGCATTTTTTTTAAATTAGTAGTAGTTGCTACAAGTATAATATTGATAATATTTTTGTTCCAAAATCTAAATATGACAAATTTAGCCGAGTAGGACACATTTCCAGAGGAAGCACATGTGTAATGATGTGAATTTCTCCATTTACATATGTTACTAGTACACGACATGTAGCAAATATAGACGTCATGGTGACGTCAAAATTACGTCAGAGCCACGTGCATGTGTTTTTTCACCTGCAGTGTACTGCAGGCTTTAGTCAAGGTTCAAACGTTCCGACTTTTGTTGCTTAACTCTTAAATCAGCTGTAAGAAAAACGGAGACGGCTATACAAATATCTCTTTTTTTTCCTACAGCTGAATTACGAGTGGAGCAACAAAAGTTGAAACGTGTGAACCGGGACTAAGATGCCTGACAATTTGGTTTGTCAGCTGCTAGTCTTTCAATGGACTGACAATGTTTTTTCTGTGAGACAAAAATTTTCAGTTCACAAGGTTGTAAGAAATTTTTATCACATTTTACTAACAACATTGTGAGATCTGACAACCGTCTGTACATAGCTTAACGTTTATTCAATTTTATTGTATTTTATTTTGCTAGTGTTGGGCTAAAACATGTATGTATGTAATAGTGTTGAGTTTGGGTACAAATTTGTCATGGTGCATATAAAAACAATACACTTTTTTTTGTTAATAAATCTTTTTTCTTGATTTCTCTGGAAATTTAATGGACAAATTTCTAAAATTCTGTTTTAACTTGACAAATGAAAATTTTTCTTGATTCTTCACAAACATTAAAAAATCTTGACAATCAAGCCAAATCAAGCCCGTCTGGCTACCCTAATATACATGCATGACATTTGTATACGTGCCCATGCGTAAAAAGAGGCAAGCATCAAAAATTCTTTCGTCACGAATATTTTTGTAGAAAACTTTTGTTCTAATTTCGTGATATCATCAATTTACTCATCTCCCAGATTTTCAGTTACCGAAGATCAGTATCAGAAGTTCTACAAATCGCTTGGATCTTGTTTCGTGGCAGCTTGAGACTACAATGCAAAGCATACGTACTGGGGGTCGGGCCTTGTAACACATAGAGATCGAGCTTTGTTTAATACAATTTCAAAAATGGGCTTCGATGTTATTTCAAGTGGGGAGCCCACTTCAGTCTGGGTTTAATAAAATTTATTCCAGGGATATTGAACATCTCGTGTGTGAAAAAAGAAGAGCTAGAAGGGAATGGCAACAGCACAGATCACCCCAAGATAAACTCAGACTTAAAGAATGTTCTAAACGACTTCAAGAGTTGCTTGCATCTGAAAAAACTGCATCTCTTAAAAATTATTTGGAAGGTCTTGATTTCACACCAACATCTAATTACTCTTTGTGGCGCGCTGCTAGAAAGCTTAAAACAACCTTTGAGTTTAAGCCACCTCGGCGCACATCTACCGGAGGTTAGGCAAGAAGCGATACGGAAAAATTTAAAATATTTGCTAAGCATTTAAAATCCGTATTTACCCCAAATACATGTACTGGTGTTGCTGATTTGCCGAGTGTAGTTGCTCTACCCCCTCGAGCCTTAAAGTTAAAGATGCGTGATGTACATAAAGTAATTGCTGAACTCAAGCCAAAGAAAGCTCCAGGTATTAATGGAATTAGTAACAAGATGCTGATGAACTTGCCGCATATTGCAATAAGAATCTTGCTGTTTATTTCAAATGCCATATTACGACTGGAGTATTATCCACAACTCTGGAAGCTTGCAAAAATCAAAATGATTCCAAAGCCGGGCAAAGATCTTACTAAAGCTGAGTCATATAGGACAATAAGTTTGCTGTCAACTATGTCAAAACTCTTCGAAAAGCTGCTCATGACAAAATTGTCCCCAACTTTAACTGATAGTGGGTGCATCCCAGACCATCAATTTGGTTTTAGAAGTCAGCATAGTACCATTGCACAAACGCATAGATTGGTTCAATTTATAAGAAAAACATTTGAGGAATAGAAGTATTGTTCTGCCCTGTTTATTGACGTTTCTCAGGCATTTGATAAAGTGTGGCATGAAGGCCTAATTTTAAAATTAAAATCATATCTACCAATAAATTTTGTGAATTTATTAGAAAGTTACATTACTACCCGGACGTTCACGGTTGTGCCCGAATCTATATCATCCGGTGTGCCACAGGGTAGCATACTGGGGCCAGTTTTGTATTTGATCTATACTTGTGATATGCATTTGAGCGGCAATATCCATACATCTACGTTTGCCGATGATACAGCCTGCCTTAGTATGCATGAAAACCCTCACGAGGCTTCCCGAAATCTACAAGAACATATTAAACAATTGGAAATGTGGTTGAACTTACAGAGAATTAAGGTAAATGAACAAAAGTGTGTCCATATAACGTTTACGCTAAGAAGAGATACTTGTTCCCCGATTCGAATCAATAATCAAAATTTTCCTCAACATTCCCAAGTGAATGGTATACACCTTGATCGAAGGCTTACATGGAAACATCATATTGAATTTAAGCTAACTCAGATGAAACTTAAGTTATCTCAAATACACTGGTTGATTGGCAGAAATTCAACACTTAGCCTGGACTGTAAACTTTTAATATACAAGTCGGTTTTGAAGCCAATATGGTGTTACGGTATCCAGTTATAGGGCACTGTTTCAGCTTCCAATATAGAGAGAATCCAACGAAGGCAAAACAAAATTTTACGGTTAATAACATCGGCTCCATGGTACATCAAAAATTCTAATATACATCGTGATTTAAATATGCCACTAGTGATTGAAGAAATTGCAAAATACGCAGGCAAATATTTAACAAAACTCGAATCACATCCTAAGCCGCTTGCTAGTAATATTTTGAACTTTACTGGACACATCCGCTTAATAAAGAGGGACACAAGGGCTCTATTACTCAACACGCCAGATGGGATTGCTTGAAAATACTTTTTTTTTATACTTTTTTATAATTTTTTTTTCTTTTTTGATTATCACTACTTATGTATTATTTATAACTATTTACAACTTTATGTCCGACAGTGGTCGGTCCTAATAATTATATTTTAGATTTAAGATTTGAATACTTATTGTTAGTTCATATTTGAAGATACAATAAATAAATACATGTATTAAAAAAACGAAGTATTTCCTTCTTTGCCACATACATTAACTGAAACAAATCTTTTGCCAGTAGTGGTGTTTAGCGTTTGTTTTAGAGGATTTCGCATGATGAATCTAAAAAATCCATCATTTATTAAAAGTTCTTTCGTGTGGTCTTGTGCAGGACTTTAATGCTTATCTAAATCATTTACGCCATGTCTAAAAAGAAAAACTGATCCAGGCTTAAGTCAGAATATTTAAAACTAAGTTTAGTGTTATTGGTTCATTAATAATTATCACATGTAATTTGGCTCAAAAAGCGATGCGAACTTTAGCCCGTTCAAAATAATAAATATAGAAAAACAGAACTGTTTGCGCACGTTTGGGACGCAACGGTTTTAAAACTTATTATTTTTAAAAGCGCCATTGTATCGGGATTCGACCACTGAGTGGAGGAATTGCCAGTGATCTCGTCAGTTCGGATTGGAAAACACTGTTACCAAACTTTTCTGCAGAATAGGACGCACAATATTCTTGATGTAGAAACTTGATTTTTTTTTAATTCGTTATATCGAGGTTTCATTGTAACTAACACAAGATCATTAGCTAGGCTACGTTAAAATTTTCATTAAAAAAAACCGAACAAATGGGAAAAAATGCTATCTTCGCTTGATTTTTTTATATACATACATAATTATTGTATCTTGAAAAATAAACTAACAAATTCAAATCTGAAATGTAAATATAATTATTACGCCCGACCAGTGTCGGACATAAACTTAGTGATAGTAATTAAAAAAATTTGCAAACAATCTCTAGTAAGCGTAACAAGTGTTGGACACTCAAGAGAGAAAAAAAATATTCGAGCCGTTTTTAAACATACTGTGAATAAAAAAGCATTGTGTCGGCCGAAAACAAGCCCCATAGGAGCAACTTTAAAATTGTATCATTCATAAGTGTTCGATTTGGAGTTTCTGGACTAATGTAATTTTGGGGCATTTGCTTATTGTATTAGTCCCATCTGGAGTGTTGAGTATAAGAGCCCGTGTGTCCCTCTTTTTCAGACGGATGTGTCCACTAAAGTTCAGAATATTACGAGCAAGGGGATTAGGATGTGATTCGAGTTTTTTAAATATTCGCCTGTGTATTTTGCAATTTCTTCAATCACTAGTGGAATATTTAAATCACGATGTATACTAGAATTTTTTATGTACCATGGAAGCCGATGTTATTAACCGTACAATTTTGTTTTGCCTTTGTTGGATTCTCTCGACATTGGAATCTGAAGCAGTGCCCCATAACTGAATTCCGTAGCACCATATTGGCTTCAAAAGCGATTTGTATATTAAAAGTTTGCAGTCCAGGCTGATTGTTGAATTTTTCCTTCCACATCAATGATCTTCCTATCAATAATATAACTTTCGAAAAGTTTTTGTATGTTTATTGGCAGATATGTCTTTTATTTTAAAAATAGGCCTTCGTGCCATACTTTATCAAATGCCTGAGAAACATCAATAAAAAGAGCAGAACAATAAATACTTATTTTCTTCAAATGTTGTTCTTACAACTCGACCAGTCTATAAGTTCGTTCAATGGTGCTATGCTGACTTCTAAAACCAAATTGATGGTCCGGGATGCACCCACGATCAACTAAAATTTTGGACAATTTAGTCATGAAAAACTTTTCGAAAAGCTTTGAGATTGTTGACAGCAAGCTTAAAGGCGTTTATGACTCAGCCTTGGTAAGATCTTTGCCCTGCTTTGAAATCATTTTTATCTCTGCAAGTTTCCAGCTGTGTGGATAATACTCCATTCGTAAAATGCCATTAAAAATAAATCACAGGATTTTAATTGCAATATGAGGCAAGTTCATCCTGGTATCTGGTTGCTAATTCCATCACTAGCTAGAGCTTTCTTCGAGTTGAGCTCAGCAATTAATTTTTGAACATCACGTGTCTTAAAATTTATGGGTTGAGGGGGTAGAGCAACTACACTCGGCAAATCAACTACACTGATTTTGGCGTAAATACGGATTTTAAGTGCTTAGCAAATATCTAACATTTTTCCGTATTGCTTCTTGCCCATCCTCCGGCAGATGTGCGCAGAGGTGGCTTAAACTCAACGGGTGTTTTAAGCCTTCTAGCAGCGCGCCACAAAGAGTAATTAGATGCTGGTGTGACACCAAAACCTTCCAGATAATTTTTAAGAGATGCAGTTTTTTTCATATGCAAGCAATTCGTGGAGTCGTTTAGTGCACTCTTTAAATCTGAGTTTATGTTGGGGTGATCTGAGTTGTTCCATTCTCTTCTAGCTCTGCTTTTTTCACACACAAGAGTTCAAAATCCGTAGAATAAATTCTATTAAACCCAGTCTGCGGATGGGAGGTAGTGGAATGTTCAGCAGCCTGTTTAATATTTTCGGTAAGATTGATAATGTTAAATTTAATATCTCTGTATGTTCTGAGATTAATGTTTTCCGTACAATCACTACTGAGATATTTTTTAAACCCCAGCCATTTAACACGATTGATAATTTTCACGTACGGGTGAGGTAAGTCACTTCTTAATGGGCTACAAATTGTAACGATGGCGGGAGAGAGATGAGACGGGAGATCTAAAGAAGGTTCAACTTGAATTAAATCACTACGTATTTTTCATGACGCCAAAATCTATAACATCCGGAATATTTTGTATATCAGTTGACCAATAAGTGGGATCCCCACTCGAAATGACATCCAAACACATTTTCGAAAATGTATTAAACAACGCCTCTGGGTGTAATAAGACGCGAAACCCAGAAAGTATATTTTGCATTGTAGTCGCCAGCTGCTACAAAACAAATTCCAAGGGATTTGTAGAAATTCTCGTATTGATCCTCAGTGATTGAAAATCTGGGCGGGGAGTAAATTGATGATATCACGAAATTAGCAAGTAAAAATTTTAGTGTTAATGTTTGTTGCTTGTAGATGTTCTTCACAAATGTTGTCAATAATATAGTGCTTGAGTGTTGACTTTATTAGAATTGCTGATCCTGCATGCTCTTCCTTTTGGGTCCTTTGAATCATGTAATGTGTAGCCATAAACTTTAAAAAATCTTCTTTAAGTCAGATTAGTCTCATAGCAACATTATATCAATATTTTTTTCCGTGAGGAAGTGCTCAAGCTCATTTTAATATTAGCGAATGCCGTTTGCGTTCCAGAAACATATTTTAACGTGTTCATGGCTTGTTAACTAATGCTTGAAGCAGTGTATTCTGAATTTGTACCATTTCTTGCATCATGCTAGTCATATTTGTTGTAATGTTGTGTATATTTTGCACCAGATTATCAATAGTAGCTTCAAGGCGATTAAAACTAAATCTTGAGTTTGTATTTCTTGAATGATTTGGCGAGGAAAAATTTTGTGTGTGGTATATAATTTGTCCTAGTAGCAGTGTAATTACCTCCACTAATCCTACATTTTTATCCCTTTGATCTTTTGGCTTATTGCAACTAGAAGTGCCGTGCAATTCGCCGCACACAACACAAACAGAGGGTAATTTACAGTATGTTTTTTTATGGCTATATTCTTGGCAATTATGGCACTGTACGGCGCCTGATCGCTTATGTGGCTCATCAACTGTGATTTTTCGATATAAGAGGTATGTAGTTTAGGATATAAATTGGGTGTGTCTCGTTTTTTTCAACTTAAACAACAAAGTACTAGGCAACTCTAATGTTAAAGTATCACTAGTTGGCATTGGACAAAGCGAAGTTGATCGCTGACGAAAAAGTGGCTTTGCCGTTTGAAAAATAACAGATTTTTTATTTTTATTCTTGTCATTAAGAGCTTCAGAACACACAGTAAAATATGAATTTCTGCTGTTAGAACTCACTTCACAATGATTTATTTTTGAAATACTCATATAGAGTATTCCTCAAGGGCACTTTATTTGTGTTTTTTTGTTTGCGGGTTTTTTTTGTTTTTGTTGTTTATGACTACGTAAACAAATATTAGCAAAGCAAATAGCTTATTTATCAAAGAAATATGTATTAAAAATTATTTTTCGTTAGATATTTTTTTGTTAAGTATGTACATATATAAGAAAAACTCCGCTGAGACGTCTGTTCACTATGAAGGTACAACGAGAACTGAATTGTAATTGTATTTGAAATTTTTTTTGTTAATGACGTTAAAATTTTGTGGCCATTTAACTTCCGTTGGATTTTGTTAAAAATTTTTTTATACATATACATATCGCTCATTTACTTCAATAGTGCATAAAGATGCAGCATTTCGTATTTTATCTTGTGTAAAAATTTCATATAAATAGATTGTACCATCACCTCCTGAGAGAAGAATTTTTTTCATTTCTCCATTGAGTTGTATGCAAATTGAAAACTTAAAACGCGTTTTTTTTTTGAGTTTTGACACTATTGAAGTAAATGAGCGATATGTACATATGTATTTACATTAGACTGGTCGCAAAAGTTTATTTTCTTCAGTTGATATGATAGCACTCGTCTATGTTCTGGCTACCACATAATTTTCACATTTTTTTTTGGTGGGATCGGATGTTAAAACACATGCTTCACCTGTTTAAGTTGAAATTTAGAAAATAAAAATTAATATGTGTTCTAGCATCGGAATTTAGATGAAAACAATTTTTAAATGGACGATTCCAAACTTTTAGCTTTTTTCTTTTTTACTTTTGGCAAAAAAACTCGTACTCTTTTACTTGTTGACAGTCTTGTCCTGTTTATTGGTTCGAGAAAAAAAGCTAAAAATTTGATATTTGTTACAAAAATAGGTCTATTTCGAAACGATCTGGTTTGTTCAATAACGAAAATTTTGAAGTCCAAATTTCTTTGTAATATTTCTTTTAGTACTACCTTTTGAATAAGTAAAAATATTGGGTTGGTATTTTTCCAAGAAATTTTTTATAACAGCGAATTAATTAACAAATAAACGGCGAAAAATTTACTATTTTTCAAAATTTTAATTGAATTGCGTATAATTTTTTACTTAATTGTGCTTTTGATACCAAAATTGTTGACATGTTACAAATTTTGTTCTTAATTCATAATAAGTTTCCTGGTCTAACTCGAAGACGATTTGTCTTCTCCATTAGTTGAACAGTGGACCAAGGTTGCTAAAAACGCCAAAATTAAATTTTTTTTCTCGAATGTTTCCTAAACTGTAAGCGAAAACCCATAAATGTAGCTGGCATTCTTTAGCTCTTTTTTATCAGACAAAAAGATTAGTGTGGCATCGGTTTAAATTTTTCATTAACCAAAGGTTGCCCAGTTTGGCGTCCTTTAAAGGTATGTACTCCCAATTCCAGACTTAAGCTCTGCGACAACTCCTAAAATGCTGTATGAAATGTCTTAACAATCGGACGGCCCGTTTAGAAACTACAGAATTATTACCATTTTTTCTTACAAAACCCCCCTTTGTATCCGGTACTTTACGACCCACTAGCCACAAAAAGGCACCGTCGAAGCGAAGTTAAAACTGCATTTGGGACAGCCAACTTCACATTTGAGATAGCTCATATATTAAGAATAAAAAAAATCCTATGCAAGATGCGAACAGTCTAATGGCGAGTATACACGATACTACAAATCGCACGATAAATCGTACAAGTATGAAATTAGTAACGTCTATCATGCTGTCGTACTTATAAAGTATACTTTGTAGTATGAAAATCAAAAATTTTTGATTTTTGTGGGCGGAGCTTGGCTAAGTACGATAATAAGTAATGTGTATCATGCTCTTGGACAGCAAAATTTGTTTTACGAGGAGCTGAGTTAGAAAACACAGTGTTTCTGCGGCTCAATTTTAAAATAACCTTTAGGTAGCGGATATTTTAATTAAAAAATACATAAAGCATTATTTTAACCATTCTCTACAACATGCCCGTTTAGTTTTTGCATTATTTTTTTTATTCTTTTCAACTGCATAATTCATTCATCCGCGTGTATATTGCCGTAAAAATATTTTTTCAAATGAATTAGTATGATTTGTAGTAACGTGTATCTGAAAACCCGTACTGCAACACATACTACGCTAAGTACGAAATTAAGTATCATGTATACCCTTCATAATGTACATGTGTTGGTTTTTACAAAAGTACTCTAACTTATTATTTTTGTTAATTGTCATTTGTAGGCCATTATATTTTTATTGATGGAATAGTATTCAAAAAGTACAATTTGAACGTATCAATTTTATAATTCCTAATGTACATACATATTTATATGAATTACATACATGAAACATTCTTGAATACGAATGCTTAACTGTTATTTTGAAAAACTGTTGTAACAACAAACTCTTTGAAGATAAAACATTCGAATATATATGTACATAGGTATACGTATATGTATGCAATTGTTGATTGGTGTTTCTACGCTTTTGAAGAACTATGTCCAAAATAGATTTGTATGATGAAACAAGTTCTGAATCATTTCTCAAATATGGATCGGACAATGATCAACCACCAATTGTTGTTGTCGTTGGAGATGGTAGGCGTCGAGTCCGTAAAGTGGTTCGTACAGCAACACGTCACGTAACCGTCGTCAGCTATTCGACTCGACACAGAGAAACGAAAACCCATACATCTCATCATGTAACTACAGTAAGGTAAGTTTAAAATTCGTGTAAAAATATGTATGTATGTACAATAGGGTGTCTCGCAAAAAAAGTTCGCCGTACACCACCAAATATGTATAAAGTATTGTTGCTATGCAGTTTCGAAAAATTTTTTTTATTTGTTTGCCGAACGAAGGGTTTGCCAAAACTCATGTTCCTTTACATCTTCGTCTTCATCCCGTTTTAGTATTAACCCACCAGATCGCAGTTGCTACAACCCTAATGTACCACCCTTATTTCAGAAAATTAAAGCTCGCAAAATATCAATAAACTTTTGCTAAGGAATTATTTCAATAATTTCAGCAGAACTATTTAAAAAATGTTTTTTTGCCGAATGTATTTACCGTTGGATCATAAAGTATGATATAACGATGTTTTTGTATCGAAGAGCCCTTTATTTGCTTTAATAGTCATTAGGGTCAAGTACCCTCTTCTAGTACTTACCCATCATAAATCAAATTATACGACAAGAAAAACAAAATTAATGTGAGATCAAATAATGAAAATTTAATCACTCATATTCTTACATGATTTAAGTTGGCCGTATTTTTGGGGGTCTCGAGTTTGGCCCATGTGTTGCTCGTAGGTGACAGCAATGCCTTTTCGAAGGCTAGTTTCTCATCGCATTCCCCGATATGAACAGGTCTAACCATACGATACAAATAAAACTGATCGCCTCGAACATTTCAGACTTCTATGTTCGGTGGAATTTCTCCCGTTGAATTTTTTTTTTAATACATTTATTTATTTATTGTATCTTCAATTATGAACTAACAATGAGTATTCAAATCTTAAATCTAAAATATAAGTATTAGGCCCGACCACTGTCGGACATAAACTTAGTGATAGTTATAAATAATACATAAGTAGTGATAATCAAAAAAAAAAAAAAAAAAGAGAAAAAAAATATTTTCAAGCAATCCCATCTGGAGTGTTGAGTAAAAGAGCCCTTGTGTCCTTCTTTTTCAAGCGAATGTGGCCAGTAAAATTCAAGATGTTACGAGCAAGCGGATTAGGATGTGACTCGAGTTTTGTTAAATATTTGCCTGCGTATTTTGCTATTTCTTCAATCACTAGTGGCATATTCAAATCACGATGTAAATTTGAGTTTTTAATGTACCATGGAGCCGATGTTATCAAACGTGTAATATTGCTTTTATAAAAATGAAAACTTTATTTATTGTGTTTGAAAACTACAAAAGCTCAGAAACATTGATTAAAATATAAAATAATTAACAAGGTATATAATAATAATTAGTTATTAAACAATATAAACATTACAGTTCGGCCAATCTGACAATTTGATTGACCTCAATCAAGAAATGAAACAACCAAAATGATATAATACTCGTATATAAACTAGTGTGGCAAATATTATTTTGAAACTACTTTGGTGTCACCCATTTCTTTAGACGTTTGGCTTCAAGAATGCTTTTGTAAGGAATTTGAGAAAGCTGACAATTGTCAATATCTTTAATAACGTAACGATCATTTGACAACTCTTTGTCTATTATATAAGGCCCACGATATTTCTCGATAAACTTTTTATTTTTACCCACAGTATTTTCTTTATTCATTACTACAACATAATCTCCTACCAAATATTGTTCTGCACGTGCATTATGTTTATAAAAATAGTTTTCGTTCCGGTTTTGAGAACGTTCGATCTCATATAGAGCTTTTAGTCGCTCTGACTTCAAGTCACGGCAATTCTTATCTTCTATCTTTTCGTCTATATATTCAGTCAATTCATCAACTATCTTACCTCGCTGTCTTACACCAAATAGTAATGTGCTAGGTGTATTTTTGATAGAACTGTGAACTGAATTGTTTATGGCATATTCTACTTGAGACAATTTTAAGGACCAATCGGAATGATCAATTGGATCACTTATTTTACTTAATATACCTATTATTACATGATTCACGCGTTCTACTTGGCCATTAGCTTGGGGAGATGCAACGGCTACTTTAATATGGCCTATGTTGATTTTTAAAATAAACTCGGCAAATTCATTAGATGTAAAACAGGAACCTCTATCTGATATTAATCGTTTTGGCCTGCTATAGTAATCAAAGTACTTCTCTAAAGCGCAACAAACCTCCTTAGTGCTGGTTGAATTAACAGGATATAGTCTTACAGATTTTGTGAAAGCATCTATTACTACAAGTATGTGCTTACGTTTCGATTTTAATGCTGGAAGTGGTCCAAAATGGTCAATATGAATATTATCGAAAGGTTCTGATTTTTTGGGAATACTATACAAATTGTAACAATTTACCCGGGATGGAGCTGAATATACTATACATTTTATAAAATTTTTTATATAATCAGTAATCTTGGTTTTCATATCTGGAAACCAATAATTAAAACGAATTTGGTCGTAGCATTTTTCAGTGCCAAGATGACCAATTTTTTCGTGAATCATTCTAATCACGTTTTCCTCCATTTCCTTTGGTACATACAGCATCAATTTATCTGAATTATCCTTACGAAATAAAAGACCATCAACAAGCTTATACCCATTTACTTCCTCTAACTCCAATTTTCTGATCAATTTTCCTACAGTACAATCTCTTCCCTGAGCAAGTTGTAACCGTGTATCAAGATCATTACAATCTACAGCTGCTATCAAATTACGTTTAGTAATGTAATTACACTCATTTTACTTCAAACATCGACTTAATGCATCCACGTGACCCATGGATGCACTTCGACGATGTTTAATAGAATAATTATAATTTTCTAGTTCCAATGCCCATCTTGCGATTCTGGGATTTACTTGTTTTTTGTTTAAGGTCATTGCGACAGAATTACAATCAGTAATAATCGTAAAGTGAATTCCTTCTAAGTAAACCTTAAATCTTTGCAATGCATATATGATAGAGAGGGTTTCTAACACAAAACTATGATAATGAGACTCCGAGGGAGATGTCGATTTTGAAAAAAAAGCGACCGGGTGAAATTTTTTGTCGTCCTGTTTCTGCATTACTACAGCGCCAAATCCCTTAGAGCTAGCATCACAATGCAATTCCGTCTCTCTTTTAGGTGAATATATTGACAATACTGGTTGAGTCATCAAAAGTTGTTTCAGTTGATTAAAAGACTCAACACAATCATTAGTTAGGAAATACTTTTTATCCTTACGAAGTAATTCTAACAATGGTCTAGCAATTGTTGAAAAAGATGGAACAAATCTCCGAAAGTATGAAAAGAGACCAATACAAGATTGAAGTTCCTTTTGATTCTTCGGCAAAGGAAAATTTTTTATTGCCTGTAAATGATTCTCCGTTAGATGAATTCCCATACGATCTATTGAGTATCCTAAATATTCTATTGTTTGATAAGCAAATTTACATTTTCCCAGTCTAAAGTTTCAAGATGAGAATCGAAATCTGTTGAAGCTATTAAAATATCATCGATATATATAACAATTTGCCTTGAATCTATTAGATTCCTAAATATGTTAGTAACGAATCGTTGGAAATTGGCAGGAGAATTTTTGAGGCCGAAAGGCATTCTTAAATACTCATACTGTCCATGTGGTGTAACGAATGAAGTAAATGGTATAGACTGCTTGTCCATTTCTATATGAAAAAAACTATCTTTCAAGTCAAGCAGAGTAAACCATTTTTTGCCAGCATTGTATTCTATGCAATCTTCTATCAATGGCAAAGGAAAGTTATCTCTAATAGTTTTCTTATTCAATGCCCTATAATCTACACACATTCGTGTTTCACCACTTTTTTTCTTTGTTAAAACTATTGCGGACGCGTAGGGCGAACTACTAGGACGTATAATTTTCCTAAACAATAAATCAGATATTATTCTCTGAACCTCATCACGGTGGAGAACAATATATTGGCACATCGTCCGATAATTAATATCTGAAGGATTCATATAAAAGTCAATGACTATTTTCTTTAATTTAAAGATATCCAATTCATTAAGCTCTTTATTATAATTAATATCGAATTTAACAGATTTCTGTATCTCACGAAAATCTGATGATGCTTCATCGTTAATTTGGGACACCAAAGAAATTTCTTTAATATTATTTATTTCATCGTCAGAACCAATTATGCCTACATTATTTTGGGAAAACTTTTCCAAGTGAATTAGTTTGACGTTAAATTTTTCCATAAAATTCCTACCCAAAATCATAGAAATTTTAATATCATTATCTGGTATCACTATTAATTCCATACTTTTAATTACATTTCGAAATTTAATTTTACATGAGATAGTGCCATGTGTTTTCATTTTACTATTTCCAATTCCTACATAGCCTGTTGGTAAAACATCTCTTGTAAGTTGGATACATTTTGGCACCCTTGATTTTGAAATTAAACTAATTGGACTACCAGAATCAATGAGACATGAAACATTCAAATAGTTAGCATAATTGTTTCTTAACGGGATGAAAAATGCCACACTCACCTCTGATACTGGATTAATACTATCATTAAAATTTATTACTGTTTCTGGAAAAACGGATGCTGCAACACGTTTTGGGCAATTTTTATTAATATGACCCATTTGCTGACAATTGAAACAAGAACCTGGAGGACGAAGTGGTTTCGGGCACGAGCTTTTCATGTGACCAAAATTAGAGCAATTAAAACAACGTATGGCATCTATTTTGTTGTCATTTCTTTCTGTTCTTGCTGGACCTTTTCCTGGACGTTTCTCATATCTATCAACACAAGCAATTAGGTCTTCCATAGATGTTGAACCATATAACAAGGAAATATTGTTAGAGTTATCTTGCATACCATCAATAATAATGTCGACCAGCTCCTGACCATTAATATCACTTTGTGAGGCAATTGATTGCATTGAAATTATATAGCTAATAAAAGACTCGGAAGTTTTCAATGTTCTTGAACGTAGCTTACGATATATATCCTCACGATTAAAAGGTCTCTTAAATATTTTGAACGAGGCTACTTTTAAATCATTATATGTCCAGCCGGCAGAATTTTCCATAAATTCTCTAGCTGATCCTTGCAACAAAAACTTGAGACACGTAAGCTTTTCTTTATTGTCATAACTAAAAGTATACTCTTCAAAAATTTGAAACCATTTTCCAATTTCTTGATTAGTTCCATCAAATTTTGGAATGATTTGACTTAATTCGCTGTAATCGATTCGATTATTTTTAACTAGTACACCTGATTCTAAGTCATTAAGTTGTTTTTGGAGCCTAAGCAGCTCACAGCGCCCTTGCAACATCTTGATTTGCTTTTCAAGTTCTAGCTCTTGTCCATTAACAGGAGCAGGGTTAGTACCTACTGGCGGAATGGATGTTGAAAAGTTTGAAAAAATTGAGGCACACCGTGCTACACTGGTGTTCAAATCATATGCTGAGCCGCTTGTTGCAATGCAGGATGCAAGAGCTTCACCAGAAGCTTGTTCGGAAGTTGCAACTGAGTCCACGGATGCTAGTACGGTCGGACTAGAAACAGAAGTTGTTGAAATAAAAACAGCAGAGGGTATAACGGAAGTAACAGCGGAGGGTGTAACGGAAGTTGCTGCAGTCAACACATCAGCAGCCAAGTCGGAAGTTGCACTCAGAGTTTCCGGAAAACCAATAAGAACTTCTCCAGCGGCTGAGTCTATGTTAGCACTAGGTTTATTCAAGTTCAGAGAATCGTATAAGGTTCTTAGCTGACTCATTGACGCTGATTCTGGATATTGAATTCCCGATACATTCAATGTATCAATAATCTTTTGACGTGTTGGTCTAAGATCCATTTTTAATTTATTATTTTTATTCTTGTGACCTGAATTGTAATATTGCTTTTATAAAACTGAAAACTTTATTTATTGTGTTTGAAAACTACAAAAGCTCAGAAACATTGATTAAAATATAAAATAATTAACAAGGTATATAATAATAATTAGTTATTAAACAATATAAACTGAATTCCGTAGCACCATATTGGCTTCAATAGAGACTTGTATAATAAAAGTTTGCAGTCTAGGCTTAGTGTTGAATTTCTACCAATCAGCCAATATATCTGACTTAGTTTAAGTTTCATTTGTATTAGCTTTGAGTCAATATGGTGTTTCCATGTAAGTCGTCGATCAAGGTGTATACCCAGGTATTTTACATGTGAATGTTGAGGAACAACTTGATTGTTGATTCGAATTGGGGAACAAGTATCTCTTCGCAGGGTAAATGTTACCTGAGCACACTTTTGCTCGTTTACCTTAATTCTCCATAATTTTAACCATAGTTCCAGTTGTGTAATATGTTCTTGTAGATATCGCGAAGCCTCATGAGGATTTTCGTGCATACTTAAGCAGGCTGTATCATCGGTAAACGTAGATGTATGGATATTACTGCTCAAAGGCATATCACAAGTATAAATCAAATACAAAACTGGCCCCAGTATGCTCCCCTGTGGCACACCGGATAATATAGATTCGGGCACACTCATGAATTCTCCTTCCACAACCGTGAACTTCCGGGTAGTAATGTAACTTTCTAATAAATTCACCAAATTTATTGGTAGATATGATTTTAATTTTAAAATTAGACCTTCATGCCACACTTTATCAAATGCCGGCGAAACGTCAATAAACAGTGCAGAACAGTACTTCTTTTCTTCAAATGTTCTTCTTATACATTGAACCAATCTATGCGTTTGTTCAATGGCACTATGCTGACTTCTAAAACCAAACTGATGGTCTGGGATGCACCCACTACCAATTAGAATTGGGGACAATTTTGACAAGAGCAGTTTTTCGAAAAGTTTTGACATTGTTGATAGCAGGCTTATTGGCATGTATGATTCTGCCTTGGTCAGATCTTTGCCCGGCTTTGGAATCATTTTAACTTTGGCAAGCTTCCAGCTGTGGGGATAATACTCTAGTCGTAAAATGGCATTAAAAATGAATAACATGATTCTAAATGCAATACGAGGCAATTTTATTAGCATTTGGTTACTAATTCCATCAATACCCGGTGCTTTCTTCGGGTTGAGTTCATCAATTAGATTTTGTACATCACACATTTTAAATTTTATGGGTCGAGGGGGTAGCGCAACTACACTCGGGAAATCAACAACACCAGTACATGTGTTTGGGGTAAATACGGATTTTAAATGCTTTGCAAACAAGTTACCTTTTTCAATATCACTCCTGGCCCAAACTCCGGTAGAAGTGCGCAGAGGTGGTTTAAACTCAACGGGTGTTTTAATTCTTTTCGCAGCGCGCCACAAAGAATAATTAGATGCTCGTGTGACATCGAGATTTTCCAGATAGTTTTTAAGAGAAGCAGTTTTTTCATATGCAAGCAGTTCTTGGAGTCTTTTGGTGCACTCTTTTAATCTAATTTTATTTTGGGGTGATCTGTGCTGTTGCCATTCTCTTCTAGCTCTTCTTTTTGCACATACGAGAAGTTCAATATCTGTAGAATATATTCTGTTAAACCCAGTCTGCGGATGGGAGGAAGTGGCATGTTCAGCTGCCTGCTTAATATTTTCGTTAAGATTAGCAATATTATATTCAATATCGTCATGAGTTCTTAGCTTAATGTTTTCAGTGCAATGACTACTAAGATATTTTTTGAATCACAGCCAATTAACACGTCTGACCATTTTCACATATGGGTGAGGTAGAGCACTTCTCAGTGGGCTACAGATTGTAACGATCGTAGGAGAGTGATCGGACGATAGATCTGGGGAAGCTTCGACGTGAATTAATTCCCTAGAAATATTTTTCATGACGCCGAAATCTATAATATCCATAATTTTATGTATGTCAGTAGGCCAGTAAGTGGGCTCCCCACTCGAAATGACGTCCAAGCCCATTTTTGAAATTGTGTTGAACAACGCTCGTCCTCTAGGTGTGATAAGACGCGAACCCCAGAAAGTATGTTTTGCATTATAGTCTCCTGCTGCTACGAAACAAGGGCCAAGAGATTTGTAGAAATCCTCGTATTGATACTCAGTAATTGCGAATCTAGGAGGGGAGTAAATTGATGATATGACAAAATTTGTGCAAAAATTTTCGATACAAATATTCGTTGCTTGTAGATGTTCTTCACAAATGTTGTCAAGAATATAATGCTTGAGTCTTGACTTTATTAAAATTGCCGATCCCCCGCAAGATCTTCCTCTTGGGTCTTTTGAATCATATAAAATGTAGCCATTAATTTTGAATAGGCTTCTTGAAGTCAAATGAGTCTCAGAAACCAACATTATATTAATATTTTTTTCCGTGAGGAAGAGCTCAAGTTCATTGTTATGTTGGCGATTGCCGTTTGCGTTCCAGAAACTTATCTTTAACGTGTTCATGGCTTGTTAACTAATGCTTGAAGCAGTGTAGACTGCATTCGTAGCATTTCTTGCATCATGCTAGTCATATTTGTTGTAAAATTATTTATAGTCAGCACTAGATTCTCAATAGTACTTCAAGGCGACTAAAATTAAGGCTTGAGTTTGCATTCGTTGAATTATTTTGAGGCGGAAATTTTTGCAAAAATCAGAATGATTCCAAAGCCGGGCAAAGATCTTACTAAAGCTGAGTCATATAGGCCAATAAGTTTGCTGTCAACTATGTCAAAACTCTTCGAAAAGCTGCTAATGACAAAATTGTCCCCAATTTTAACTGATAGTGGGTGCATCCCAGACCATCAATTTGGGTTTAGAAGTCAGCATAGCACCATTGAACAAACTCATAGATAAATTCAATTTATAAGAAAAACATTTGAGGAATAGAAGTATTGTTCTGCCCTGTTTATTGACGTTTCTCAGGCATTTGATAAAGTGTGGCATGAAGGCCTAATTTTAAAATTAAAATCATATCTACCAATAAATTATGTGAATTTATTAGAATTACTACCCGGACTTTCACGGTTGTGCCCGAATCTATATCATCCGGTGTGCCACAGGGTAGCATACTGGGGCCAGTTTTGTATTTGATTTATACTTGTGATATGCATTTGAGCGGCAATATCCATACATCTACGTTTGCCGATGATACAGCCTGCCTTAGTATGCATGAAAACCCTCACGAGGCTTCCCGAAATCTACAAGAACATATTAAACAATTGGAAATGTGGTTGAACTTATAGAGAATTAAGGTAAATGAACAAATGTGTGTCCATATAACGTTTACCCTAAGAAGAGATACTTGTTCCCCAATTCGAATCAATAATCAAAATTTTCCTCAACATTCCCAAGTGAATGGTATACACCTTGATCGAAGGCTTACATGGAAACATCATATTGAATTTAAGCTAACTCAGATGAAACTTAAGTTATCTCAAATACACTGGTTGATTGGCAGAAATTCAACACTTAGCCTGGACTGTAAACTTTTAATATACAAGTCGGTTTTGAAGCCAATATGGTGTTACGGTATCCAGTTATAGGGCACTGTTTCAGCTTCCAATATAGAGAGAATCCAACGAAGGCAAAACAAAATTTTACGGTTAATAACATCGGCTCCATGGTACATCAAAAATTCTAATATACATCGTGATTTAAATATGCCACTAGTGATTGAAGAAATTGCAAAATACGCAGGCAAATATTTAACAAAACTCGAATCACATCCTAAGCCGCTTGCTAGTAATATTTTGAACTTTACTGGACACATCCGCTTAATAAAGAGGGACACAAGGGCTCTATTACTCAACACGCCAGATGGGATTTCTTGAAAATACTTTTTTTTTATACTTTTTTATAATTTTTTTTTCTTTTTTGATTATCACTACTTATGTATTATTTATAACTATTAACAACTTTATGTCGGTCCTAATAATTATATTTTAGATTTAAGATTTGAATACTTATTGTTAGTTCATATTTGAATATACAATAAATAAATACATGTATTAAAAAAACGAAGTATTTCCTTCTTTACCACATACATTAACTGAAACAAATCTTTTGCCAGTAGTGGTGTTTAGCGTTTGTTTTAGAGGATTTCGCATGATGAATCTAAAAAATCCATCATTTATTAAAAGTTCTTTCGTGTGGTCTTGTGCATGACTTTAATGCTTATCTAAATCATTTACGCCATGTCTAAAAAGAAAAACTGATCCAGGCTTAAGTCAGAATATTTACAACTAAGTTTAGTGTTATTGGTTCATTAATAATTATCACATGTAATTTGGCTCAAAAAGCGATGCGAACTTTAGCCCGTTCAAAATAATAAATATAGAAAAACAGAACTGCGACGCAACGGTTTTAAAACTTATTATTTTTAAAAGCGCCATTGTATCGGGATTCGACCACTGAGTGGAGGAATTGCCAGTGATCTCGTCAGTTCGGATTGGAAAACACTGTTACCAAACTTTTCTGCAGAATAGGACGCACAATATTCTTGATGTAGAAACTTGATTTTTTTTTAATTCGTTATATCGAGGTTTCATTGTAACTAACACAAGATCATTAGCTAGGCTACGTTAAAATTTTCATTAAAAAAACCGAACAAATGGGAAAAAAATGCTATCTTCGCTTCATTTTTTTATATACATACATAATTATTGTATCTTGAAAAATAAACTAACAAATTCAAATCTGAAATGTAAATATAATTATTACGCCCGACCAGTGTCGGACATAAACTTAGTGATAGTAATTAAAAAAATTTGCAAACAATCTCTAGTAAGCGTAACAAGTGTTGGACACTCAAGAGAGAAAAAAAATATTCGAGCCGTTTTTAAACATACTGTGAATAAAAAAGCATTGTGTCGGCCGAAAACAAGCCCCATAGGAGCAACTTTAAAATTGTATCATTCATAAGTGTTCGATTTGGAGTTTCTGGACTAATGTAATTTTGGGGCATTTGCTTATTGTATTAGTCCCATCTGGAGTGTTGAGTATAAGAGCCCGTGTGTCCCTCTTTTTCAGACGGATGTGTCCACTAAAGTTCAGAATATTACGAGCAAGGGGATTAGGATGTGATTCGAGTTTTTTAAATATTCGCCTGTGTATTTTGCAATTTCTTCAATCACTAGTGGAATATTTAAATCACGATGTATACTAGAATTTTTTATGTACCATGGAAGCCGATGTTATTAACCGTACAATTTTGTTTTGCCTTTGTTGGATTCTCTCGACATTGGAATCTGAAGCAGTGCCCCATAACTGAATTCCGTAGCACCATATTGGCTTCAAAAGCGATTTGTATATTAAAAGTTTGCAGTCCAGGCTGATTGTTGAATTTTTCCTTCCACATCAATGATCTTCCTATCAATAATATAACTTTCGAAAAGTTTTTGTATGTTTATTGGCAGATATGTCTTTTATTTTAAAAATAGGCCTTCGTGCCATACTTTATCCAATGACTGAGAAACATCAATAAAAAGAGCAGAACAATACTTCTTTTCTTCAAATGTTGTTCTTACAACTCGACCAGTCTATAAGTTCGTTCAATGGTGCTATGCTGACTTCTAAAACCAAATTGATGGTCCGGGATGCACCCACGATCAACTAAAATTTTGGACAATTTAGTCATGAAAAACTTTTCGAAAAGCTTTGAGATTGTTGACAGCAAGCTTAAAGGCGTTTATGACTCAGCCTTGGTAAGATCTTTGCCCTGCTTTGAAATCATTTTTATCTCTGCAAGTTTCCAGCTGTGTGGATAATACTCCATTCGTAAAATGCCATTAAAAATAAATCACAGGATTTTAATTGCAATATGAGGCAAGTTCATCCTGGTATCTGGTTGCTAATTCCATCACTAGCTAGAGCTTTCTTCGAGTTGAGCTCAGCAATTAATTTTTGAACATCACGTGTCTTAAAATTTATGGGTTGAGGGGGTAGAGCAACTACACTCGGCAAATCAACAACACTGATTTTGGCGTAAATACGGATTTTAAGTGCTTAGCAAATATCTAACATTTTTCCGTATTGCTTCTTGCCCATCCTCCGGTAGATGTGCGCAGAGGTGGCTTAAACTCAACGGGTGTTTTAAGCCTTCTAGCAGCGCGCCACAAAGAGTAATTAGATGCTGGTGTGACACCAAGACCTTCCAGATAATTTTTAAGAGATGCAGTTTTTTCATATGCAAGCAATTCGTGGAGTCGTTTAGTGCACTCTTTAAATCTGAGTTTATGTTGGGGTGATCTGAGTTGTTCCATTCTCTTCTAGCTCTGCTTTTTTCACACACAAGAGTTCAAAATCCGTAGAATAAATTCTATTAAACCCAGTCTGCGGATGGGAGGTAGTGGAATGTTCAGCAGCCTGTTTAATATTTTCGGTAAGATTGATAATGTTAAATTTAATATCTTCGTATGTTCTGAGATTAATGTTTTCCGTACAATCACTAATGAGATATTTTTTAAACCCCAGCCATTTAACACGATTGATAATCTTCACGTACGGGTGAGGTAAGTCACTTCTTAATGGGCTACAAATTGTAACGATGGCGGGAGAGAGATGAGACGGGAGATCTAAAAAAGGTTCAACTTGAATTAAATCACTACGTATTTTTCATGACGCCAAAATCTATAACATCCGGAATATTTTGTATATCAGTTGACCAATAAGTGGGATCCCCACTCGAAATGACATCCAAACACATTTTCGAAATTGTACTAAACAACGCCTCTGGGTGTAATAAGACGCGAAACCCAGAAAGTATATTTTGCATTGTAGTCGCCAGCTGCTACAAAACAAATTCCAAGGGATTTGTAGAAATTCTCGTATTGATCCTCAGTGATTGAAAATCTGGGCGGGGAGTAAATTGATGATATCACGAAATTAGCAAGTAAAAATTTTAGTGTTAATGTTTGTTGCTTGTAGATGTTCTTCACAAATGTTGTCAATAATATAGTGCTTGAGTGTTGACTTTATTAGAATTGCTGATCCTGCATGCTCTTCCTTTTGGGTCCTTTGAATCATATAATGTGTAGCCATAAACTTTAAAAAATCTTCTTTAAGTCAGATTAGTCTCATAGCAACATTATATCAATATTTTTTTCCGTGAGGAAGTGCTCAAGCTCATTTTAATATTAGCGAATGCCGTTTGCGTTCCAGAAACATATTTTAACGTGTTCATGGCTTGTTAACTAATGCTTGAAGCAGTGTATTCTGAATTTGTACCATTTCTTGCATCATGCTAGTCATATTTGTTGTAATGTTGTGTATATTTTGCACCAGATTATCAATAGTAGCTTCAAGGCGATTAAAACTAAATCTTGAGTTTGTATTTCTTGAATGATTTGGCGAGGAAAAATTTTGTGTGTGGTATATAATTTGTCCTAGTAGCAGTGTAATTACCTCCACTAATCCTACATTTTTATCCCTTTGATCTTTTGGCTTATTGCAACTAGAAGTGCCGTGCAATTCGCCGCACACAACACAAACAGAGGGTAATTTACAGTATGTTTTTGTATGGCTATATTCTTGGCAATTATGGCACTGTACGGCGCCTGATCGCTTATGTGGCTCATCAACTGTGATTTTTCGATATAAGAGGTATGTAGTTTAGGATATAAATTGGGTGTGTCTCGTTTTTTTCAACTTAAACAACAAAGTACTAGGCAACTGTAATGTTAAAGTATCACTAGTTGGCATTGGACAAAGCGAAGTTGATCGCTGACGAAAAAGTGGCTTTGCCGTTTGAAAAATAACAGATTTTTTATTTTTATTCTTGTCATTAAGAGCTTCAGAACACACAGTAAAATATGAATTTCTGCTGTTAGAACTCACTTCACAATGATTTATTTTTGAGGTACTCATATAGAGTATTCCTCAAGGGCACTTTATTTGTGTTTTTTTGTTTGCGGGTTTTTTTTTTGTTTTTGTTGTTTATGACTACGTAAACAAATATTAGCAAAGCAAATAGCTTATTTATCAAAGAAATATGTATTAAAAATTATTTTTCGTTAGATATTTTTTTGTTAAGTATGTACATATATAACAAAAACTCCGCTGAGACGTCTGTTCACTATGAAGGTACAACGAGAACTGAATTGTAATTGTATTTGAAATTTTTTTTGTTAATGACGTTAAAATTTTGTGGCCATTTAACTTCCGTTAGATTTTGTTAAAAATGTTTTATACATATACATATCGCTCATTTACTTCAATAGTGCATAAAGATGCGGCATTTCGTATTTTATCTTGTGTAAAAATTTCATATAAAAAGATTGTACCATCACCTCCTGAGAGAAGAATTTTTTTCATTTCTCCATTGAGTTGTATGCAAATTGAAAACTAAAAACGCGTTTTTTTTTTGAGTTTTGACACTATTGAAGTAAATGAGCGATATGTACCTTCAGTTGATATGATAGCACTCGTCTATGTTCTGGCTACCACATAATTTTCACATTTTTTTTGGTGGGATCGGATGTTAAAACACATGCTTCACCTGTTTAAGTTGAAATTTAGAAAATAAAAATTAATATGTGTTCTAGCATCGGAATTTAGATGAAAACAATTTTTAAATGGACGATTTCAAACTTTTAGCTTTTTTCTTTTTTACTTTTGGCAAAAAAACTCGTACTCTTTTACTTGTTGACAGTCTTGTCCTGTTTATTGGTTCGAGAAAAAAAGCTAAAAATTTGATATTTGTTACAAAAATAGGTCTATTTCGAAACGATCTGGTTTGTTCAATAACGAAAATTTTGAAGTCCAAATTTCTTTGTAATATTTCTTTTAGTACTACCTTTTGAATAAGTAAAAATATTGGGTTGGTATTTTTCCAAGAAATTTTTTATAACAGCGAATTAATTAACAAATAAACGGCGAAAAATTTACTATTTTTCAAAATTTTAATTGAATTGCGTATAATTTTTTACTTAACCCTTAAGCAACTAAGACCGTCTACAGGCGGTCATCAAAAGAAACGCTTTTAAGCAAAATCAGCATACTTAATGCTCATGCGATCTGAATAGTTTAAATGTGTGTACAGTTCTTAGAATAACGGTAACTGTTGATATGTGATGAGTTAAGTAGATTGACAAAAAAAAATCATTCTAGTCAGAGTTTTCGTACAAAGTGGTTAAGAAATTAATTGTGTTTCAAGAAAGAATTAAAATAAAAAAATAATAACTTTCAGTGATTGAATTAAAAGCAGAATTTTTGTGGTAAGTATTTGGAATGTTTATCTTAGCATTATATAGGTATTTATGTAAATAAAAGAATGATTTTGTTTCAATAGCGATTTTTGTGAACACCGTCTGTTGACGGTCTTAGTGAGTTTAGTGAACAAAATTTTTTGTAACGTTTTTTTTCCCGAAGTAAGAAATAACCGATATTGCACCTTGTTTTTTAACAAATAACTAACAGAAAACAAAGAATTTTCGAGGTAAAAGATGTCCGCAGAAAAGATAGAAAATCGGTTGTCCCGCACAGGAAGAAAAATTTAACTTTCTTCATTGAGTGACAAAGAAATTAAAGATTTCATGGTCTCAATATCAGATGATGATAATTTGAAGACTTGGATGATAGTCTCGAGGATCCTGATTATAACTGCGATGAAATTATGCCGGAAGATGATGATATGATAGACGATTGCTTGAAAGTATTGGACTCCTCGTTGCTTACAAATGCAGTAAGCTTAGCAATTAACGCTAGCAATTGTAGTTTGAACACTATCGGCGCTGAGTCGGAAGATATTACTTCAAACTTTGAAAAACAAACGGTGACAACTTCGTTGAAAGCCCAAAAAAGAGCACGATCACCGTTACGTTTTTGAAGTTTCAGGACCGCAAGCAGTACCATCATCAGGCGGGTTCACAGGCCGTTGTAAATATATAAAAGTATCTGTGAAACAAATATATATACGACTTACATATGTATATTTTAGCTCTGTCGGATATTATAAAAGACTCTTCGGAGTTCAAGAGCATTACATGGCGTAAAACCTATATGCAGCTGCACCTAAATGAGGCAGCTTTTCGGGGAAAAATTGACTTACCGTCCGAAGTTTTAAAATTAAAAACCCCAATAAATTATTTTTCTTATTTCTTCACTGATGAGCTACTTGATCTCATCAGTTTAGAAACAAATCGAGCTGCAGTAAAGGAAAATGTCAGCACACAGTTTAAACTCGATTCGTGTGGCGTTCGGCAATATATTGGGGTACTCATATTTATGTCTTTATTTCGTTACCCCAATATTCAGGCACACTGGGGCGAATATGGGTTTCGTCACATACCAGACTGTATGTCTAAGAATAGATTTGAGCAAATAAAAAAATATATTTCTTTTAATGATGAGTCCAACAGAGTACGGAAGGGAACGCCAGGCTATGATCCCATTTTCAGAATCCGGAAAGTTGCAACGCATTTGGTTGAACGTTTCGACAGTATCCCAAAAAATGCTCGCCTATGTGTCGATGAACAAATGTGCGCTACTAAAATGGTTCATCAGTTACGCCAATACTTACCAGACAAGCCGCACCCGTGGGGTGTAAAGTTCTTTGTGTTGTGCGACACCCAAGGATATTTGTATAGGTTCGAAATATATACTGGCGCTAAAAACGGCGATGATGTTTTGGACGGCACATCAGATATTGGCTCAACAGGGAACGTTGTTATAAGGTAAATAATTGCTTTAACACAATGTAATTTTTATGAAGTGCCTCCTTTCTTCAAACTATTGTTAGGTTGTAGCAGACAGTGCCAAATTTTAAAAACCACATTATATATTTCGACAATTTTTAAACGTCCCTGCCCCTTATGGTGTACCTAAGAGCACGTGGAGTTTATAGTCTTGGAACTGTCAGAGCAAATCGTATTCCAAACTGTAAACTTCCGACTGACAAAGCTGATGGACTCAAGAAAGCGCCAAGAGGTTATTCTACGGAATTCGTTGGTTCCGCTTATGGTGTCGATATTGCAACAGTATTGTGGAAAGATACTAAAAATGTTAAGCTTTGTTCAACTTACGTTGGTATAAAACCTTTCAATAGAAGCAGTTTAGTCGATCAGTCCTCTAAAATTGGGCGTTACAACCGGAAGCAAAAAACCTACGAAGAAATTGATTGCCCAACGATCATCCGTGAATATAATGCCCACATGGGAGGCGTAGACTTAATGGACTCATATATGGGCCGCAATGGACTGAAGATCAAAACGCAGGACATAGCCAGCAGAATATTTTATCATCTGCTTGACATGACCATAACAAACGCCTTTATATTGTATCGAAGAGTTAACGCCGAAAAAAAACAGAACCCTGATAATGATGAAATGCAAAAAGACATGACAATGTATGAGTTCCGCTCGAGCATTGCAAAAGAGCTCTGCGCATCCGTCAAAAAACGTGTAGTTGGTCAACCGTCATTGGCTAATGAGCCAACTTGTAGCTCTCTTGTTGGAAAGAAAGCCATTCCTGTGGCCGGTATAAGATTCGACAACATAAGTCACTTTCCACAATGGGGTTCCAAAAAATCTTGCAAATTGTGCAAAAAATCCGAAACACATACGTTTTGCACTAAGTGCAACGTGCACTTACATATGTTTTTCAAAAAATAAAAACTGTTTCACGGAATATCATTTAGATCAGTAATACATTTGTTTTGAACATTTTATTTATTTTAAACGAACAGCTGTAAATAAAGCTAAAAATTTCTTATCAACCATCGTGTTTATTTATTTCCGAAAAAAATCCTTAAACGCCTAAGACCGTCATCCTTGTTCAAGTCCTGGAGCTGTACAGGAGCATTTTTTTCAAATTTGAAATCAAATTCGTAATTTTCAGCGGAAAGATATACTAGAACAAAAATTATTGCCGCAGTTCAAATCGTATTTCAAATTCAGGTATTTAAGGGTTAATTGTGCTTTTGATACCAAAATTGTTGACATGTTACAAATTTTGTTCTTAATTCATAATAAGTTTCCTGGTCTAAATCGAAAACGATTTGTCTTCTCCATTAGTTGAACAGTGGACCAAGGTTGGTAAAAAAGCCAAAATTAAATTTTTTTCTCGAATGTTTCCTAAACTGTAAGCGAAAACCCATAAATGTAGCTGGCATTCTTTAGTTCTTTTTTATCAGACAAAAAGATTAGTGTGGCATCGGTTTAAATTTTTCATTAACCAAAGGTTGCCCAGTTTGGCGTCCTTTAAAGGTATGTACTCCCAATTCCAGACTTAAGCTCTGCGACAACTCCTAAAATGCTGTATGAAATGTCTTAACAATCGGACGGCCCGTTTAGAAACTACAGAATTATTACCATTTTTTCTTACAAAACCCCCCTTTGTATCCGGTACTTTACGACCCACTAGCCACAAAAAGGCACCGTCGAAGCGAAGTTAAAACTGCATTTGGGACAGCCAACTTCACATTTGAGATAGCTCATATATTAAGAATAAAAAAAATCCTATGCAAGATGCGAACAGTCTAATGGCGAGTATACACGATACTACAAATCGCACGATAAATCGTACAAGTATGAAATTAGTAACGTCTATCATGCTGTCGTACTTATAAAGTATACTTTGTAGTATGAAAATCAAAAATTTTTGATTTTTGTGGGCGGAGCTTGGCTAAGTACGATAATAAGTAATGTGTATCATGCTCTTGGACAGCAAAATTTGTTTTACGAGGAGCTGAGTTAGAAAACACAGTGTTTCTGCGGCTCAATTTTAAAATAACCTTTAGGTAGCGGATATTTTAATTAAAAAATACATAAAACATTATTTTAACCATTCTCTACAACATGCCCGTTTAGTTTTTGCATTATTTTTTTTATTCTTTTCAACTGCATAATTCATTCATCCGCGTGTATATTGCCGTAAAAATATTTTTTCAAATGAATTAGTATGATTTGTAGTAACGTGTATCTGAAAACCCGTACTACAACACATACTACGCTAAGTACGAAATTAAGTATCATGTATACCCTTCATAATGTACATGTGTACCTTGGTTTTTACACAATTACTCTAACTTATTATTTTTGTTAATTGTCATTTGTAGGCCATTATATTTTTATTGATGGAATAGTATTCAAAAAGTACAATTTGAACGTATCAATTTTGTAATTCCTAATGTACATACATATTTATATGAATTACATACATGAAACATTCTTGAATACGAAAGCTTAACTGTTATTTTGAAAAACTGTTGTAACAACAAACTCTTTGAAGATAAAACATTCGAATATATATGTACATAGGTATACGTATATGTATGCAATTGTTGATTGGTGTTTCTACGCTTTTGAAGAACTATGTCCAAAATAGATTTGTATGATGAATCATTTCTCAAATATGGATCGGACAATGATCAACCAACAATTGTTGTTGTCGTTGGAGATGGTAGGCGTCGAGTCCGTAAAGTGGTTCGTACAGCAACACGTCACGTAACCGTCGTCAGCTATTCGACTCGACACAGAGAAACGAAAACCCATACATCTCATCATGTAACTACAGTAAGGTAAGTTTAAAATTCGTGTAAAAATATGTATGTATGTACAATAGGGTGTCTCGCAAAAAAAGTTCGCCGTACACCACCAAATATGTATAAAGTATTGTTGCTATGCAGTTTCGAAAAATTTTTTTTATTTGTTTGCCGAACGAAGGGTTTGCCAAAACTCATGTTCCTTTACATCTTCGTCTTCATCCCGTTTTAGTATTAACCCACCAGATCGCAGTTTGTACAACCCTAATGTACCACCCTTATTTCAGAAAATTAAAGCTCGCAAAATATCAATAAACTTTTGCTAAGGAATTATTTCAATAATTTCAGCAGAACTATTTAAAAAATGTTTTTTTGCCGAATGTATTTACCGTTGGATCATAAAGTATGATATAACGATGTTTTTGTATCGAAGAGCCCTTTATTTGCTTTAATAGTCATTAGGGTTAAGTACCCTCTTCTAGTACTTACCCATCATAAATCAAATTATACGACAAGAAAAACAAAATTAATGTAAGATCAAATAATGAAAATTTAATCACTCATATTCTTACATGATTTAAGTTGGCCGTATTTTTCGGGGTCTCGCGTTTGGCCCATGTGTTGCTCGTAGGTGACAGCAATGGCTTTTCGATGGCTAGTCTCTCATCGCATTCCCCGATATGAACAGGTCTAACCATACGATACAAATAAAACTGATCGCCTCGAACATTTCAGACTTCTATGTTCGGTGGAATTTCTCCTGTTGAATTTTTTTTTTAATACATTTATTTATTTATTGTATCTTCAATTATGAACTAACAATAAGTATTCAAATCTTAAATCTAAAATATAAGTATTAGGCCCGACCACTGTCGGACATAAACTTAGTGATAGTTATAAATAATACATAAGTAGTGATAATCAAAAAAAAAAAAAAAAGAGAAAAAAATATTTTCAAGCAATCCCATCTGGAGTGTTGAGTAAAAGAGCCCTTGTGTCCTTCTTTTTCAAGCGAATGTGGCCAGTAAAATTCAAGATGTTACGAGCAAGCGGATTAGGATGTGACTCGAGTTTTGTTAAATATTTGCCTGCGTATTTTGCTATTTCTTCAATCACTAGTGGCATATTCAAATCACGATGTAAATTTGAGTTTTTAATGTACCATGGAGCCGATGTTATGAAACGTAAAATTTTGTTTTGCCTTCGTTGGATTCTCTCGACGTTAGAAGCTGAAGCAGTGCCCCATAACTGAATTCCGTAGCACCATATTGGCTTCAAAAGAGACTTGTATAATAAAAGTTTGCAGTCTAGGCTGAGTGTTGAATTTCTACCAATCAGCCAATATATCTGAGTTAGTTTAAGTTTCATTTGTATTAGCTTTGAGTCAATATGGTGTTTCCATGTAAGTCGTCGATCAAGGTGTATACCAAGGTATTTTACATGTGAATGCTGAGGAACAACTTGATTGTTGATTCGAATTGGGGAACAAGTATCTCTTCGCAGGGTAAATGTTACCTGAACACACTTTTGCTCGCTTACCTTAATTCTCCATAATTTTAACCATAGTTCCAGTTGTGTAATATGTTCTTGTAGATATCGCGAAGCCTCATGAGGATTTTCGTGCATACTTAAGCAGGCTGTATCATCGGTAAACGTAGATGTATGGATATTACTGCTCAAAGGCATATCACAAGTATAAATCAAATACAAAACTGGTAGATATGATTTTAATTTTAAAATTAGACCTTCATGCCACACTTTATCAAATGCCGGCGAAACGTCAATAAACAGTGCAGAACAGTACTTCTTTTCTTCAAATGTTCTTCTTATACATTGAACCAATCTATGCGTTTGTTCAATGGCACTATGCTGACTTCTAAAACCAAACTGATGGTCTGGGATGCACCCACTACCAATTAGAATTGGGGACAATTTTGACAAGAGCAGTTTTTCGAAAAGTTTTGACATTGTTGATAGCAGGCTTATTGGCATGTATGATTCTGCCTTGGTCAGATCTTTGCCCGGCTTTGGAATCATTTTAACTTTGGCAAGCTTCCAGCTGTGGGGATAATACTCTAGTCGTAAAATGGCATTAAAAATGAATAACATGATTCTAAATGCAATACGAGGCAATTTTATTAGCATTTGGTTACTAATTCCATCAATACCCGGTGCTTTCTTCGGGTTGAGTTCATCATCAACACATTTTAAATTTTATGGGTCGAGGGGGTAGCGCAACTACACTCGGGAAATCAACAACACCAGTACATGTGTTTGGGGTAAATACGGATTTTAAATGCTTTGCAAACAAGTTACCTTTTTCAATATCACTCCTGGCCCAAACTCCGGTAGAAGTGCGCAGAGGTGGTTTAAACTCAACGGGTGTTTTAATTCTTTTCGCAGCGCGCCACAAAGAATAATTACGTGCTGGTGTGACATCGAGATTTTCCAGATAGTTTTTAAGAGAAGCAGTTTTTTCATATGCAAGCAGTTCTTGGAGTCTTTTGGTGCACTCTTTTAATCTAATTTTATTTTGGGGTGATCTGTGCTGTTGCCATTCTCTTCTAGCTCTTCTTTTTGCACATACGAGAAGTTCAATATCTGTAGAATATATTCTGTTGAACCCAGTCTGCGGATGGGAGGAAGTGGCATGTTCAGCTGCCTGCTTAATATTTTCGTTAAGATTAGCAATATTATATTCAATATCGTCATGAGTTCTTAGCTTAATGTTTTCAGTGCAATGACTACTAAGATATTTTTTGAATCACAGCCAATTAACACGACTGACCATTTTCACATATGGGTGAGGTAGAGCACTTCTCAGTGGGCTACAGATTGTAACGATCGTAGGAGAGTGATCGGAAGATAGATCTGGGGAAGCTTCGACGTGAATTAATTCCCTAGAAATATTTTTCATGACGCCGAAATCTATAATATCCGGAATTTTATGTATGTCAGTAGGCCAGTAAGTGGGCTCCCCACTCGAAATGACGTCCAAGCCCATTTTTGAAATTGTGTTGAACAACGCTCTTCCTCTAGGTGTGATAAGACGCGAACCCCAGAAAGTATGTTTTGCATTATAGTCTCCTGCTGCTACGAAACAAGGGCCAAGAGATTTGTAGAAATCCTCGTATTGATACTCAGTAATTGCGAATCTAGGAGGGGAGTAAATTGATGATATGACAAAATTTGTGCAAAAATTTTCGATACAAATATTCGTTGCTTGTAGATGTTCTTCACAAATGTTGTCAAGAATATAATGCTTGAGTCTTGACTTTATTAAAATTGCTGATCCTCCGCAAGCTCTTCCTCTTGGGTCCTTTGAATCATATAAAATGTAGCCATTAATTTTGAATAGGCTTCTTGAAGTCAAATGAGTCTCAGAAACCAACATTACATCAATATTTTTTTCCGTGAGGAAGTGCTCAAGTTCATTTTTATGTTGGCGAATGCCGTTTGCGTTGCAGAAACTTATCTTTAAAGTGTTCATGGCTTGTTAACTAATGCTTGAAGCAGTGTAGACTGCATTCGTAGCATTTCTTGCATCATGCTAGTCATATTTGTTGTAAAATTATTTATAGTTAGCACTAGATTCTCAATAGTAGCTTCAAGGCGACTAAAATTAAAGCTTGAGTTTGCATTCGTTGAATTATTTTGAGGCGGAATATTTTGTGTGGGAGTATAACTAGTCTTAGCTGCATCGGCATACGATACACGTGAAGTGACAGGTTGGCTCATTTGAGCAAAAGTGGCGGAGTAAGCATTTGCTGTTTGTGCTGGAGCTAATTTAGGTTTTTGCCCCATATTCTGTTTAATGAAAGAATAGACAGGACATCCTCTGTAGTTAGCGGTGTGATTACCTCCACAATTACTACATTTTTTTTCTGCTAGATCTTTAGGCTTAGTACAACCAGCAGTACCGTGCAATTCACCGCACGTAACACAAACTGAACGTAACTTGCAGTATGTTTTTGTGTGACCATATTCTTGACAATTATGGCACTGTACGGTTCCTGAACGCTTGTGTGGTTCTTCAACTGTTATTTTTGGGTATAAGAGATATTTTAAATTATAAATTGAATGAGTCTCGTTTTTTTTTTTTAAATTTTATATCGTTCGGCTCAAGTTCGACGCGAAATAGAGGTTGAGGAATCTTCTCCCTATTTATTATGTTAGATACATTTTTTACCTTAAATCCCTGGAGGACGAGTGCATCTTTTATTTCTTCGGGAACAACATAGGAATCGATGCCCTTCAATACGATCTGCAGGCCTTTAACACTTTTAAGCTGATATGTGTAGAAACTTTACTTACTTTTTTCAAATTCATTAATCAGTGTGCGAAAATCTTTTTCTTCATAAATTTGCATTTTGGTTTCTTAAATGTTACCACGTTTTATTGGAACGATGTGAAATTTATTCTCACCAATGACTGAAATTAAATTTTTTATAAGAGCGTTTGAATTTTTTTCTCTCAAATAGATTGGAGGCAGCTTGGATGTTTTGTTCGGGTTCGTTGTTGTCAAATTGTAATATTTGAAAACGATTTTGACGGTTAATAGAGGATGCGCTGTTATCCCTAGACATTTTTGGAGCAGATGAAATTTTCGAAGACTTTGGGCTTCGTCCGCGCTTTACCACTGTTATATATCTGTCCATTCCCACTTGGACCTTGGGTTTTGGGCTGCTCTTAACTTCAGTAAAAACTTGGTTAAGTGATGACCACGAGCCCGAAGCGGATGATATCGCTGAGTTAAATGTAGAAGTACTAGGCAACGGTAATGTTAACGAATCACTAGTTGGCATTGGACAAAGCGAAGTTGATCGCTGACGAAAAAGTGGGCTCGCGGTTAAAAAAAGTCTACTATCAGATTTCTTATTTATTTTGTTATCATTAAGAGCTTCAGAGCTCTCAGTAAGTCTATCATCAGATTTTTTATTTTTATTATTTTCATTAAGAGCTTCAGAACTCACAGTAAAATAGGCATTTCTGCCATTAGAACTCACTTCACAGTTATTTGTTTTTGAGGTACTCATATAGAGTATTCCTCAAGGGCACTTTTGTTTGTTTCTTTGTTTTTTTTTATTACGGTTTTTTAGTTTTTGATAATTATGACTATGTAAAAAAAATATTAGCAATGCAAATAAAGCTAACAATAACAATATGTATTCCGAATATTTTTTCGTACAATTTTTTTTTTGTTTAGTGTGAAATAAAAACTCCGCTAAATCGACTGTTCACTATGAATGTTTAACGAGAACTGGTCCCGTTGAAATGCGTTCGAAATTTTTATTGACCTGACCAAAAGGAGTAGGCAATAAAAGATCTGAATTATTTATTAAATGCTTATAATTGCTTTGACATATAGTATTCGGAAAACAATCACGTCTACTTAAAAACTGTTAATATAATGGATATACAGAATAGTAAATACTATTTCGGATTGCTTCTCCGATACTTTCTGGACAAGTTCTGTTTTTTTCTTTCTGTTCGCCAAGCAATGACCTTAATAAAGCATTTAATAAAAAAAATTTAAATAGTTCTGCTGGAATTATGGAAATACTTCCTTAGCAAAACTTAAATGATTTGTTGCGACCTTAATTTTTTTGACATTAGGGTAGTAGGAACTGAAATGCGGTGCGTATTTGAGTTTAATTACTATTGAAACAAAACATTGGCCTCCTCCAGAAAAAAAACCATCACACACTTTGAGATCCGGCTGTAAATGTCGAAAATATGATGAAAAATTTATTTTGGCGAACTCTACGTTCAGCAAAAAAATAAAAAAAATTTATTCGAACTGCCTAACAACAATACTTTATATTCGGTGGTGTACGACGCTCTTTTTTTGCCTGTAAGACCGGACGGTCTAATCAGCGTTGCCATTTTGTTGCTTTTCTTGTATTTTTTGGTGCTTTCTAACTACCTGAAATTTTATTAAATATCCGATTCGCATGCGTGAACGCAGTTAAACAATGTGGATTTGTAATATGTGCAAATTTAAAAAATAACAATAAGTGTCTTAGTTTTTATGAAATTTAAACATTTTAATTTTTTGTTAAATCCTTACTTAGAACTTTCTTTAAGATAGAAAAACAAAAACATAGAAAAAGTTTGGAAGAATTATCGAAAGTTCAAAATGTGGCTTAAACCAGCAAAATATGCTGTAAATGCTCTACCGATGGTACATCGAATAAGTAAAAATAATTAATGTGATGACCGTAAAAGATAAGCAAGAATAACTAAACATACTTAGGTAGAGTAATATAATTTCGTGCTAACCTAAATAGAAAAATGAAAAAAAAGTAAAACAGAAAATTAATAGTTATACTTATAAATGTGTTTACCAAAGGTAAATCAATTGTATACACAACAATCGTTTCTCATATTCCGTTTCATTGTAAATTTAAGTTAAATAGCTTATGTTAATAAGAATCTCTACCCAAGTACAGGGTGGCCCAGAAAGACCGAAGTGGTGTGAATTCCTTATAACTTTTTATTTAAGACATATTTTTTTAATTTTTTGTTTTTTAAATACAGTAAATTTATAGGGAATATTTTTAGATTAGTTATTAAAAATTGTATCCCGCAAGTGGTGGCCATTTTCTGCTTCGCACAAATGTGCTCTTTCCATTTCCATTATTCATAACTTATTTATGAGTGACGAAGCCCATTTCCAATTAAATGGGTTTGTTAACAAGCAAAACTTTAGGATATGGGCTAAGGAAAACCCGAGAGTACTTCATCAACGACAATTACACCCAGTTAAGTGTACTGTTTGGTGCGGTGTTTCTTCAGAAAGGATCATTGGCCCATATTTTTTGGAAAATGAAAGAGATGTCGCCATTTCCATCAATGGTGATCGATATCGGGCCATGTTGGAAAATTTTGTAAGGCCAGCCGTGGAATACCATCCGCAAATATGGTTCCAACAGGATGGAGCCACCTCGCACACTCCGAGGGCCACAATGGCTATTTTACGCGACATCTTTGGGGAAAGAATAAATTCGCGTAGAAGCAATTTTAATTGGCCTCCGCGTTCCCCGGATTTAACCGCTCCAGACTGTTTCCTTTGGAGTTATTTAAAAGGGAAAGTTTATGTTAATAAGCCTAGGACTATTGAGGAATTAAAAACCAATATTTCAGACGAAATTAACAACATAACACCGGAAGTTTTGCGAAAGGTCATGGAAAATGTGTTGAAAAGAGATCATTTGTGCGATGCAGAAAATGGCCTCCACTTGCGGGATATCATTTTTAACAACTAATCTAAAAATATTCCCTATAAATTTACTGATTTAAAAAACAAAAAATTAAAAAAATATGTCTTAAATAAAAAGTTATAAGGAATTTACACCACTTCGGTCTTTCTGGGCCACCCTGTAGATAGACTAGGGTGCTGATGAAGTGCGTAGCTGCACAGAAAAGTATTGGTATTTCCCCCAGCTTAAAGTCTAAGTTTAATTTTTCTTCTCTTCTTTTATTTCATTCAATAAGAATTAAAATTACTGAACTTAAGCCTGATTAAAAATTATTTCTGATTAAAAAAAAATCACTAAAAGATCAATTAAAATTTACAAATGTTTCACATAATTTTAAAATAATTGCCCGGTAAAGCGATTTAGTATGTCATAGTCAAACAAAAAATAAAGACTTATTTACATAAAACATAACTAACAGAAAATATGTATAATAGGGTCGTTACAAAAAATTAATTTTGGATAATCCTCCTAAATGTGCCAAATAGTTAGAAAATTCGAATGACAAAGTTTCAGTTCAATCTGATAATATAAACACGTACCGCATTGAGGTTAAAGTTATGAAAAACAGTGGGTTTTCAAAAAATCCAAGTTTTTCGTTCATAAAGTCGAAAGCATTTTTTTATCGAGTCTTATTTAATAGGAAATTTTATTCTTGTTAATTCAATATTTATTTGGCTAAAACTGATAGATTTAGTGTCATTTAGCATTTACGAGTTCAGGTCGTAGTGAATATCTTCAAATATTAATTTCCATGCAAATATTACAGAACATGGTAATAATCAATAAAGGTATTCACGTCAACTCTTAATCTTAGAACTTCGCTGATTAATTCTTTCATTAATTCACTAATAAAAACTAAATTCTAATAACGATTTGAGCCATAGGTCTTTTTAAAATAACAAAATTATGTATTCGTTATCTTAAAATCGAATTTGAAGATTTCCTTATAATTTCTAGCTAAGAATTTTTAAAAGCACCAAGCAGGCCCAAAAAAATAATTCATTCATGTAATATGTATGACCGTTTAATAAAAACAATAAAACTTTTAGCAAAGGCACCTGCAAAAGCCACATATTTCAGTTGATGCGTGAAAGTCAGAGTGAAATCGTGTTTTTAATTATTTTTTACGACTTATTACATCAGTAAAATGGAGCAATAGGGTATTCATGACGAGTAGATAGGTAATAGTGGCGATAGTCCTGTTTTGGGAATTCAAAACCGGGAAAAATAAAAACGATGGCAACCCTGTTACAAATGGGCGAACTTAGGGGATTTTCATGCTGGTATTTTGTGTGTGTGATTCTTTATTTATGTGTATGTATGTATACTTGTGTGCACAGCTTTTGTTGGTATTGTATGTGTGTGTGTGTGTGCATATTTGTGTGTGTTTTTATATTTACTTGTGCGTCTGCTGGTGAGGGATATTTTTGTACTGGTTCACTTCCCTGTCGGAGAATGTGTGGTTGACTACAAAAATAGTTAACTTATAGTTAACTTTTCTTAGACTGACTAAAAGCTAACTGCAATGTCATCCAAAACGAACCCAAAGTTAACTCTTAAGTTGAGTACGTAGTCGAATTTGATGAGAGCCAACAAATTTATTCTCTGCTACCTTGAAACTGATTTCAGTTCATTTTGCTGTTGTTATCTGAGTGGTAGCGCGTTGAATACACGAATTGTGATGATATATGTTCGAACCCCAGAAAATTTTGTTTAATTTACTGACTACAAGTTGGTTTAAAAAAGTCAACTTTAAGTTAGCTGAAAGTAATGCAGAGTGAGCCAATTGACTACCGCCTAGGACATCGCAATGTTAAAGTAGTCAGTTGATTACATTGCGAAGTAATCCAAGTGTAGTCATTACTACCTGCAAAATAGTTAGCTTAAAGTTAGTTTAAAGTTAGCCACATTTCCGACAGGGTTTTTACTTTGTCATCAGTACTACACTCTAATTGTACCATACTTTGTGCTAAAGGAATTTAGCATGTGCTTGATATTGGCCTGTCACACACGAGGCTAATTTTTGTTCTTTGTAGAACACACGAGACTAATTCATCTGGCATAAAAATGTATACGTACACACAACTTTGTGTGTATTAGTGTTTTTTGTATTCTTTTAACATTTGCTGTTTTTTAAGTTGTATGTGTAAGGATTTTGTGCTGCTTATGCGGGGTTGTGCCTGGTTGAAAAATTGTTGCAACCAGAAAACCCCTCTCTTTGCCTCTTTCACCCACAAACTGGCATGTTGTTACAGTCCCATTTTTCTCTTGTGTGATAGCGGATTGAAAACCTAATAGTAACACTGCAAAAATTGACTAGGTAGTGACTACGTAGTTCTTATGGGAAACCAAACAGTTAGTGACTGGAACATTTCTATAATTTATGTACATATAAATTCATCTATTTTGACAAGTTAACAATTCCACCACAAATAACCATATTTGTTTTCTATCCTTCTTTTATAATGAGGGATATAACAAACTTATTATACCAAAGTTGTCCACTAGAATTTTAATGTTGCTACAAATACACTTGGTTCCCAGTCTGGCTGCAGGGTAGTGACAAGGGATCTGTGTAATTGTGTGTATACGTAGTGGTTGTTATTTGATAGACTTTGGTTTGCTGTTTTGAGTTATCGTTGCTATGTAGTGTTTAAAAAACTGCAGTAGAAACAGCAAAAGTCGTAAAATTGTGCTTTTTCTTCGACCTTTCTATTGTTTGACTGCCCAATCACAAGTTGTTGCTCACAGTTCTTCTACTGAATTTCAAAGTGTCGTAGTTGAAGTTAACACAATAAACGAATAACTATACAAAACGAAGAGCTTCAACTCTCGACATGTTCGACAAATTTTCGGTTTGAGTGCCGGCTGCTTTAAATAAATACGAAGGTAATGAATCAGAAATGTTTGTGTGTATGTATTTGAATGTGTGCTTTGTGTGTGTACAAATATAATAGTAAGACAACAACAACAACAATTCTTCCAGGAAGCAGTTAAATACGCAATTGAAACTGCAAAATCAAAAGAAAAGACAAAAACACAACATCTCTACTACGATAACTTCAGAATTTATTTAAAACAGCGCGCTGACAAACAGAAAACTTTTCGAACATGTCGAAAGCTGAAGCTCTTCTTTTTGTATAACTATTCGTTTATTGTGTTAAATTCTACAACGACACTTGAATTTTCAGAAGCAGTAGTATGAGCGGAAGCAAACGAAAATTCACAAATGGGAAGTTTTTAAACGCTGCAGAGTGGGGACTTTTGCAAAATAAATGGTAATAAATCTGGAACTTCTAAACTACTGATTGGATTTATATGAAACCTCAAACATCCGTAGAGGAGGACTCAGGCTTTATAACAAATGTCTTGGCAGCCGTCTGGGCATTAGTTACAGTCGGCCTAAGTTGACAACATGGGACTCAAAAAAATTCTGAGGCTACTTTTAGAAAAATTATCCAATTTTTATGAGATAAAGCGTTTTGATCTAAGCTCATCATTTTTAATAAATAATGTCCTCAGATGTCTTTTCGTATCTCTCATAACTTAGAAGATATTTTACTTTTCACAAAAAAAAATTTTTTTGCATTAATTTTTTTAGTATTTCACCTAAAACTTTTTAGTAAATTGTTGGATTTTAAATTAAAAGACAAAAAGTACAAAAGTAAAAAATTTATTAATATCTGCAGTCGTGAAAACGGGAAAAAGGCAAGGAATTCAAAGTTTTTAAATTTTTCTGGAAAAGGCACGTTTTTTTGAGAAAAAGTATCTTCATTATTTTCAATTTTGTGAAAAACTTTGTTTACCACATGCACTTTTAAACTACATAGCGCTTAAAACAATCTATTCAGAATATATGCTAAGAGCCAATTATTTTGTATTTTGGGCATGCACCCTACACTCAGCAGTGTCCGAAAATTGCCAATTTCAAAATTTTTTTGTGCTTATGCGCTTATAAAAAGTTCTGACGATATATTTTGAAAGTTTTAGCTATATCATTTAATTATTAGGATAGTTGGCAGCATGTTAAACTTATATTTTTAACAGCCTTTTCATAAATGCGAACATGCGCGCAAATTTTCTGAAAAAATCAAAATTTTGGAAAAATTTTGTTTTGTACCATAAAAAATATATATAAAAATAATTTTCTTTTCTTATGTTTAGCTTTCATGTGAGTCTTTTTACTTTGCCTGAAAAAATTATTCCAATATAATTAACTGATCTCGAGATATTCCGATTGTATGGTGCAATTCAAAAAATATGTAGAATGCGCTTAACTTTTTTCCCTTTATTCACACATCAGCTGTTTAAAACTTTTATGAATTCTGAAATCCAACCTAAATAGAAAAACAAAAATAAATTTGGAATCTTATCCAATAAGTCTATGTATATTTTTCGCAATAAAAAATATTTATGGTAATTATACGATATGTTTTTCCATGGAAGTGTAGTTAATGTTAATAACAGGTAAGCATTTAACGAATAACAACACACATTTTTAATGGATTAAAAAAGGTTTTCGCGGATTTTATTACAGCAACATCGGGAGGTGCTACCTGATTATGCTGCTACTACTTAATAACACTTCACAGTACTAGGTAATTGGACAAAATTAGCAAAGGTGCTTATAAATTATGCTGTATTGCATACAAAATTGGAAAAGTTTTATTTGTGTGTATTGATTTTTTTATTATTATTTACGAATAGATAATCTATTTAATATTAGGCTGTAACTAAGAAAAACTTTTTAACACTAAATAATTTATTTATTTTTAAATTACATGTTTGAGCTATGTTAATTACCATAATTTTACGATTTATTTATTTCAATTATTTTTAAGAAAACAATCCGAAATATCGAAGCTTAAGAGGTTATTTATTTGAACTGCTTCACTGTCGTCTTTCTCTATTTCTTTAGTTATCTTTGGTAACCATTTCAATCGTATTGCTTGTAAAACTGGATCTGAGGATAACAATAAGTGAAGCATTAAATCATAATTTTCTGCTAATTTTGAACACTTTCGACTATTAAATAATCTGTACTGCTTTACATCTTTTTTCCTTGCTTCTTGAGCTTCTTCTGTAAGTTCTCCCAGAGGTAGGATGCTGGTTTCAGTGATTTCTTTTCCATGAGATAATGCCTTATGTACAGTTGGCGTCATCAATCTCCATGGATATAAATTTGTTATCAATACTTTCGTTTCATTAGCAAAAGCATAAAATTTTTCTTCATAAATTTGCTTTTTACTGTTAATAGTTGCCAGTATTATTTTGAAGTTCCTTATTAGTTTTTTATCCAAGCCGGTTATCAAGGATGTAGTCTCAGGATCCTCAAAAAAGCGTCTAGCAGTATTTCCATTATTCGAGCTACCATAACCGTTAATTGGCTTATCAATTATAAGCCCATGCTTTCTAAATTCATCTTGTATCCCTTTTTTCTCAGTTCTTCGTGTATCTGCTAAGTCTTTGTTGTTTCGTGAGGAGACAGTTTCATTACCTTTGATATTTCTATATTTTATATCATATGATAGATGCAAGCAATACTCCATAAATCTAATGCGAGCATGAAGTGGTGAAATTCCAAATTTAAGGGCTTCCTCTTTTATAGTTTCATCAGATTTATCTTCAAACTCAGAGCTTTTTTCCCCACATATATTGCATTTCCAGTATGACTTGGTATCCGTTAGGGCATTGGCAACTGTTCCATCTATCATGAGTCAATTGTAAATCAAATGTGACATTTATAATGCAGTCAGAAATTTTTATTGCAATGCTTGGTAAGTTCCTTATTTCTTCTGATATAGTAACCACAATATTTTGAGTTTCATCTCTATTTTCTTTCTTATATTCACATTTTATTGGTCGACATAATAATTTTGATGCAGGCGTCCTATTTATCCATACGTCTTCAAATGCAGGTACAGTGGATGATGATGATGAATTTGTATATAAACGTATTCTAAGAGGTTCCAACGTAGAAATAAATATCGATGAAAAAGATATATTATCTTCGCTTTGTTGTCTATATTCAGAAAATCCAGTAGTCTCATCACAACCCCATTTACAAATTAATACTAGCTCGGACTTTGGCATTTACTTATGTCTTCTTAGCTAAAGGTTGAAATTATCCTAGAATCAGTATTTTCGAGGAGACTGCATAACTCAATAGTGGCGCCCGAGTTAAATACAATAAAATGTATCGTCTTTAAAAAAAACCCAAAACTTTAGTTTTGAGTTTTTTTTTTCAACTTTATTTATTCAATTATTATTCTCTACTGATCAATCGTTTTCAAAAGTGTTTTAATATAAATTGATTCTTACAATTAAAATGCTTATTCTATACTTTGTTTTTGTACAATTAAAAATGCTTAATCTATTTTATTATATTTGTTTTTGTTCATATTGTTTAAAACTAAAGAGGTGTTAAATTACTTTTCATAATCATGTTATTGACAGTGGCTTTTATTAATAATTAAAAATGCTGAATTTGTATAAGTGTGTCAATTGCACAATTTTAGTTGGGCAATTGACCTCTTATTATTTTTCCCAGTTAACATTTATTTTGGGTGAAGTCGAAGCTGTCGCTGACGTAACTCCTTCCCCCTTTGTATAACAATTCTTCTGAATTTTTGGTTCAAGTTTTCTTCGTATTTTTATTGTGTACACACCGATCGTTGTCAATAACATGATTAAAAGGAAAATTAATACAAATATTGTTATGATTGATGTACTACTATATCTTTTATGATATTTTAATTCTTTAATTTCTTTGACATTTTCTATTTCATTTAAAACTATTTCATCAAATATAGGTTCTATGATATTGAATTCAATTTGATTTTTTGAAGGGATAACAAAATTATCTCGGTATGTTTTTTCTGAATTTACAAAAGTTTCATTATCTATTATTATTTTACAATCATGAAATGAAAATAAATAGTGTTTGCTTATTGAAAGATTCCTTTCATCACAATTACTAGATACAATACTTCCATTTGAATCCTTTAAGAGTATTAAGCCGGATTCTATTTCTGTTATTTCTTTTTTGTATTCTCTTATTTTCTTACAATTATTTTTATATATACACAAATTAGATATTTTCATTTCTCTAAAATTGGGATTTTGTCTGTATTCATAAACTTGTCCGTTGTAGTATAGAACTTCTTGTGGTTTAAAGTTTAACTGTGTGAAATTTGTGTCGGTAATGGGTGTGATAAGGGATCTTTTAACTGTAACTGTGTTTTTTGGGAATTTAATTACAAATATTATGTGGTCGTCTTTGTATTTTGCGGCTCCTAGTTGCATATACTGAAGTTCGTAAAAATCAATCTTAAAATCGATAATTTCTTTGTCCGTTAGAATTTGCTGATCATTATATTGAATTTTGCGGATACTATATTATTTTGAATGTGTTCTACACTGTCCGATAGAATCTTTAATTTGAGCAAAGTATCTAAATAGTATATCTCGTTAATTATTTTATCATCATTTTTCTTTATCACGTTGAACTGGTTTGAGATACTTTTCCTGTCAGTGTCGATTGTTTCCTTGAGTTTGTTTAATGTCTGATTGAAGTGGTTATTTACGTATATATTTTTATTAAGATCGTATATTGCTTTGTGATTATTTTCATCTATAATTTTTAAATGATCTTCAATGTCATTTCGGTCATCGTCGCTCATTGTTCCTGCTATCCAATAGGCCTGAGCCTATTGCGTTAAATAAACCTCTTTTGCGTCTGTTATAGTGTAAGGTTTGTGCCTTTACTTTGAGTTTTTCTAATTCGTGCTCAAGAAGTATTTTATTTTTATAGATTGAAATTGACTTATCTCCCTTTCTAGATTATTGATTACCTCTGTTATTTGTTGAATATCAATTATATGAATGATTTTATTATATTCCAGTATTATTTTTACGTCATCTAATTTAATTTCGGCGAATCCGTCAGAATTATTGATTGGCTGGATTGTCAGGGATGCTACTGTCATTGGTATTAGCATCATCAGCATAACGACTAAGGTCCAATTCTCCTAAAAATGTATTTTTTCGTTTAATGTTTGAAGGATGTATGTTTTCTAATTTCAATTTACGGTACCTAGGCTCATATTTGTGTCTTAATGTTTTATAGTTTTTCACATAGCCCTCGTCATCTGTTTTTCATAATCTTCCTTTTTTTCATTTCTCTTATTTATAATACGTTGCTTTGCTTCTTTAATTTTTTGTTCTACTTTAATTTTGTCAACTGTACCTTCTATGATATCTAACGGTTTTTCTTTAAGTGATTGGATTTGTTGTACCATTCTACACACTTAAATATTCGTTCTTGAATTGAAAGGGGAGAATTTTCAGATTCTAATGCTCTAAACTTTTCTGATATTGTGCTATGTAATCTTTCTATATCCGCATTTCCTGTATGGTTGTTAGGTTTAGTGAAATGTACCTCAATCCCTTCCTGTCTTAAAAATTCCTTTACATTTGTTGAATTGAATTCATTGTCAGTTATTATTTTGTTTGGCTTGCTTCTAATAGATAGAAATTGTCTTAACTTTTCAACTACCGTGGTACTATTCCTGTGTTCCAGGTATATTGCAACGGCATGCTTAGAGAATTTATCTATAACTGTTAAAAAACTATGTTTCTTTATGGTATAAACATCCAAGTGTATAATTTCGTTAACGTCGGATGGAGTTTCAGTGATATGATATTTTGGTTTTAATGGATTACGATCATATTTTGATTTGTTGCATATTTCACAGTTGTTTATATATTTATTAATTAAGGTTTTAAGATTCCTAAAATAAATTTTCTTTTTCAATCCCTCATAATTTTCCGTTATACCACCGTGTCCAGTTACCATTTTGTGATATTTGGCTATGTGCTTATAAGTTTCGTCCTCACTACTCATTATCCTCACTTATTATTATTATTAAAAAGTACAATCAGCTTAAGCTGAACTTGGTTATAAACTTCATCACTCAGTTCAGAAAATATTCCCACTCTTCCCTTTTTAAGAAATCTTCTAAAAATGTCAGTCATAAAATTGGATTGTATGTCATCTCTACTAACAAAAATCTTTCTCTTTCCATTGACTACCTCTATTTCTTTCACTTTGTGCTCAGTTAAAATTAATTGAGTTTGAAATCTATTCACCACTGTATCTAGGATTGGAAAATGGTCATTTTGCTCTTCCTCTTGTGAATGAATCGTACCAGAGGTCTTAAAGTTGTCATTTACCACTTCATTCTCATCATTTATCGCATGAATTTCACCTGTATTTACATCGATCCTACTCAGAAAATCTGCTATTTTGTTCTCCTTACCCTTTATGTGATTCATTTCTATATTGTATTCTTCTAACTCCATAGGCCATCTCTGCAGCCTTGGATTTATGTCCTTACCTTTGTGTTTTGTATAGAGCCAAACTAAAGGCTGATGGTCTGTTGCCAGATCAAAGTGTCTTCCGTATAGGTATGGTCTGTAATATTTGACAGCCCAAACAATGGCCAATAATTCTTTTTCAACAGTAGCATATTTCTTTTCGTGGTCATTGAGGGTTCTACTTGAATAACTGATAGGATGATCTCCTTGCATGAGAACAGCTCCTATGGCGTAATCACTTGCATCGGTAACTAATTTAAATTTCTTATTGTAATCTGGATATTTAAGTATAGGTGGGTTAATTAACTGTCTTTTCAGTTTATGAAACGCATCAATATATTGTGGGTAATTTTTATTGACTTTAGTGTTTTTCCTAAGGTATTTTGTCATGTTATGTGCAATTTTTGCGTAATCTCGGATAAATTTTCTATAATACCCTGTGGCTCCGAGGAAGGATTTGATTTGTTTTTGTGTTTCAGGAAGCTTAAGCTTCTGTATGCTTTCAATTTTTGCGGCATTTGGTTTTACACCATTCGTTGTTAGTATGTGGCCTAAATATTTCGTCTCTTTTGCAAAGAATTTACATTTATCTAGTTGGATTTTCAAATTATGCGCTCTTAGTCTGTCAAATACCTTTTGGATGTTTTGGATGTGTTCTTCTAGACTTGTGCTGAAGGTTAAAATATCATCCAAGTACACAACGCATATTTTATTAATCAGATTTCTTAATACCGTGTTCATTAGCCGTTGAAATGTTGAGGGGGCATTCTTTAGCCCGAATGGCATACGAACAAATTCGTAGTGACCTAATGGGGTTGAGAATGCTGTCTTTTTCCTATCCTCGTTTTTTATTTTTATTTGGTGGAAGCCCTTGGCTAGGTCAAGGGTAGTGAAATACTGTGACCTTCCAAGTTTGTCTAGTATGCCTTCAATATTCGGCATAGGAAACTTATCGTCAACCGTGATTTCATTGAGTTTGCGGTAGTCAATTACTATCCGCCACTTTTTCTTCCCGGAGTAGTCAGCTTTTTTGGGGACTATCCAAATGGGAGAATTATATGGAGAGTTACTCTCTTTAATAATATTTTGTTGCAGCATTTCTTTCATCTGACGGTTTATTTCCTCCTCACGAATTTGAGGATATCTGTATATTTTAGAATATACAGGATTATTTGTCTTGGTGATGATTTCATGCTGTATTTCGTGAGTATGACTTAATGCCATGCCCTCGTGAAAAAATAGATCCTCATTTTTATCTAAGAGCTTTTTTAATTTTCTAAATTTTTCTTCGTTCATGTCATCTCTTAAGAGTTTATTCATTACATCATTGATTTCAGATCCCTCTAGGGTATGAATATTCTCATATTCGTATGGACAAGAGTTACAAAATTTAATTTTATTATTATTAATTTCAATGTATTCCTCACCTATATTTATATTAGCCTTTAAAATTTTCAGAATATTTTGACCTATTAGGCCGTCAAATTGTTTGTTTTTGAAATCCGTCAATTTCCAGCACATGAGATTGTTGTCTTTGAATTCTTTCGGTGTTTCTGTAATAATTTCATAATTTACCTCCATCAGTCCGTTTAATGTTTTGAAAAATAAAGGTTTGTCCAATTTAACTCGTTTGTATTGTGGAAGTGTTTCTTTGCTGATTAACGTCGTTGATGATCCTGTGTCTATTAAGCATTTTATTTTAGTGTTCCCTATTGTTAGTTCTACTAACGGTAGCTTTGCGGCTGGTGATCGAAAATTTTCTTCGTCGATATGATCGACTTCCATAGGCTCTACATGATTTTGTCTAAACTGATTTCGAACTTGTCCTGATGTCTGTCCATGTTGTTCATTTCTAGGAAAGCGGTATAGTCCCGTATTGTTGGACTGCCTAATTTGTCCAAAGTTATTTGTCTGCCTAAACTGGTCGGAGTTGTTTGTTTGCCTTGTCCAGAATTGCTTGTCTGCCTAAATTGCTTTTGGTTGTAAGGTTGACCTGAATAAATGGGTTGTGTATGATGTCCGATGTGATTGGATTGACTGTATTGTTCCCTATTTGGTATTTGTTTGTTGTGTGAGTGATTATTGGTTTGTTTAATGATGCCTGTTTCTTCTAATGTATATAAAGCTGCTCTTATACTAGTTATGTTTCTACTATATATGATGCTTGACATGTAAGGCTGTATGTTATTTAGAAATGTTTTTAAAATCATACTTTCATTATTCCTGGGATTAAACTCAACAGGCTTACTCGTATCCTGTTCGTATTTCTCGTTTAATTTATTTAAAATAGAGCTTAAATTATAGTAATATTGATTACATTGTAATTCTTTAGGGATAGAGCGTTGTGATATAGCTGATGGTAAGTTTCTCACTCCAAAGTTATAGATGAGTTCCTTTTTGATTTGCTCCCAATTCGCATTTGGTCCTAGTGTTCGGATAACATCTAAAGCTGCTCCCTGAATTTTATTGATTACGCATCTTTGAAAGACATATGCTTGTAGTCCCGTGTTTTCAAAAACTGGAAGAAAAAGTTCCACTTCCCTCAAAAATGACGATAAGAAGGCATAGTCCCTGTTTCCTCGATACTCTTTTATTTTTGATGCCTCTTTAAGGATTTCAGTTACCGGGATAGGTGAATCCGTAGAAGGGTTGGCTGTTGTTGGTTTTTGTTGTTCGGTTTCCATTTTTAGTCAGTTTTTACTTCCTTCTTTATTGTAATTTGGGATGAATGTAGCAAATATTTTATCACTAATACACTGTTTTTTGTTCATATTAATTATTAAAATTAAGGTGAAGTATCTCTTTTTTATTTATATATTTTTGTTTGTAAGGATTTCACAAATTTTTAAAGAGTTCACGATTGATTTTAATTCTTTTTTTTAAAGATTTCACAAAAAGTGTTCCTTTTTCGAAAGGATTTTGTAGTTGGTTTTTTTTTTCTTAAAAAAAGTTCCTTTTTCGAAAGGATTTTGCAGTTGGTCTAATCCTTCGGGGTTAGATCCTACCGTCGACTGCGCCAGTTAAATACAATGAAATGTATCGTCTTTTAAAACAAACCAAAACTTTAGTTTTGAGTTTTTTTTCAACTTTATTTATTCAATTATTATTCTCTACTGAGTTTGGGGGTTTTTTGAATTTATTGGCGCTTTCTGAGTTTTGGCAGTTTTTTCCACGTTTTGGCGATTTTTGTTGTTTTTGAAGTTTTTTTAATTTTGACGATTTTTATTATTTTGTTTTTTTTTGTATTATTCTGGCGTTTTTTTATTTTGGCGATTTTTTTAATTTTGGCGTTTTTTTTCATATAGGTGATTTTTTTTTGGTTTTTGGCGATTTTTTTAGTTTTGGCTTTTATTTTCGTTTTGAGGATTTTTTTCGGTTTTTGGCGTTTATTTTAAATTTTGGCGATTGTTTTTGTTTTGGCGATTTTTTTAAATTTGGCGATTTTTTTTAATTTTGGCGATTTTTTTTTTCATTTTGGCGATTTTTTTTCACATTAACAATTATTTTGGTTTTGGCGAATTTTTCGCTTTGTGGCGATTTTTTTTGGGTTTTGGCGTTTTTTTCATATTGGGGATTTTTTTTCATTTAAACGATTTTTTCGAATTTGGCGATTTATTTTAGTGCTAGAATTTTTTTTTTAATTTTGTCGATTTTTTCGATTTGGCGATATTTTTTAAATTTTTGGCGATTTTTTTCAGGTTTTGGCGATTTTTTTTGGTTTGGCGATTTTATAATTTTCGGATTTATTAGTTTTACCGTTTTTGAAAATTTCAAGAGTTTACCTCCTACGGTTTCCAAGATATAGCAAGTGGTCAAAATTACATAGTCAAAATTGCATTAACTGATGGACCACCCTTTAATTTAAATTTTTTAATATTTTAATGTTTATTGTTGTAGTCTATATAAAAATACACTAATTTTACAAATTTCAAGTGGCAATATACATATGTACAAACGATGTATATTACATGAGATTTTAAAATTTTTCGTCGCTCGTTTTGGAGCACCCTTTAATTTCTAATTCTCATGTATTTGTTGTTGTAGTGGCCAAGGTTCTAAATACTCTGTCCAAATTTCAGGTCCGTAGCTCTTACGGTTCCTGAGAAAATACCGTGTGACGGACAGCGTAGCGAAAACAATAGGGTGCCTTTTTTCACCTTTGGTGTACGGAACCCTAAAAAAGTGGTAAAAAATCCGCAACTTTTGAACTAGTCAACCGATTTCGATAAAACCAACTGTTTTAAAAAGTAGAAGTGGTGAAATTTTTAGAAAGCATATTTTGAGGCACCCTGTTTTAAGACAAGGTAGCTCTAAAGAGCCTCAAAGTGGGAAAGTTCGGGTATCGAAATTCTTTCAGAGTTTGTAACTTGTAAATAAGGATCGATTTCAATAATTTTTTCAGCGGGACTATCTACGTTAAGAAATAAAAATAAAACATGCTTAGGGCACCATTTTATCTCTTTCAGTTTCCCAGTTATTTGACTTGAAAAATTTATTTTTTAATTATTGGCCCTGACTTTTTTATTCGTAGTACATAACTTCTTTATTACTTGGCAAAAGTCAGATTTTTTATTGTTTTTGAAGATATGAAAAAAAATTTTTGATATCTCAAAAATTTTAGCAAAGAATAATTTTGCAATTTTGATTTTTTAAAAATTTTGAGAAATATGACTTTTTTTGAAATCATTTTTCGAAAGTCTCAAAATGGTTACAGATATGCAACTTGATTTGCTGTTTAACGAGCCATCAGGAGCACCATTTCTATATAGTGGGATATATGTACTCATCTCCAATTTTCCACAGTGGCCAATAGTCTTCTCCAGAAATATGACTTTTTTTAAATTAATTTTTCGAAAGTCCCAAAATGGTTACGGATATGCAACTTGATTTGCTGTTTAACGACCCATCAGGAGCACCATTTCTATATAGTGGGATATATGTACTCATCACCAATTTTCCACAGTGACCAATAGTCTTCGCCAGAAGTATAACTTTTTAAAAATTAATTTTTCGAAAGTCCCAAATTGGTTACAGATATGCAACTTGATTTGCTCTTTAAGGAGCACCATTTACATATAGTGGGATATATGTACTCATCTCCTATTTCCTACAATGACCCATTCTCGTTCCAAAATAGGACCTTTTTAAAATTCATTTTCTGTGTTATTGATATATCTGTTATATATTCCATTAGTATAAATTCATTATTCAGATCTCGGACCATATTTTCCATTAATTTTTGGGTATATAGCATCAGTCCCGTTCCTGGATTTCGCTACCGAAATAATGTTCCCTTATTATACTAGGACTGTTAAGTGTTTAACAGTGCTCTGTTACCTTGAAACTGAACTCTGTAAAATTTTTTGGTTTTTGTCTCTGCTAGTTAAATTTATCTTCACACACATGAAAATTTTGTATATTTTGTGAAAAATGTATTCTTAATTTTGTTTTTGTTTTCAATATAAATATTCAATCGATGCTATCGTTCGCATTTAGATGAACAGGCTCTAAGTATTTGATAAAAACTTTGATTGTTTCTGAGAAACGAGAGATTGAGAAAGGCTGTGAAATAAATTTTGGAGATTTTTGTTGTTGCACCACACATGTAGCATTGGTCAAAAACTAGCAATTTTTTTTTTCAAAAAATCCGATTTTCGGATGTGGCAAAAAAATTGCACAGTCGTTTTTGTAAATTTTTTGGTTTTTTATTATAAATTAACTTGTTATAAGTAACCTGTAAGAAATTCATGACATCCTACACATAAATGAGGGCAGGAGAGGAGATTTTCTAAAAATGCTAAATTTTTCTAACTATATAACACTATAAATTGGGAATCATTTTAATTGTTATCAATAGTTTACATTTAGCTTTGCAAACTGAAAAAAAATGATTCTCCTACATTCAATAAATTTTGATATATTCAAAATCCAATTTTGATTAAAAATTTTATTTTTGTTTGAATTATTGATCTTATTTTCTTTATTGCAAATGTTTCTTAATTTTTTCTATGTTATTACAATAGTAGATATAATTGTCTGTACAACGGTATATAATATGTATTCTTTTGCCATTATATCAGTCTTAAATTGTATACACAAATATAACACCTCAGGTAACAATTTACGTGTTTTATCTGATACTCAAACAAACCCACATTTTTATGAACTCTTGAAGCTTTTATTAAATACTTTCTTTACTTAAATACAATAAAGAATAAGAATTTATATACACACACAATATGTTATAGTGTAAGGTTTGTGCCTTTACTTTGAGTTTTTCTAATTCGTACTCAAGAAGTATTTTATTTTTATAGATTGAAATTGACTTATCTCCCTTTCTAGATTATTGATTACCTCTGTTATTTGTTGAATATCAATTATATGAATGATTTTATTATATTCCAGTATTATTTTTACGTCATTTAATTTAATTTCGGCGAATCCGTCAGAATTATTGATTGGCTGGATTGTCAGGGATGCTACTGTCATTGGTATTAGCACCATCAGCATAACGACTAAGGTCCAATTCTCCTAAAAATGTATTTTTTCGTTTAATGTTTGAAGGATGTATGTTTTCTAATTTCAATTTACGGTACCTAGGCTCATATTTGTGTCTTAATGTTTTATAGTTTTTCACATAGCCCTCGTCATCTGTTTTTCATAATCTTCCTTTTTTTCATTTCTCTTATTTATAATACGTTGCTTTGCTTCTTTAATTTTTTGTTCTACTTTAATTTTGTCAACTGTACCTTCTATGATATCTAACGGTTTTTCTTTAAGTGAGTGGATTTGTTGTACCATTCTACACACTTAAATATTCGTTCTTGAATTGAAAGGGGGGAATTTTCAGATTCTAATGCTCTAAACTTTTCTGATATTGTGCTATGTAATCTTTCTATATCCGCATTTCCTGTATGGTTGTTAGGTTTAGTGAAATGTACCTCAATCCCTTCCTGTCTTAAAAATTCCTTTACATTTGTTGAATTGAATTCATTGTCAGTTATTATTTTGTTTGGCTTGCTTCTAATAGATAGAAATTGTCTTAACTTTTCAACTACCGTGGTACTATTCCTGTCTTCCAGGTATATTGCAACGGCATGCTTAGAGAATTTATCTATAAATGTTAAAAAACTATGTTTCTTTATGGTATAAACATCCAAGTGTATAATTTCGTTAACGTCGGATGGAGTTTCAGTGATATGATATTTTGGTTTTAATGGATTACGATCATATTTTGATTTGTTGCATATTTCACAGTTGTTTATATATTTATTAATTAAGGTTTTAAGATTCCTAAAATAAATTTTCTTTTTCAATCCCTCATAATTTTCCGTTATACCACCGTGTCCAGTTACCATTTTGTGATATTTGGCTATGTGCTTATAAGTTTCGTCCTCACTACTCATGTCTTTTGCATGGTGACTACATCTGTAAAACTATGTTATTATTAAAAAGTACAATCAGCTTAAGCTGAACTTGGTTATAAACTTCATCACTCAGTTCAGAAAATATTCCCACTCTTCCCTTTTTAAGAAATCTTCTAAAAATGTCAGTCATAAAATTGGATTGTATGTCATCTCTACTAACAAAAATCTTTCTCTTTCCATTGACTACCTCTATTTCTTTCACTTTGTGCTCAGTTAAAATTAATTGAGTTTGAAATCTATTCACCACTGTATCTAGGATTGGAAAATGGTCATTTTGCTCTTCCTCTTGTGAATGAATCGTACCAGAGGTGTTAAAGTTGTCATTTACCACTTCATTCTCATCATTTATCGCATGTATTTACATCGATCCTACTCAGAAAATCTGCTATTTTGTTCACCTTACCCTTTTTGTGATTCATTTCTATATTGTATTCTTCTAACTCCATAAGCCATCTCTGCAGCCTTGGATTTATGTCCTTACCTTTGTGTTTTGTATAGAGCCAAACTAAAGGCTGATGGTCTGTTGCCAGATCAAAGTGTCTTCCGTATAGGTATGGTCTGTAATATTTGACAGCCCAAACAATGGCCAATAATTCTTTTTCAACAGTAGCATATTTCTTTTCGTGGTCATTGAGGGTTCTACTTGAATAACTGATAGGATGATCTCCTTGCATGAGAACAGCTCCTATGGCGTAATCACTTGCATCGGTAACTAATTTAAATTTCTTATTGTAATCTGGATATTTAAGTATAGGTGGGTTAATTAACTGTCTTTTCAGTTTATGAAACGCATCAATATATTGTGGGTAATTTTTATTGACTTTAGTGTTTTTCCTAAGGTATTTTGTCATGTTATGTGCAATTTTTGCGTAATCTCGGATAAATTTTCTATAATACCCTGTGGCTCCGAGGAAGGATTTGATTTGTTTTTGTGTTTCAGGAAGCTTAAGCTTCTGTATGCTTTCAATTTTTGCGGCATTTGGTTTTACACCATTCGTTGTTAGTATGTGGCCTAAATATTTCGTCTCTTTTGCAAAGAATTTACATTTATCTAGTTGGATTTTCAAATTATGCGCTCTTAGTCTGTCAAATACCTTTTGGATGTTTTGGATGTGTTCTTCTAGACTTGTGCTGAAGGTTAAAATATCATCCAAGTACACAACGCATATTTTATTAATCAGATTTCTTAATACCGTGTTCATTAGCCGTTGAAATGTTGAGGGGGCATTCTTTAGCCCGAATGGCATACGAACAAATTCGTAGTGACCTAATGGGGTTGAGAATGCTGTCTTTTTCCTATCCTCGTTTTTTATTTTTATTTGGTGGAAGCCCTTGGCTAGGTCAAGGGTAGTGAAATACTGTGACCTTCCAAGTTTGTCTAGTATGCCTTCAATATTCGGCATAGGAAACTTATCGTCAACCGTGATTTCATTGAGTTTGCGGTAGTCAATTACTATCCGCCACTTTTTCTTCCCGGAGTAGTCAGCTTTTTTGGGGACTATCCAAATGGGAGAATTATATGGAGAGTTACTCTCTTTAATAATATTTTGTTGCAGCATTTCTTTCATCTGACGGTTTATTTCCTCCTCACGAATTTGAGGATATCTGTATATTTTAGAATATACAGGATTATTTGTCTTGGTGATGATTTCATGCTGTATTTCGTGAGTATGACTTAATGCCATGCCCTCGTGAAAAAATAGATCCTCATTTTTATCTAAGAGCTTTTTTAATTTTCTAAATTCTTCTTCGTTCATGTCATCTCTTAAGAGTTTATTCATTACATCATTGATTTCAGATCCCTCTAGGGTATGAATATTGTCATATTCGTATGGACAAGAGTTACAAAATTTAATTTTATTATTATTAATTTCAATGTATTCCTCACCTATATTTATATTAGCCTTTAAAATTTTCAGAATATTTTGACCTATTAGGCCGTCAAATTGTTTGTTTTTGAAATCCGTCAATTTCCAGCACATGAGATTGTTGTCTTTGAATTCTTTCGGTGTTTCTGTAATAATTTCATAATTTACCTCCATCAGTCCGTTTAATGTTTTGAAAAATAAAGGTTTGTCCAATTTAACTCGTTTGTATTGTGGAAGTGTTTCTTTGCTGATTAACGTCGTTGATGATCCTGTGTCTATTAAGCATTTTATTTTAGTGTTCCCTATTGTTAGTTCTACTAACGGTAGCTTTGCGGCTGGTGATCGAAAATTTTCTTCGTCGATATGATCGACTTCCATAGGCTCTACATGATTTTGTCTAAACTGATTTCGAACTTGTCCTGATGTCTGTCCATGTTGTTCATTTCTAGGAAAGCGGTATAGTCCCGTATTGTTGGACTGCCTAATTTGTCCAAAGTTATTTGTCTGCCTAAACTGGTCGGAGTTGTTTGTTTGCCTTGTCCAGAATTGCTTGTCTGCCTAAATTGCTTTTGGTTGTAAGGTTGACCTGAATAAATGGGTTGTGTATGATGTCCGATGTGATTGGATTGACTGTATTGTTCCCTATTTGGTATTTGTTTGTTGTGTGAGTGATTATTGGTTTGTTTAATGATGCCTGTTTCTTCTAATGTATATAAAGCTGCTCTTATACTAGTTATGTTTCTACTATATATGATGCTTGACATGTAAGGCTGTATGTTATTTAGAAATGTTTTTAAAATCATACTTTCATTATTCCTGGGATTAAACTCAACAGGCTTACTCGTATCCTGTTCGTATTTCTCGTTTAATTTATTTAAAATAGAGCTTAAATTATAGTAATATTGATTACATTGTAATTCTTTAGGGATAGAGCGTTGTGATATAGCTGATGGTAAGTTTCTCACTCCAAAGTTATAGATGAGTTCCTTTTTGATTTGCTCCCAATTCGCATTTGGTCCTAGTGTTCGGATAACATCTAAAGCTGCTCCCTGAATTTTATTGATTACGCATCTTTGAAAGACATATGCTTGTAGTCCCGTGTTTTCAAAAACTGGAAGAAAAAGTTCCACTTCCCTCAAAAATGACGATAAGGCATAGTCCCTGTTTCCTCGATACTCTTTTATTTTTGATGCCTCTATAAGGATTTCAGTTACCGGGATAGGTGAATCCGTAGAAGGGTTGGCTGTTGTTGGTTTTTGTTGTTCGGTTTCCATTTTTAGTCAGTTTTTACTTCCTTCTTTATTGTAATTTGGGATGAATGTAGCAAATATTTTATCACTAATACACTGTTTTTTGTTGATATTAATTATTAAAATTTAGGTGAAGTATCTCTTTTTTATTTATATATTTTTGTTTGTAAGGATTTCACAAATTTTTAAAGAGTTCACGATTGATTTTAATTCTTTTTTTTTTAAAGATTTCACAAAAAGTGTTCCTTTTTCGAAAGGATTTTGTAGTTGGTTTTTTTCTTAAAAAAAGTTCCTTTTTCGAAAGGATTTTGCAGTTGGTCTAATCCTTCGGGGTTAGATCCTACCGTCGACTGCGCCAGTTAAATACAATGAAATGTATCGTCTTTTAAAACAAACCAAAACTTTAGTTTTGAGTTTTTTTTCAACTTTATTTATTCAATTATTATTCTCTACTGAGTTTGGGGGTTTTTTGAATTTATTGACGCTTTCTGAGTTTTGGCAGTTTTTTCCACGTTTTGGCGATTTTTTTTGGTTTTTGAAGTTTTTTTAATTTTGACGATTTTTATTATTTTGTTTTTTTTTTTGTATTATTCTGGCGTTTTTTTATTTTGGCGATTTTTTTAATTTTGGCGTTTTTTCATATAGGTGATTTTTTTTTTTGGTTTTTGGCGATTTTTTTAGTTTTGGCTTTTATTTTCGTTTTGAGGATTTTTTTCGGTTTTTGGCGTTTATTTTAAATTTTGGCGATTTTTTTAAATTTGGCGATTTTTTTAATTTTGGCGATTTTTTTTTTCATTTTGGCGATTTTTTTTCACATTAACAATTATTTTGGTTTTGGCGAATTTTTCGCTTTTTGGCGATTTTTTTTTGGTTTTTGGCGTTTTTTTCATATTGGGGATTTTTTTTCATTTAAACGATTTTTTCGAATTTGGCGATTTATTTTAGTGCTAGAATTTTTTTTTAATTTTGTCGATTTTTTCGATTTGGCGATATTTTTTAATTTTTGGCGATTTTTTCAGGTTTTGGCGATTTTTTTTGGTTTGGCGATTTTATAATTTTCGGATTTATTAGTTTTACCGTTTTTGAAAATTTCAAGAGTTTACCTCCTACGGTTTCCAAGATATAGCAAGTGGTCAAAATTACATAGTCAAAATTGCATTAACTGATGGACCACCCTTTAATTTAAATTTTTTAATATTTTAATGTTTATTGTTGTAGTCTATATAAAAATACACTAATTTTACAAATTTCAAGTGGCAATATACATATGTACAAACGATGTATATTACATGAGATTTTAAAATTTTTCGTCGCTCGTTTTGGAGCACCCTTTAATTTCTAATTCTCATGTATTTGTTGTTGTAGTGGCCAAGGTTCTAAATACTCTGTTCAAATTTCAGGTCCGTAGCTCTTACGGTTCCTGAGAAAATACCGTGTGACGGACAGCGTAGCGAAAACAATAGGGTGCCTTTTTTCACCTTTGGTGTACGGAACCCTAAAAAAGTGGTAAAAAATCCGCAACTTTTGAACTAGTCAACCGATTTCGATAAAACCAACTGTTTTAAAAAGTAGAAGTGTTGAAATTTTTAGAAAGCATATTTTGAGGCACCCTGTTTTAAGACAAGGTAGCTCTAAAGAGCCTCAAAGTGGGAAAGTTCGGGTATCGAAATTCTTTCAGAGTTTGTAACTTGTAAATAAGGATCGATTTCAATAATTTTTTCAGCGGGACTATCTACGTTAAGAAATAAAAATAAAACATGCTTAGGGCACCATTTTATCTCTTTCAGTTTCCCAGTTATTTGACTTGAAAAATTTATTTTTTAATTTTTGGCCCTGACTTTTTTATTCGTAGTACATAACTTCTTTATTACTTGGCAAAAGTCAGATTTTTTATTGTTTTTGAAGATATGAAAAAAAATTTTTGATATCTCAAAAATTTTAGCAAAGAATAATTTTGCAATTTTGATTTTTTAAAAATTTTGAGAAATATGACTTTTTTTGAAATCATTTTTCGAAAGTCTCAAAATGGTTACAGATATGCAACTTGATTTGCTGTTTAACGAGCCATCAGGAGCACCATTTCTATATAGTGGGATATATGTACTCATCTCCAATTTTCCACAGTGGCCAATAGTCTTCTCCAGAAATATGACTTTTTTTAAATTAATTTTTCGAAAGTCCCAAAATGGTTACGGATATGCAACTTGATTTGCTGTTTAACGACCCATCAGGAGCACCATTTCTATATAGTGGGATATATGTACTCATCACCAATTTTCCACAGTGACCAATAGTCTTCGCCAGAAGTATAACTTTTTAAAAATTAATTTTTCGAAAGTCCCAAATTGGTTACAGATATGCAACTTGATTTGCTCTTTAAGGAGCACCATTTACATATAGTGGGATATATGTACTCATCTCCTATTTCCTACAATGACCCATTCTCGTTCCAAAATAGGACCTTTTTAAAATTCATTTTCTGTGTTATTGATATATCTGTTATATATTCCATTAGTATAAATTCATTATTCAGATCTCGGACCATATTTTCCATTAATTTTTGGGTATATAGCATCAGTCCCGTTCCTGGATTTCGCTACCGAAATAATGTTCCCTTATTATACTAGGACTGTTAAGTGTTTAACAGTGCTCTGTTACCTTGAAACTGAACTCTGTAAAATTTTTTGGTTTTTGTCTCTGCTAGTTAAATTTATCTTCACACACATGAAAATTTTGTATATTTTGTGAAAAATGTATTCTTAATTTTGTTTTTGTTTTCAATATAAATATTCAATCGATGCTATCGTTCGCATTTAGATGAACAGGCTCTAAGTATTTGATAAAAACTTTGATTGTTTCTGAGAAACGAGAGATTGAGAAAGGCTGTGAAATAAATTTTGGAGATTTTTGTTGTTGCACCACACATGTAGCATTGGTCAAAAACTAGCAATTTTTTTTTCAAAAAATCCGATTTTCGGATGTGGCAAAAAAAATTGCACAGTCGTTTTTGTAAATTTTTTGGTTTTTTATTATAAATTAACTTGTTATAAGTAACCTGTAAGAAATTCATGACATCCTACACATAAATGAGGGCAGGAGAGGAGATTTTCTAAAAATGCTAAATTTTTCTAACTATATAACACTATAAATTGGGAATCATTTTAATTTTTATCAATAGTTTACATTTAGCTTTGCAAACTGAAAAAAAAATGATTCTCCTACATTCAATACATTTTGATATATTCAAAATCCAATTTTGATTAAAAATTTTATTTTTGTTTGAATTATTGATCTTATTTTCTTTATTGCAAATGTTTCTTAATTTTTTCTATGTTATTACAATAGTAGATATAATTGTCTGTACAACGGTATATAATATGTATTCTTTTGCCATTATATCAGTCTTAAATTGTATACACAAATATAACACCTCAGGTAACAATTTACGTGTTTTATCTGATACTCAAACAAACCCACATTTTTATGAACTCTTGAAGCTTTTATTAAATACTTTCTTTACTTAAATACAATAAAGTATAAGAATTTATATACACACACAATATGTTTATATACCCACAAGGACAAAGGTACCTGCGCGTACATCTCGATTATGGGTATGACCTTACCTGATATTTGTATCGGTTTTGTATTCGTAGCTGGTAATATAGCTGGTAAAATATCTGGTAAAATAGCTATTAATGCGAGGCATTTAATGTCATTATTTCAGTTATAGCTATCATGGAGATAACAATTAAAAATAAATCGCTCTGCAAATTAATGTGGGAAAACCTCACTGATGGGAGTACTCGGTTGGACAAGGTAGACCAAATGATGTACATAATATCTACTACATATGGTTTATCTCTAAACACCGATTTATCCTAAAAACTTGATTTTTTTTAATTATATGAAAAGAAGATACGTGAATGCAATAATTCAATTTCTAAATTTCAGAATAAAAATCAGGATTGGTTAGATATGGGACTATCTACGGAAATATACCCAAAGAAGTTTGGTCGGCCAAACAAAGATTAAGATAACGTTCGGCGCAGGAGCAAAAGGATTAAAGAAGAAGACTTGTTAAATGCGTATTCGAAAAATGAAATCAAAGATTCATTCAAATTGATTTTAGCGAAGATTCAACTAAAAGAAGGAGGGAAAATCGTAGATGTGCTACCAGTTGCGTCTCCAAAAAGATTAAGACGGATTGTGGAAAGCATTCCAACGCCAAAATATAGTAAACATTTTACGGTGGAAGATGCACTAGCACTCATTCTTAATATGGGCCTTTCAAGAAATAAATATGATATCTTAAAGAAGGTGCTTGAAGAAATAAGTGGGCCTTTGCCATCAAGTACATTGCTGTTAAAAAGAAAATCGGAAATTTTGCGACATCCGATAACAGTGGATAACCGAAGTGTAGTCATTAGATTAGATTACATAATGAAATGCCTTCAACAAGTAAAAATGCATTTAAAGATATGTGGGTAAACACTACTACAGGCTCAAAGTTTTTATGTCGACCAATACGTTTTGAATACCTCAAGGAAAACAAAGAAACAACTCAAAATCTGGTTGATGGTATAAAACATGAAATTTATAATATGGAACCCATTGACATTCATATATCAGTATCTCTTAGACTTTATTTAACAATAATAGATGGCAAAGCTGCAAATGCAATAACCGATACAAAATCTTATTTGATTTGTAATATATGCGGAAAGAAAAATTCTGATTTTAAGGACATTGAGAATTATACTTCAACCAATGAAGATGGCCTTAAGCTTGGAATATCACCACTTCATGCTCGGATTCGATTCATGGAGTACACTTTACATCTATCTTACAACAATAAATATTGTGTGTGTACCAGAACATCAGAACGTTCCAGTTGCGATTAATTCTGCTTTAAAACAGATACAGTTGGAAGAAAAGAAAATAATTCAAGATGAGTTTATGAAACGTGGCTATCTCATTGACTAACCTTTATATGGCTATGGAAACTCCAATAATGGCAACACTGCTAGGCGATTTTTTGATGACCCTGAAACCACATCTTCTATAACTGGTATTAACTTTAATCTCATAAGACGTTTCAAAATAATACTGGCCGTCGTGAATAGCAAAAAGTTAATTAATAAGCCTGGTACTCTGTTCGAAGTTGCGAAAAACCTTGATTATTTCGCCTGAAAAATTTGACATGTACTAAATGTAGCCCAACTCGCGGTTTTTTTTTATAAATTTCTTGCTTTTATTGCTTGAAAGTATGCAACAAATTTCAAATTCCAGTGCGAAAAAAGCACGGCTCATGCTGTTTCGCAGCTAAACTAAAACGATGCCAGACTAGTTTTGCATGGAAAGACATGACGTGCTTTTCACAACAATAACAGAGTACTACTTTTGAGAATTTATTTCAAAAATATGTCATACCAAACACTTTTATATGTAGTTTGACAGCATTTAGCACAAAATTGTGAACATAGTACCAGGCTATAAGGACAAGATTGAAAAATATGCAAAAGACACTGATTCTAATAAATGAATTATATCCGTGTAAATCAATAACTCCAACCGTACATAAAGTGCTAGCGCATACAAAAAAATAATAGAAAACAACATTCTTCCTCTGGGGGAACTAACCGAAGAAGCACAGGAAGCTAGAAATAGAGATGTTAAGCAATATCGACTTTTCAATACACGTAAATGCTCTAAAGTTGCTCAAAATAATGATTTAATGCATCATTTGCTATTGTCTTCAGATCCAGTCCTACAAGGCATAAGAATGAAATGGTTACCAAAAATAAGTATTGAAATCGAGAAGGACGATCCCGAAGCAGAGGAAATCAATAGCTTGCTAGGCCATGATGTCTCAGATTATTTTAAAGCAAATTCTTGAAGTAAAACCCATATATAAATTAAAAACAACATATGTATGTATCCAAGCACTTAGATACGAGTAATAAAGAAAATGAAACTGAACTTATTAAATATATTTTTAATACAACTATCAGAATCAAAACGAGAAATTTAGTTGTAAGTTTTCATACTCATACATACATATGTACATTGTACATATATCTCTTGATATATAAGTATTTATATTCATACAAACAAATATCTGATATCTTGGCAAAAAAGTCTCTGGAATTCTTTGTCCAATTATATTCAAAACTTAGGCAATTTATATGCGTTTAAAAAGGAGGTACATACAATTTAATGTTCTAATGTTTAATTAACTACTAATTTTTTTTAAATAAATAAATAACTCAATCTATTTGTCCTTGTAAGCATATAAATATACTGTGTGTGTGTATATAAATTCTGATATTTTATTGTATTTAAGTAAAGAAAGTATTTAAAAACAGCTTCAAGAGTTCATAAAAAATGTGGGTTTGTTTGAGTATCAGATAAAACACGTAAATTGTTACCTGAGGACTTGTATTTGTGTATACATTTTAAGACTGATATAATGGCAAAGGAATACATATTATATACCGTTGAATAGACAATTATATCTACTATAATAAAATAGAAGGAATTAAGAAACATTTGCGGTAAAGAAAATAAGATCAATAATTTAGACAAAAATAAAAAATGCAGAAAATTTAAATTTTTAATCAAAGTTGGATTTTGAATATTTCAAAAAGTATTGAAGGTAGGAGAATAATTTTTTTTTCAGTTTGCAAAGCTAAATATAAACTATTGATAAACATTAAAATGATTCCCAATTTATAGTTTTATAATACTTTTTTCTTATTGGGAAAAATAGTGCTAGAAAACTTTTAGCATTTTTAGAAAATCTCCTTGTGCAATAGCGAGAACCCTCTGGCCTCGCTGGACTGTCGTAGAACGAAAAATCTCATGAACTTCAATAGGAAGCATTTGAGAGATATATTGGCCAATTTGACTGGTCACTGTACCTTCGGAACCCATGCTAAACGTATGGGTCTCCCGCATAATGACTACTGCCATAGTTGCAATGACGAGGAAGAAAGTATCCAGCATCTCCTATGTCTTTGTCCCGCCATGGAGGATCTCCGTCTACACCTCTTTGGCACAATATCCTCTGGAAACTTATCCGAGTTATCGGAAATTGGGCTCAAAAATATTAGCATCTTTATTAGGAATAGTGGTTGGTATAATCACTGACCCTCCCCCCTAGCCAAATTTTTTGACCCACTCCCTACTCAACTCACACCCCTTCTGAACGATCTTCTATCTCTTCTCTAATTCCACCCTTCTCCTTCTTCTCCTGTCTTCTCTCTCTATCTTCTCTCAACTTACAGGCAGCACAAAGGGATCATAATACTGGACCCAAGTGAGCTGGACTATAACTTTCTTTACTTACCAGCGGCCTGCTAACCTAACCTAACCTAGAAAATCTCCTCTCCTGCTTACATTTATGTGAAGGATATTAAGAGTTTCTTACAGGTTACTTATAACAAGTTTATTTATAACAAAAAACAGAAAAATGTACAAAAACGACCGTGCAATTTTTTTGCCACATCCGAAAATCGGATTTAAAAAAAAATGGCTAGTTTCGACCAATGCTGCATGTAGGGTGCACCAACAAAAATCTCCACAATTTATTTCACAGCCTTTCTCAATGTCTCCTTTCTCAGAAACAATCAAAGTTTTCATCAAATACTTAATAATTTTTTAAATTATTCGAAAAAAATTAAGAATACTTTTTTCACAAAACATGAAAAATTTTCTCATAATTTTTAAAAATCCGAATTGCAAAATTATTCCTTGCTACAATTTTTGAGATATCAAAAATTTTTTTCATATGAATTGTAATGAAGTTTTCTATCAAAAACAATAAAAAACTGATTTTTGCCAAGTAATAAAGAAGTTATGTACTAACGAATAAAAAAAGTCATTGCCAAAAACTAAAAAATTAATTTTTCAAGTCAAATAACTTGGAAACTGAAAGAGATAAAATGGTACTCGAAGCATGTCTTATTTTTATTTTTGAACGTAGATTGTCCCGCTGGAAAAATTATTGAAATCGGTCCCTATTTACAAAAGTTACAAGCTCCGAAAGAATTTCGATACCCGCTCGTTCCCACTTCAAGGCTCTTTAGAGCTACCCTGTCTTACAACAGGGAGGAAAACAAAGAAACAACTCAAAATCTGGTTGATGGTATAAAACATGAAATTTATAATATGGAACCCATTGACATTCATATATCAGTATCTCTTAGACTTTATTTAACAATAATAGATGGCAAAGCTGCAAATGCAATAACCGATACAAAATCTTATTTGATTTGTAATATATGCGGAAAGAAAAATTCTGATTTTAAGGACATTGAGAATTATACTTCAACCAATGAAGATGGCCTTAAGCTTGGAATATCACCACTTCATGCTCGGATTCGATTCATGGAGTACACTTTACATCTATCTTACAACAATAAATATCGTGTGTGTACCAGAACATCAGAACGTTCCAGTTGCGATTAATTCTGCTTTAAAACAGATACAGTTGGAAGAAAAGAAAATAATTCAAGATGAGTTTATGGAACGTGGCTATCTCATTGACTAACCTTTATATGGCTATGGAAACTCTAATAATGGCAACACTGCTAGGCGATTTTTTGATGACCCTGAAACCACATCTTCTATAACTGGTATTAACTTTAATCTCATAAGACGTTTCAAAATAATACTGGCCGTCGTGAATAGCAAAAAGTTAATTAATAAGCCTGGTACTCTGTTCGAAGTTGCGAAAAACCTTGATTATTTCGCCTGAAAAATTTGACATGTACTGAATGTAGCCCAACTCGCGGTTTTTTTTTTTATAAATTTCTTGCTTTTATTGCTTGAAAGTATGCAACAAATTTCAAATTCCAGTGCGAAAAAAGCACGGCTCATGCTGTTTCGCAGCTAAACTAAAACGATGCCAGACTAGTTTTGCATGGAAAGACATGACGTGCTTTTCACAACAAGAACAGAGTACTACTTTTGAGAATTTATTTCAAAAATATGTCATACCAAACACTTTTATATGTAGTTTGACAGCATTTAGCACAAAATTGTGAACATAGTACCAGGCTATAAGGACAAGATTGAAAAATATGCAAAAGACACTCTGATTCTAATAAATGAATTATATCCGTGTAAATCAATAACTCCAACCGTACATAAAGTGCTAGCGCATACAAAAAAATAATAGAAAACAACATTCTTCCTCTGGGGGAACTAACCGAAGAAGCACAGGAAGCTAGAAATAGAGATGTTAAGCAATATCGACTTTTCAATACACGTAAATGCTCTAAAGTTGCTCAAAATAATGATTTAATGCATCATTTGCTATTGTCTTCAGATCCAGTCCTACAAGGCATAAGAATGAAATGGTTACCAAAAATAAGTATTGAAATCGAGAAGGACGATCCCGAAGCAGAGGAAATCAATAGCTTGCTAGGCCATGATGTCTCAGATTATTTTAAAGCAAATTCTTGAAGTAAAACCCATATATAAATTAAAAACAACATATGTATGTATCCAAGCACTTAGATACGAGTAATAAAGAAAATGAAACTGAACTTATTAAATATATTTTTAATACAACTATCAGAATCAAAACGAGAAATTTAGTTGTAAGTTTTCATACTCATACATACATATGTACATTGTACATATATCTCTTGATATATAAGTATTTATATTCATACAAACAAATATCTGATATCTTGGCAAAAAAGTCTCTGGAATTCTTTGTCCAATTATATTCAAAACTTAGGCAATTTATATGCGTTTAAAAAGGAGGTACATACAATTTAATGTTCTAATGTTTAATTAACTACTAATTTTTTTTAAATAAATAAATAACTCAATCTATTTGTCCTTGTAAGCATATAAATATACTGTGTGTGTGTATATAAATTCTGATATTTTATTGTATTTAAGTAAAGAAAGTATTTAAAAACAGCTTCAAGAGTTCATAAAAAATGTGGGTTTGTTTGAGTATCAGATAAAACACGTAAATTGTTACCTGAGGACTTGTATTTGTGTATACATTTTAAGACTGATATAATGGCAAAGGAATACATATTATATACCGTTGAATAGACAATTATATCTACTATAATAAAATAGAAGGAATTAAGAAACATTTGCGGTAAAGAAAATAAGATCAATAATTTAGACAAAAATAAAAAATGCAGAAAATTAAAATTTTTAATCAAAGTTGGATTTTGAATATTTCAAAAAGTATTGAAGGTAGGAGAATAATTTTTTTTTCAGTTTGCAAAGCTAAATGTAAACTATTGATAAACATTAAAATGATTCCCAATTTATAGTTTTATAATACTTTTTTCTTATTGGGAAAAATAGTGCTAGAAAACTTTTAGCATTTTTAGAAAATCTCCTTGTGCAATAGCGAGAACCCTCTGGCCTCGCTGGACTGTCGTAGAACGAAAAATCTCATGAACTTCAATAGGAAGCATTTGAGAGATATATTGGCCAATTTGACTGGTCACTGTACCTTCGGAACCCATGCTAAACGTATGGGTCTCCCGCATAATGACTACTGCCATAGTTGCAATGACGAGGAAGAGGAAGAAAGTATCCAGCATCTCCTATGTCTTTGTCCCGCCATGGAGGATCTCCGTCTACACCTCTTTGGCACAATATCCTCTGGAAACTTATCCGAGTTATCGGAAATTGGGCTCAAAAATATTAGCATCTTTATTAGGAATAGTGGTTGGTATAATCACTGACCCTCCCCCCTAGCCAAATTTTTTGACCCACTCCCTACTCAACTCACACCCCTTCTGAACGATCTTCTATCTCTTCTCTAATTCCACCCTTCTCCTTCTTCCCCTGTCTTCTCTCTCTATCTTCTCTCAACTTACAGGCAGCACAAAGGGATCATAATACTGGACCCAAGTGAGCTGGACTATAACTTTCTTTACTTACCAGCGGCCTGCTAACCTAACCTAACCTAGAAAATCTCCTCTCCTGCTTACATTTATGTGAAGGATATTAAGAGTTTCTTACAGGTTACTTATAACAAGTTTATTTATAACAAAAAACAGAAAAATGTACAAAAACGACCGTGCAATTTTTTTGCCACATCCGAAAATCGGATTTAAAAAAAAATGGCTAGTTTCGACCAATGCTGCATGTAGGGTGCACCAACAAAAATCTCCACAATTTATTTCACAGCTTTTCTCAATGTCTCCTTTCTCAGAAACAATCAAAGTTTTCATCAAATACTTAATAATTTTTTAAATTATTCGAAAAAAATTAAGAATACTTTTTTCACAAAACATAAAAAATTTTCTCATAATTTTTAAAAATCCGAATTGCAAAATTATTCCTTGCTACAATTTTTGAGATATCAAAAATTTTTTTCATATGAATTGTAATGAAGTTTTCTATCAAAAACAATAAAAAACTGATTTTTGCCAAGTAATAAAGAAGTTATGTACTAACGAATAAAAAAAGTCATTGCCAAAAACTAAAAAATTAATTTTTCAAGTCAAATAACTTGGAAACTGAAAGAGATAAAATGGTACTCGAAGCATGTCTTATTTTTATTTTTGAACGTAGATTGTCCCGCTGGAAAAATTATTGAAATCGGTCCCTATTTACAAAAGTTACAAGCTCCGAAAGAATTTCGATACCCGCTCGTTCCCACTTCAAGGCTCTTTAGAGCTACCCTGTCTTACAACAGGGTGATTGATAATGGTTTCTAAAAATTTCAGCACTTCTACTTTCCAAAACAGTTGGTTTTATCGAAATCAGTTAACTAGTTCAAAAGTTGCGGACTTTTTTGTATGTATTTATGTTTGCGATCTCTGGGGAAATAATCTAAGAGCTGCAGAGAGTGGCAACCCTGTTTTGTAAGGCAGTGAATAGGGAATGTATTTGGTAATGTATCTATATGTTGTTGGATTCATGTATGTGATCGTGTCTGTTTTTGCTTTGAAGAAAATCATTGCTTGTGTGAATTACATCAACACTTTTTTATACATATTTACATGTGGCTATTGACGTTGCTATTCTTATGGAGATAGAAAATATTGCAATGAAAATATTTCAGATGTTAAATGTTTTGAATCCAACCAGGTTGATACGAAGAGCTTTTGAATAGGGGTAATGATATTATTATTATAGTATATTTTACTTTAATGAAACAATTATAGGAAATGGCTTTTGGAAAAATACAACAAAAACTTCTAGAAACACCTACTTTCACGTGTCACGATTTTTCTCGTACCTTTGTATTAGAAACTGATGCTAGCGATTTTGTTCTGCGTGTTGCTGTGTATATGAATTTCAGAATTGTGGAAATGTGTATATGTGCGTGAGTATGTATATATATATATATATATATATATATATGTGTGTGTGTGTGTGTGTATGACTCATCATATGTCGTAATAAATTAGATTTAATGACTACTACGCGATTCTCATATAAAATATATAAGTAGAAGAAATAATGTAGATTGTCGTCAGGCTGCTCTGATATCTCAACAAATGGCAACCTATTTTCCCAACTAAAATTTCTAAAGTGTTTGAAATCTAAAAACTATAAAAGTGATAGAACTAACTACTGTTTGTTAAACAAATTTATAGTGTATAAAAAATAGTTAAATAAATTCTTTATAACTGAGATAAATTGTTTATAAATAAATTAATTAAATAAATTGTTTAAAAATAAAATAATTTAATTAATTAATAAACAAGTAAATAATTAAATAAAATGAATACTACAAGTTGTACCGTCTACAATAAAATCTTTATGACTCAAACAAAACTAAATCAGCATATGAAAACACACTCATATGCTAACCAATCAAAGGCTGTCCTTGGAAATATTAAGCTAAATCTTCAAAACAAATATTGTGAGGATTGTGATGAGATGATCCCATCAAATGGTTATATGGCTCATGTCAGAAGCACAAAACACAAAAACAGTTGTCACCAAGAACAGATTGGAGATTTTCTCACTAAGAGAGCAAACAAATTCAATGGGAGGATCGAATCATATATTCTTCTCAACAAAAGCTCCAAGAGCTCCATAGTACAACAACTCAATGAACTTAGTAGGATACATACTACATTTAAATTTAATATGAAGCTCACATATGATTATATGAAGATGGTGAATGATGAAATGAATGTTTCCCAACTTGTACATATTTCTAAAATGATGTTGGTGACTTTGTCTGATGACATAGAAGACATGTACAAGAAACAGCCCAAATGAAAGAATTTCAAGAGAGGGATAAGCGGATGGACCTTAATTTCAATAAATTCCCTTGAAGTTAAAATAAACAAGGCATCCATAATAAAGAGATCGAGCTTTATCCCTCTCCCAAAAAATATAAGAAGGAAACGTGCTGAGAAAAGTGACATTTATTGCTTTAAATGGTGTCTAATTGCGGCTTTAAATGTAAATATTGGTCTAAATCCTAAACAACGGAAAAACTATAGAAATTACAACATTGCTGACATTTCTGATGAGAATATTAATATAGGAGCAATTGTACTAAATTTTAAAGACCTAGAGTTTCCGCTCCCATTAAAGCAGATAAAAAAATTTGAGAATCAAAATGATATGAACATAAATGTACTTGGTCATAATGGAACATCACTTATAGGACCGTACTATGTAACGAAAGGAGAGAAACACGTTAATCTTAATCTGTTATTACTCCACTCAAATGAAAACTCCCACTATGTGCTCATCAAAGATATATCAAAGTAAGTTTCATTTGGGCATTTATGCAAAATGTGTTCCCTATTCTAAAGTTATTCTTATATTATTTTACATATTATTTTATTTTTGTCTCTTCTTTAGACTCCATCGTTCCTGCATAACCTCTCACGTTAATAAGATTCATATTTGCAATACCTGTCTGTATCATACACATGATGATTATGTGTATAATAAACATAAACATATTTGCGGGGAAAAAGTCATCAGAATGCCCGAAGATGAATCAATCAATTATCAAGTTTAAGAACTACTACAAACAGTTAGATGTACCATTTGTAATCTAAGCAGACTTTGAGTATATTTTGGAAAAAGTCGATTATCCTGTAAAAGCACTACAAATGTACAGAAACACCATGCGTGTGCATTCGGTTATTTTATTAATTGTAGTTTTAAGAGAGAAAGTAATTTATATAGACATTATTTTGGTGAAGATTCGGCAAATGTATTTATCAAAAAAATAGTTGAATATGATACAGATATTTATCTAAATTATTTACTTAAAGTTAAGAAAATGTTCATAACCCCAATAGAAATAGCACAATATAATAATGCAAAAAATTGTCATATATGTAAGAAAATATTAAATAACTATAAAGTTAGAAATCATTGTCATCTCACGGGTAATTATCGTGGAACAGCTCATAGCGAATGCAATCTATTTTCCATAATCTTTCTGCATATGATATGCACCTATTTTTCAAAGAACTTTCTACTATAAAAAATTCCACAATAAAAGTGATTCCCCAGAACACATAACGTTATATTTCTCTTTCAATTTTTATCAGATTAGATGAAAAACATGGATTCGAAATAAGATTTATAGACTCGTTTAGATTTATGGCTTCGAGTTTAGATAAATTAGCGAAAAATCTTGATAGCAATGATTTTAATGCTATTCGATCGTTGATGAAGCTCATTTCAACTTCATTAGAAGCAAGGGTGTATTTCCGTACTCTTACATGAATTCCATGCCTAAGTTTAAGGAAATTAAAGAATGAAAAGAGCAAACTGTATACGTTCTTGCCTGTTCACATTAGAAATGTATCGGTTTTTACGGGCAATCCTACAATGATATCCTGCTTTCCGTAAAATTTGTCTGCCTGTTTCTGCAAATACTTTCTTATTAAAAGACTGACGAACGTGTTCAATAATATTTTTGGAAGCAATTCGGTGATTGCTCTTCTTCATAATAACTATTTTGTTTTTTTTTTGTTCAGATAATATTTTTGGGCGTCCGGATCGTGACGCAGGAAGGTAATATATCTGTATTTTTGGCATTATATATGTCGCGTTGGACGAAAATATATGTTCTTCCAATAGTCTTATAAATTTTTGGGAAGATATGGCCTTCTTCCCCCATTTTTAAAATTGTTTTTCTTTCCGAAATACTTGCTTCCTTAGTTTTGGCTTCCATATTCGAAGATCTATATTAACTTGTAAATAAAATACCTCTTATATCATCAAACAATCATTTAAGTTATAGTAAATAAAAATAAAGCAAAAATGGATCCAGAAATTCATAAAAAGTAACGGCACTATTAACATAAACAAAGTGAACGCAGACTTTATGGTGCCCAGATTTACGTGTTGTTAAACTGAAGTCCCTTTATAGGAAAACTGAAGAGATGAATTTAAGGTTTGTTTTTGGTTTTTATTAGCTTTAGCTTAAAAGTAGAAAACATAAAAACACATTTGTGTTAGGTACATTTTTGTATGTTATTTTTTGATGCGTAAAAAACATTTAACGCGAACGCAGATTCTATGGGCTGTGTGTACTTCATATCTCATTCATCATCTAACACCAGTTGAATCCAGCAAAGCACAACGACAAACATCACTCATTTGCCCTTGAACTGGCATGGTAGCTTGTTATTCCAGATATGATGGAACATGCAACTAATCCACTAACGTGGGAGTTTGATTACATAAAGCAAGAAATCAATGTATTCATCATTCATTCATTCGATGTGATTATACTTTACATTTATACATAAACAAGTCTGCTCATACACATGTATGTATGTAAATACCCAGCGTGAAAAAGAAGGAGTACGGATGCCTTCTAAAATGCCTCTGTATTCCTTCTTTTGGATGTACAAGGCCTGCCCGCCCCATCCCATCTTCATATCTTTTTTACACATGTCATTGCGAGGTAGGCCTTACGTTCTCGCTTCTTTCGCAGATATTCTAAAAGGCCTTCCATAGAAGGGCTGTTAAATGGACTTTCAGAGAATGGCTGTAAAAAGGCCTTCAAATAAAGGTTATATTAAAAGGGGTTTAATAAAGGTTTACAACTGCTGTGGCATGCAAAAGGTCGAACATATTGAAAGGAAACTTCTGAAAATAAGAACCCATACTTATATTATTTATATGCATACATAATATTGATCGAACAAAACAACTGTCTTATTCAACGTACAAAACTCAACTAAAATAATTTACGTTTTCTTTTGCTTAATTGTTCTGTATTTGGCATTTGTATATGGATATTTTTTTATAACGGCATCTGAATGCATTTGGTTTGGCAAAAAAAGCAAAACAAAATACTTTACTCCTTCTGTTCTCCCTTCTTATATAAGGGAATGTGTATCCCATCTTTTTTTTTACTAAAGAGCCGAAGTATTTTATAAGGCCTTCTTCAGAAGTTACATAAGAATATTAACTGACTAAAAAACATGAAAAAAAAGAAAAGAAATTTTCACTAATTCTCTTCTATTCTCTCTTCTCCTAGAAGGGAATGTGTACTTCATCTTTTATGCGGAAAAGCCGAGGCCTTATATAAGGCATTCTTTAGCAGTTTGATAAGAATGTAAAAGAAATCGAAAAAATTCCTGATGTGGCCTTTAATAAGGCCTGAACTAAGAAGATCTTCTAAGTTTTACCGCTGGGTACATTTGCGCAAATATACATATATGTAAATATATCTACGTATATAGCTATATGTATGTATGATTCCATATATGTATATAATAATTTATACCTAAGTATTTCATTACATATGTACCGGTCTGTTGTCAATCAATATCAGGTTCAGCACAATCACAAGCATATGTGGAAGTAACGTCCACACATCCATCGTGCTATCTTTTCGCATTTTCTTCCAATCTATTCTCTCCCACACGGAGAGAATATATTGGTTAAAAATCTGTTGGAGCAACAAATATTTAGTTACGTATTCCAATGTTCCATATTTCAAATCAATTATCAATCAAATGTACGATTTTTTAATATTTCTAAAAAAAAATTATTATACAAATAGAAGTCTCCCAATATATTATTAGTAATAACAATTGATTCCGTTCATTTCTAATAACAACTTTTAAGTATTGGTAGACACAACCGTCTACCAACGTAGACACAACCGTCTACCAACGTAGACACAACTGTCTACTACCAACGTGACTGAATATTGGCATTTGAAATTAAATAACTATTCTTGTAATCAATTAGGGAATTCACAATGAGTATATTAAAATTTTAATGTGGCAATATTATACCATGTTAATTTTTTCATTGGGAGCAGGCAACGATGTAAATACAAGTATTGTGTGTATATCAAAGCCTGTCAAACACACATACATCTTTATATTATTTATATATTTTTGTATAATATAAGAGAGAGAGAGATAAAGAGAGTGAAATGCGTTTTTGTACGAATGCTTATGAGAGACTGAATTATTTATTTATTTATTTAAAATAATAAAAATTTTTTTGATAGAAATTATTTCCTAACCGAATAAAATGTTAACCCAAACAATTTTTTTTTCTGAATACATTTGTGGAAAAAATTTTGGAATTAGTAAACAAAAAAGTAAAATTAAATAGAAATGTCACATAGAAATATCTTTTGCATAATAATTACACAAGTTCTTGATTTAACAAAAAAGGTAAGGACATTATTATATAAATATAACGCAAAATATTGAAAGTGGAATAACTATTATTCTGAAGTGAAATTATTTGTGCAAATAATTTATTGTTTCTTGATAAGAAAATGTATCAGTGAAATAAAGCCGAACACCGGCAAGGGATGTTACAATGCACCACGCGGATCAAAAGTTTGCAGATTTCACTTCAGAATATACTCGGAACAAATTTGGAATAATTTGTGATAAATATAATAATGCGCTTACCGTTTTTATTCTGCACAAATTGTTTTTATGTATATATGTACATATATGACCCATGTCTACCAATAATTCCTTTAGAAATACCAATTTATTGGTTCTATCAATTAATTATTTCTATAGTCACAATTACATTTTTTTGTAGCAATAACCATTTCATTCTAAAAATTCGCACATCGCTAATGAAAAATTGGTACTTACAAAAGCTATATTCGTTCATAACAACATAATTGTGTGTAAGTTGTTGGAACCAAGAATGATAAAATAAAGATTATGCCAGCTCGCAAGAATAAAAAAACATTTCTGCGCATGATGGAATTCTGACGGCACTCACCCAGTGTTCTTTTTGGCTAGTAAAATTCAGTTGTAGAACTATTACACACACAAACACTCACATAATATATATCCTTCTCTCGTCGCCTTATTTTGTTTTTATTTAACTTAGTTTTGCAGCTTTTAAACAACAACATTTATTTTTTTTTTTTTGAAATCTCTCTGAGTAAATTAATTACTGGGCTGCCAACTACAACAAAATACATAAATTTTTTGCAAGAAATTATAAATTTCACATCTGATACAGACTTGGTAACCTTTGCGAGGGAACTACTACGTCATCAAACGGTAAATTATGCGCAAGGTGTAATCTTTATTTTATCATTCTTGGTTGGAACCGACAAAATTGGATTTGCTACAAATTCGATTAGCACAAAAAATCTGTTTTCTCTGTACACTTTTTCCATTTTACTCTCTAAGCTTCAAAAGGACCTTATAACTATTTTGTGCAATAACCACAATATATATATATATATACATATATATATATATATATATATATATATATATATATATATATTGTATTTTAATTTGAAATTTATTTGCTGGTGGTTTAGCTTGGTCTATATACGTATTCCATTGGCGCTTGAACCAAATCATCAGTAGACTTCAACCACAAATTTTTAACAGTCACAAACCCCTTACTTTATGCACAGACTTTCAAAAACTATATGAGAATTCATAAAATAATAATATTTTTGAAAATCACAAAGACAAAATAAGCTTAGTAGGCTTTGTAACTCATACAAAACCCAGCAAATAATTTATATTCGATATGAATCTATTTTATTTTTCTAAACCTTTATACAATTAGAAATCCATTGGATAACAATAAAAGTAATTACAAGGCAAAATGAAAAATAAAATCAAAAATTTAACATTTAAGAAATTTATTATTCGACATATTGTCATAATTATATTTTAATTTGAAATTTATTTATTTATTTATTTTATTATAGTTTTTGAAAGTCTGTGCATAAAGTAAGGGGTTTGTGACTGTTAAAAATTTGTGGTTGAAGTCTACTGATGATTTGGTTCAAGCGCCAATGAAATACGTATATAGACCAAGCTAAACCACCAGCAAATAAATTTCAAATTAAAATATAATTATGACAATATGTCGAATAATAAATTTCTTAAATATATATTGTATTCAGTAAATTATTATCTTAAAAAATAGACAACTATTTGATAATGAAAAATGAAAATATTATTGCCATGTTTTTAAAACATAAAAATTAAATTAAAATAGTTTGAAAAATATATGAAAAAATATGTGTTGGATATAATGTTTGGAACAAAATCATAAAGCAAATACATGAACTTTCGAGTAGAGACAAATAACTAATTACTGTTTTAAAGAATCATAACTGCTGCTTTTTTCCGTCCATAGACAAGACGGCACAATCGTTGAACAGAATTAGGGCATTAGAGTGAAAAATCCCAAAATTTGATTGAATATATAAAAAAAGAAAAATATGGTCTTCTGGTTTTTTTTGTTTTGAAGTCTAATAGTGTCTTCTATTAATTTGCAAAAAAAAAATTAAAAAATTCGAGCCACCACTTAAAAAAATCAATTCTAAAATTGTATTTTTTGTCTATTTACCCACTTTTCAATAGCTTACAAAAATGACTTAATAACAACAAATCCTTAACAAATTATGAAATTAAAATACATTTTTATTTATATTTAAAAGAAGAATATAATTTTTAAGCAAAAAAGAGCGAAAAAATATTTTGTTACAGTTTTAAGCTAGAATAAAGCGCTAAAATCCTGAACACAAAATGAATTTAATTGCATCATAAAGCAAAATAAAGGGAAAAGAAAAAGTAGAAAAGTCATATAATTATTGTTAATGTTTACAGAAAATAATTGACAAAATTTCATTACTTTGCTTTGCTTTTGTTTGTTATTTTCCGTTATATTTTAATGCAAATTAGGAATGAGAGCGTGAAACATTTGATTGCCTCAAATGTTGCTTAGAAAAATATGTGTGTATGTAATATATTTATTTGTTAAAATATATACAAACATATTTAAGTTTATTGTTTTTATATTTTTCATAATACTACCAGAAATATGGTATGTAAAAAATTTTAAATTAAATGGTTTCAATATTAAATATATTTTTGAAGAGTGAGTTGAAGTGAGTGTGTGTGATCTATTAAGTTAACATGTACATCTCCAATATTGATAAAAACAAAGACTTAAAAATTATATTATTATTATTATTAATTAAATATAAAATAATTTAATTAACCTGTTGCGATTTGGCTTTTCTTTTAAATAATTCTGATTTAATAGACTGCTGGTTGAATGCATGTGCGGAAGATTAGCAATTTGAAGGGTTTAATTATGTTAAAAGCGAAATAATTAATTCATCTTTTAACGAAAACAAATTAATGGAAAGTGTTTATTTTTTTTAAATGAAAATGAAGCAGTTTTGGAAACAAAGCAAATATAATAGAAGTTACTTCGAAAAAAATCATCGTCCGTGGTTAAACCAAAAATTTTTGTGTTCTGATAATGTATAGTTTTTGGTTATTATTTTTGCACTATAATTTATAAAGTGTAATTATTGTCAGTTATCCAGCACAAGTCAAAGTGTTCCTGGACCTTTGCTAGATCTAAATACAGAGAATTGTGAAGTTGTTGGTTCAAGTACGGCAGAAGCTTCAGCAATTGATTCAGAAGAAGTTGCGGTGAATGTAGGAAATGTTTCAATTGGAATTTCAGCTACAGACTGTTCAATAAAACGCGGTAGGCCACTAAAAGAATTTACTGAAACTTCAGTGAGAACAAAATAACGAAGAGTAGGAGACTTAATATCAAAGCACTCTGTTGGGGAACTTAAATTCGCAGCTGCAACGTTAAGGGAAAAGGCACATTCCACTTCTAAAGAGCAGACTGCGAATTTGAAATGTTTATCAGTAGCAAAAGCGTTAGCTCTATACATGGACTTAGATTTGACTGAAAGAAAGTATATTATTTTGCGAAAAACAAATAACGAATTGTACGCAAAGTGTCTGTCGTTTCTTTATGCTCTATAGGCCGAAAAAAATTTATTCTATCTATAACTGTAACTGAAGATTCAGCAGAAGTCAATTTAAAAGCTTTAATGCGTAAAACCGCGGAAAGTATACTTCAACTCGTAATTTATCCGAAAATGCGAGTAAACTCACGTTAATTTGCAAATGGGGTATGGATGGCAGCTCTGACCATAGTCAGTGTAAACAGAAGTTTGAAAATGAAATTCTTTCAGATGAATTCATCTTTATTACTTCCTTTGTTTCATTAACACTAATCTTACTAACATGTTTCTGTGAGACACATTTAGATGTTCCATTCAATTTAACTGGAGAAATATATAACATATCGCAACCAAGCTTCATGACTTTTATTTGACATATGTTTTGTATAATTTAATTTAAAAAAATTTGTATGTATTGCCTTTTTACATCTTTTATATGCCAAAACATAAATATGTAGCTGTAAATATGTGTGGCTTAGAGACACATACATGCAAAGAAAGCTCGAAAACTCTTTACGAGAAGTCGCTGAAGGGCTTGTTACACCCCAAATACGCCAAAGATCGAAGAATAAATTGCAAAGACATATTGTTCAACTAATGAAAGAAGTCCTTCAAGAAGGAATTGCACCTACTAATACCCAGAGTGCATAAAATAAACGCAAGAGGTGCTATTTATGCATTCCCAAAATAAGCCGTATTATTAAAAGCTGTTTCAGACTATAACACAAGTATTAATACTTTTGACGAAAATGCATCCTTGGTCTTATATTTGTTTAAAAAAATAAAAAAAAAACAATAACAACATGTCAGAGCTGCAATTTCCACAAAAGTATTAATACTTGTACTACAGTCTTAAGCGACCTTAAGCAATGCTGCCAAAAATGTAATAGTAATGTCAGCAATCAACATGCTGTGAAAGTTGTTTTATGTAAAGAATGTAATGAATAAAAAATAAAAAAAGACACGTTAGTATGATTTGTAAGTTTTTATGTCAGTATGATTAGGGTTAAGGTAATACTACTGAATATTTCTGCATCAAAAAATATAAAAATTAACTTCATTTCATTTCTTTATAAATAATGATAAATTCCTCATCAAAGGAAGATTTATGGTCCAATAGAACACCGTTATCTACACTATACTGTAGGTGAATTAAGTTTATTTTAGAAAAAGAGAATCTAGATATTATAAGAAATGTTTTTAATTAAACAGACCAATATTAACAACTTGGAATGTGATATCTTTGAGATAAATGGAGTTGTTCTTGAAGTTTCATACGAAATGCATTATACAATGGTAGATGGTGCGGTTGCTAATATCTTAAGCAATACAAATTCTGCAAGTAGGTTTTTCATCTGCAAAGCAGTTCCAACGGAAATGAACAATATTAATTTCAGCAAAGTTCCAAATACGAATACGGTCTTTCAACACTTCACTGTTGGATAAAATGTTTTGAATGCTTATTGCACATATCTTACAGAATTTCTTTTAAAATCTGGCTAATTGGTAAGGATAATAAAGAAATGTTTTTAGAAAATAAAGCCAGAATTCAGAAAGAGTTCAAAAAAAGAACAGGCTTAATAATATACCAAGTTCAGTCTGGCTATGGTAGTACCAATGACGGAAATAATGCACGTCGATTTTTCTCAGACAGTGATGTAGCGGCCGAAATAACTGGTTTAAAAAAGAAAATTTTGGTATTTAGTATAATATTGCTATAATGTGGCTTGCCAATAAATATAAAAACTTTCAAAGATCTTTTAAAACTGACAAGAAATATGTATTTAATTCATTATGGATGGTATTACATGCCAAGTACTGTACACAAAATTTTAATTCATGGAAGTGATGTTATACAATTTTTTAATTTGCCAATAGGTAATATGATTTAAAAAACCTTTCTGTAATTCAAATAAAAAGTAAATAATAAAACATTCTATTCTAAGCTGGTTGTCGGAAGAATCTTTAGAAGCAAATCACAAAACTTTGAGAAAGGTGCGGTTGTCGCATACTAGAAAGATCTCTCGGATAGACACTCATAAGGATTTAATGTTTCATTTGTTGCTAAGCTAAAATCCTTTTTTATCTTCAAAGAGGAGTACAAAGATTAAAAAAAATATTGAGTTTGGAGACATCCAAGTATGTACAAATAGAAAAACTCGTGAATAATGTTGATAGCATTTCAAGTAGTAATGATGATGATATTTAATAACAAAAACTTAAATTGCTTCGTGAACGTATATGTTATTTTAAAACTTTTTTATGAAATATGAAAAAGCATGTTTATATTTTGACGTAAGAGTGACTGACAATTCAAATTAATATTTTTCATGCGTAAAAGTGTGTGCAACTGAAAGACATTTAACTTAGTTGTGCATGATCATTCAAGAATAAATATGTTTTCAAAAAAATTTGCGTGACAGTCACGCTCACTTAAATGTGAGGGACAGTAAGTCAAAAACAGATCAGTGCACTTCCGTGCCATTATATTTGTACAAATATTTCAACTTTCATGAAATTCTGTTAATATTTGTAAAAGTTATTGCATATTTTCTTCAAAGGATACTTGACAGGACGAAAGGTCCTTTTACAGTTACGGTAAAAACTAGCCCACGATAAATATGGTTACGAAAAATATAGGTTAAGAGGGGTGGTGCTATACCGCATCTTTGCTCAGAGACCCAATTAGGTCCATTGTGATAAAAATATATATAATCTAAAAATGTCTCACTTAATATAAGTTTATAAAATTTTATTTTGGCGTGTCCTTGGCCCAATTTTTTTAAACTTGAATTTTGCTCTTAGATTTATACAAATATTTCAACTTTAATGAAATTCTGTTAATTTTTCAAAATCTTATTGCATGTTTTCTTCAAAGGACACTTTACAGGACGAAGGGTCCTTTTTACAGTTACGATAAAAACTAACCCACGAGTTGCGATTAATTTAGTTGCAAAAAATATTAGTTTATACAGTTTTATTTAGAAAAATATAGCAAATTCAAAAATTTTGTCCTTGGTCCGATTTTTTGCAAAACTTGAATTTTTCTTAACTGAGGTGAATGTAAATACTGTACCAAATTTGAGCAGCCTGGGTCGTTATATGGGTACAAAGCACTGTGCAACGTTTGACAAAATTTGCCAGTTCACACGGTTGTAAGAAATTTTGAGCACATTTTACTGGCAATATTGTAAGATCTGAAAATCGTCTGTACATAGCTTTAAGTTCTTAAGACGAATATAACGATACGTTAATTGTCGAAATCCATGCAGCCGCTTGGGAAATAAAGAGGTAATAGAGAAATTTACAAACAAAAAAAAATCTCGAAAAACATAACCCTTCTTGGCATTCGGGTAAAAAACACTCAACAAATCGTATCAATAACATGTAAATGTAAAAAATCAAAAAAAAAACAGACCACCTAAAAAATTAAAAAAAAAAACAAATCATTATTAAGAAGAATCGAGTGTTAATGCTTCCCGACTGTAAAAGTAACTATGTTCCGCACTACTGAACTTGTTTTTTCAGATTTTAGGAACTCGGGATTTTGATTTTTTAAATTTATTTGTTATTTTAAACAATTTAGTGTCCTGGGGGCCGATTCTGATTCAGTGATAACCATTTTCCATAATACTTTGTGCCTATGAAGCTTTTTATTTTATTATTGAAATATGTACATATCTATGTCACGTAAATAAATTAAATTATTTATTATTTACATATTGCAAGGTACTCGGGATGAGTATAATAGCGTAGACAGACGACAGCGTTAATTTGCATTAACTGTCTTAATTCATATTAACTTGTCAATTATCCCCATCCTAATGCGCCTTAGATTTACCGTAAATGCAGTAAATGAAATTGAATTAATACCGTAGACAGACGACAGCGTTAATTTGCATTAAGAGCTCACTAATGTGAATTAAAAATTTACCCTGACAGACGACTGTTATTTGCATTAAGTAAACAGTTAGCAAAATCTGTGCATCCCTTTCTTACCACACACTTCGATTATTTTCCTTGGAAATCTTAAAATAGAAAAATTATGTCTCGATTTTAATATTCTTTTTTTCTTTTTCTAAAAACAATTAAAATAAGTTTAATTTCCTGACTTTGAATCCATTTTAATTTTGAAAACGAAAACAATTTGCCACAATTTGATGGATGGTTGACAGTGTTACCGTGTTACCATAAGAGGGCGGTGTTATCTTATAGTTAAATTCAGTATTAATTCAGTTTCATTTAGTGCATTTACGGTAAATCTAATACGCATTGGAATGGGGATAATTCACAAGTTAATTTGAATTAAGACAGTTAATGCAAATTAATACCGTAGACAGACGACAGCGTTAATTTGCATTAAGAGCTCACTTATGTGAATTAAAAATTTACCCTGACAGACGACTGTTATTTGCATTAAGTAAACAGTTAGCAAAATCTGTGCATCCCTTTCGTACCACACACTTCGATTATTTCCCTTGGAAATCTTAAAATAGAAAAAATATGTCTCGATTTTAATATTCCTTTTTTATTTTTCTAAAAACAATTAAAATAACTTAAATTTTCTGACTTTGAATCCATTTTAATTTTGAAAACGAAAACAATTTGCCACAATTTGATTGATGGTTGACAGTGCTACCGTGTTACCATATGAGAGCGGTGTTATCATATAGTTAAATTCAGTATTAATTCAGTTTCATTTAGTGCATTTACGGTAAATCTAATACGCATTAGGATGGGGATAATTCACAAATTAATTTGAATTAAGACAGTTAATGCAAATTAACGCTGTCGTCTGTCTACGCTATAATACTGAATTTATCTATTTAAATATGGTAATACCGCCAAAAGTCGAATCAAAATTAAATTAATTTTTAATTTTCAAAATTAAAATGGGCTCAAAATCAGGAAATATAAGTTATTTTAATTATTTTTAAAAAAAGAAAAATAAATATTAAAAGTTCGACACAAATTTGTTCCATTTTAAGATTTCCAAGGAAAATTATCAAAGTGTGTGTACGAAAGGGATGCACAAATTTTGTTAGTTGTTTACTTAATTCAAATACTGTCGTCTGTCAGGGTAAATTTTTAATTTGATGTTAATGCAAATTAACGCTATAAGTAAACAATTTTATTAAAAACTTAGCGTTACAGAGTTAAGCTTAGAATTTGTTTCTTCCTTTTTTAAATTGGGTTAAATGTACGCTTCCAGTTGCAAGGTATTTTAATGTTTCCGAACCTCGTCTACGAACATAATTTGAAACAATACTTAAGTATGTTGTTCCATTTTCGTTCGCTAACTATGTAGTACAGTAATTTTGACTTATAGCGATTTCTTTTCTGACAAATGTGTTGCATATATGTTATATGTTTTACATTTTTGTGTTGGTTTGTACAAAAAATACAACTGTGGGAAAAATGTTCAATTTCTTTTCTGAATATGTTGCATGAAAAATATGTTAATATGTAACATATTTTACCCTCACTTTGAATAAAGTGAGGGTGTACATACTGCCATTTTTTTCAACTGTCGTAACGAAGGTTTTATTTTGCATATCATGCTTATAATTTCGAGAGAATGTATCTTAAATAATATAAAAAATATAAAAATTATTATTACAAAAATTTATATGAATAAATATTTATTTAAATATTGTGACTGTTTTGGTTTTTTTTAAACATAATTAGTGATGTCAATGTGTGCTTAAAAATCATAAGTGTGTGGAAAACCTCTCAAATAGCCTTAAAAATCGCTAATTAAGTGCAACCGTTGTAAATAAAAGCAGCTTATTTTGTTCGATTGTAGTAACAGAATATGTAGCACTTCGAGTGATTCTAGGTAACATTTAAAAATGCTACACTTATATAAGTTAATGTATTTTTAGTTTAGTTTTATAAAAAAAACATTTCTTTATTTTCACTTAATTTTATTTTATTTAAAAGCACATAATTAGAACTTAATTGCAAAGGTATAAATTTACAACTGAACTTAATTCTAGTTTTTAGTTCAAACGAAACATAAAATAAGATATTGGAAAATTGCATGGTAATCGTAATGTCACGCGCTGTTTACTGTTTTGCAACTTTCATAAGTTGTTGACCTGTTTAACCGTCTGCGCTAGTGTCAGCATTTTGGTTAATTCGTTGAAATTTAATAATAAGGGAAATAAACTTTTTTTGTGTTAACACCTCCCCTCTTAACACCGAGCGTCCTCGTTCGGTCAGAAGTACGGGATATCTGATATTCTAGTTATGCCGTTCTGTTTTGGCTTCCTCTTTTCTGATAGTTATGGCATTGATGTGTGTATTGATGGAACTGTGTTGATAATTGCTGGAGTGATTATTGATTTGCTTTTCCTCTTGCATGGTTTCATCTTGACTAATAGTGTAACTATAGAAGATAGCGTAATTATACAGAATCCAAAATTTACGGCTAGGCCTTTTGTGTGTTTGATATCTATCAAATCGATTGCTTCTGTGTTGTTTGTCCTTATTTCCTTTACCATTTCTAGGGACAAAGTTTCCTCTATATTTTGGTGCAAGTGTCTGGGTTGTAAAATGGCAGGTAGGGGTTGTACTTGTGTTCTTTCAAAGAAGTTGTAAATTTTACCAATCACAGATACAGATGCATTGGAGAATTGTATCACATAAGTCCCATTAAGATTCTGTGGTTCGTTGTTAATAAGAATTGTGCCAGTAAATTGGTTTAAAAGGATCGTTCCAGGTGATATTTCTTCCACAGTGGGGGTGCCTCGATTGTCTATCAAGCTGCAATTTGCAGGTTTGCTTTTGATCAGGTCTGATAAGCAAGCATCGGTTTCCAGGATGTCCAAATTATTTCTGTTGCATACAGTAATATTATTATAAATCTTGCAATCATTTCTCATACCATACATTACATAGTCACATAAAAGAATTTTTTTATACATTATTTTGTTTATGTATTTTCCAAATTTTATAGGTCTTACAAAAATTTTATTACATGCGTTTAAGTGTGTCATTGGGATACTTAATATATAAACAATTGAATTATGGTCAGATGCAATTTTTATTTCTGCAAATTCAAAAGCTTGCTCTAAATTTACAAATGGTATGAAATCTTCATTAATAACCTCTTTTACAATATTTATTTCATTTGATGTAAGAATAAAAGAATTTACTACACCTACTTTCGCCCAATGCATGGCATGTTGGATATTAATTATTTCTTCCTTTATGGTATTTAGTTTGTATTTCAATAGTGTTGTGGATTGTTCTTTTGTGGAATTACTATTATTTTTTCGAAAGCTTTCTAATAGGCTGTTTGTCACATGTGTCAATTCCTTGATTTTTTCTATTGTCAATTTGTTAATCACTACTTGTTTATTGTTATTTCTCAAAACTCTGTTGGTTTTTTGTGTTAGGATCTCTAGATCATCATGGTCAGGGTTTCCCGCAAGCCATTTCCACGCAGAACCAATAAAATTTAAAGATCTTTTTGTCTTTGGTTTTAGTCGGTCTAAGTAAGCTTGAAGTTCTGTCAGTTCGTGATTCAGTAAGGGGTGGAGAAAATGAGAAGGACCAATATCTTTCTGAAGGGTTTCTTTAAGATTGTCTATGAGTTCCTGGTATCCGTCTATTTCAATGATATGAATTAGTTTAAAAGTTCCTGTTTGTAATTTCGCCAGTCCGGAGTTCAGGGTTACTATTTGTGAGTTAGAGTAGTCCAAAATTTTAACGTCGGCCGAGACTAGTGAGAAAAAAAGTCTAAAAAATTTAGAATTGATTTAGTTCTTGATATTATTTTTGTGTATTGTTTTTCCTGATTCTGTTATAACTGTTGTGTTTTTGTCTTCTTTAATAATTTCTTTCCTATATGTCTTCCTAAGTTTAGAGCCTAATCTCCTGTTTTCTTTTACAAAAATTGTCTGTCCGGGTTCGTAAGTCTTCGGGTTAGTTTTTTTCTTGTTGTGATAACTAATGTCTTCTACTTGTTTCTCTGTGAGCCTTTTAATTACGTCCAATCTAATCCTTTCCAATTCTTGAGGATCGGTGGTGACTCTACCTAGAAAAAATGCTTCAAAAGGTTTCTTTTTAATGGTAGAATGTATGGAATTATTATATTCAAAAACTGCCATATGTAAAATTTCTGAAAATGTACTATGAGGATTTTCTGCTTTTAGACAACGCATCAACTCTGAGAGTGTAGAATGAAATCTTTCGATTTGTCCATTTGCGCTACTACTGTATGGGGGTATCTTGAATGTCTTGATCTTATACTGATTTTCTAACATAAAAATAATGGAAGTTGAACTAAAAGATTTTTCATTATCCATGACAACTATTTGTGGCATACCAAAAGAGAGTAGTATCTCTCTAAGTGGCTCTTTGATATCTTCAGTGGCTCGAGATCTTAATATTTTAACCTGGGGTAATTTAGAAAATTTGTCTATAGCAGTCAGTATGGATTTCTTTTCCGTGATGAATATGTCTATATGTACGATCTGTCCAGGGTATTGTGGAATCGGTGTTTCCTGAATTGTAGTCTTGTTAGGATGTCTGTCGTATTTATTTTCCTTGCAGATTTTGCAAAGACTAGTGATTTTTTTAATCTTTGAATGCATTTGTGGAAAGTAGAATTTTGTGAGGAGCTGGGTTTTGTTTTCTGCACTATTCCTATGAGCTCTGTTATGCTCATTCATTATTTCGCTCTCTTGTTCCTCTTTGCTTTTGAAATCTGTCACCATATTTCGGGAATACTTAACTCTATATTGTGCAAAGTTTTCTCTGTAAATTTCTTGCAATTTCCCCAAGATCCTGTCGGAAGTTTTTATGCAGTTAGTAACGGAAGGGTTTAAGAATTTCCTTAGAATGTGTGTAAGAGATTCTGTAGTAATATTGGGTTCGTTTATAATGTGTCTGTGGTATGTTGGAAATACTATTTCAAAATTATGAGATGCCTGATCTCCTTCGTTAGAAATAAAAATTTGGTTTTTAAATGCATTTATTGGGGCGTCCCACAGTGGCTGAAAATCGTTTTTCATTGGCCAAAATTCTGTAACTTTTGAACTGATCAAAATATTGAAGTAATTTTTATTTTAGTGGATAGATATTTAGTTGAGTTTGACTCAGTTTTAATTACATTAAAATTGATTGAGGACTTTTTAAGGAATTCTAGCTCAAAGTTGAACTTTTGAATTTTTTTAACTTTTAGAGTGAAATATGGGTTTATTATTTTTTTATTTATTAAAAAATTTAATATATGGAAATTAGTAATAATTATAAATATGTTTTGTAATAATGGAATTTATTTAATGTTACACTCAAAAAAAATTTTACACTAAAAAAAAAATAGTAAAATCAACGATTTTGCTATTATTACAGAAAAATTAAAAATTTTTTGCTGTCTAATTTGCAATTTTGTTTACACTCAAAGAATAGTTACACTTAAAAAAAAACTTTAATAATATTATCTAAAAATATTGCTATTACTACAGAAAAATGTATTATTTTTTGCTGTCAAATTTGATCATTTTAAAAAACATATTAAAAATAAAAACTGCAATAAATTTTAATAGCATTTGTAACAATGGTAGGTTCTGTTTATTATTATTTTTTACTAATAGTATGCTTTTCGTACCTTAAATAACAATGAAAGGCAATTATGATTATTATTCATTTGACTCAAATATTGATTGTAAATATTCCATATTTTGTTCTGTGCTATTTCTGTTCTTTAGTAGTTTTTTGGCTTCTTCATCTAAATCCCGATGTTCCACTTTCCATTGATTTCGAATACTGGAGATGAACGGATCTGACGTTGCCAATAATATATTAAATAGATCTTCATTTGTTGAATTTCGTGAAATTTTTCTAGTATTGTGCTCTCTATAAAATCTGTAATCCTTGTTTCTTTTTTCCTGAGCCTCCTCTGATAGATCTCCAAGTGGCACCAAATGATATTTAATGATATCTTCTCCATGATAAAGGATTTTATGAACTGTTGCAGACATATTTCTCCATGGGTAGTTGGTTATATATATTTTTGCAGTTTCCTTAGCATAATCTCCAAATTTTCTAGAGTCAATTTCTTCATTGCACGCAAGTACTTCTAGGATTATTTTAAACCTGAAAATAAGGTTTAAATCCACTCCTGTTATTTCAGATGCTGTTTCTGGATCTGAAAAGAATCTTCTTGCGGTATTGCCATCATTTGTATTGCCTGACCCTTGTTTTGGCTGATCTATAATCAATCCTAATTTGCGATATTCATCTAGAACATGTTTCTTTTTTGAACTTCTTAACTCTTTGTTGGTTTCGTTGTTTCTTATTGATCCTGAAGACCCGAAATCCAAATCATAACTGATTTTTAGTATGTGTTCCATAAGTCGTATTCTTGCATGTAGTGGTGATAATCCAAATTCATATGCATCGGTATTATCTAATGATTTTGTCGGGACTTGGTTTAATTGGGTTGATGTTGCTTGGCATATAATGCAGCTGGATGCAGCCTTCGTGTTAGTCAAAGCCTGACCTACTTTTCCATCTATCATTGTCAGCACTAATTGGTAGCTTACTTCAGTTTGCTGCCCATCTAACTGTAATTGTAATGGCTGTAGTGTTGCAATTTGGGCCTTGATATCACTAACTTCTTTGTTAATGGCATCATGAGTTTCTTTTTTGAATTCAAATTTAATTGGCCTGCAGTATTTCGTAGAAGATGGTGTCTCATTTTTCCAAATATCCATTGTTTGCGTTGTACTAGTCGAAGGCTCTGAATCTTCCAAAATCTTTTTCAATCGCAATGGTACAAATGATACCATGAACATATCTGAGTCCGAAATATTTTCACATACAGCTTGTTTGTATTGTTTTTGTCCCGAGGAACCATCACATCCCCATTTACAAAAAAGAATTAACTTTGTGTTTCCATATTTCTTTAACTCATTTCCTGTTATTGATTGTAGCAAGTGTTCGGCTGTGTGATCAAGTAGAGATTGTAGTTGTACCTCTGCCGAAATTGGTGTGATTGTAATAGTGTCCTTTGATGGCAAACAGTCTATTTTAGCAGCGGTTATGTAATGATATGCTGGATACATATTTGACCCTTTTTCAATCGCACGCAGTCTGAGCTTAATATATTGCTGTTTTGTTAATTTCAAATCCAGAAATAATGCTAATACCTCCTCTTTTGTGTACTGTATTGCATCACTCGGAGTTGGTATACTTTTAAGAATCCGTTTTGTTCTCACTGGACTAGCTTTAACAACTTTTTCAATGATATCCACTTTTGATAATTGGTTCTGTGATCGTAATTGATGTAGGAAAGATTCTTTTATATTTGTACAACCAATTGCATCGTTAAAATCTTTAACTTTCCGCCTCTTAGATCTATCACTGCAGTTGCCCATTAATGATTTGCGTGGTCTTCCAGCCTTATCTTGCTTTGCTGTTTCTGCAGCGACAGTAAGTTGGCCTTCTAACCAGTTTGCACTTTTTATATAAAAGTTTTGTTTACTGTAGCTAACTTCTTTGTAGCGTTTTTTTAGTGCTTTGACGAAATTAGATAATTGCTCTTGCATTTCGGTGCTACACGAATTTAAGTTTAATTTTATTTTAACGTAACTAAGAACATCTTCCTGGTTTTTGTTTCTAAAATACTCTTCGGCCAGTTCTTTATAACTGAAGCTCTCCATATTTATCTGAATATTTTTATTTGTTATATTTTATCCGTACAATTAAAGGATTAACTTATTACTGAGTAATCCCTTATGGAATCCGTAGTTTTATACATTTTTAGATACATGTTATTCACACATTGATCTTCAATTTCATAGCAGGTAGTGCTTAAATTGAACAAAACTGCACATGTTATTCAGACCTTAATATCAGGTAAAACTGATTAGTATCTCGCCAATATGGGGTTGTTTTTTATCTTTAGTGGTTTAATGTCGCCATTATTGTTATAAAAATGTTTATGACTTTGGTTGACCCTAACATTTGATAACAGGTAAATTCAGAAAGAGATCATATGTTTACTGTAGAACTTATTGTGATAATTTTATGACTTATTTTTTGCTGATCAAAACAAAGCCATTAAACCCTTTCGCAGGTATTATATTTAATTTTTTTCGTTTTACGTAGTCTAAAGTAAAAAAATACAAACTTTTAGGCAAAAAAGTGAAAATTTAAGACACTATTGTATACGAGTACTTATAGGGTTGTTTAAATTAATTTGAATTTTTTTTAGAGTAATTTCATTAAAATGAAAAAAGTGTTCTACCCACGGGTCGTCACGGGTGCAAAAGTATATATAGCGTTAAAGAGGACACTTTCACCTTTCTCCTGGTGGTATACGTTTCTTGTTCCCTTTTGTTCCCTAGAAGTTCTATTCCACTAAAATTTAAATTTGAGAAAAATATAGTATTTTCATAAATATTTCATAACGCCCGTAATATTAAACGCTAGAGCTGTGACCACTTACAACAACTAAAGACTATAGTCCTACCAACATTATAAAAAAGACCGCAGGCCGTTATCGATGATAGCTTGCGAGTAGTAACCATTTATTTTTGATAAAAAACAAAAGAAAAACACCTTTTTCTGAAATTAAAAAAAACGGTTGAGTTTGACAGCATGCCACGCCCACAATTATCAATAGTTTAACCTAAGTTTTTGGCTACATTAATCTGGATATATTAGCTACAAAAAGGCGTAAAAATTTTAAAAATCGGTGACAAAAAAAATTAGACTTTTGGCCAATGAAAAACGATTTTCAGCCACTGTGCGTCCGTAAATTGTATCAGGTTTTGTGATGAACTGTCATCGCTATGTTGAGTTGCAGTCAGGGTATTTATTTGTGGGTTGTCATTAGATGGTCTGGATAAAGCATCGGCCACTACGTTAGTACAGCCAGGCTTGTATTTCAATTCATAATTGAAATCTTCAAGGAATGCTTTTCCACCGTTTTAGTTTTAAGTTTGAATTTTTGTTGTTTAAGGCGTAGGTCAGGGGACGGTGGTCTGTGTAAATTTTTAATTTTGTAGAACCGTAGAGATAGTTTCTAAGTGATTTCAGTGCCCATAAGATGGCGAGAAGCTCTTTTTCGTTTGTAGCGTAATTTTCCTCGGTTTTACTAAGTGTTCTTGATAAAAATGCTATTGGTCTATTGTCCTGCGATAGTACCGCTCCCAAAGCGTAGTTTGAGGCGTCTGTTGTTAAAACAAATTCCTTTTTGAAATCTGGGTACACCAACATCACATCATCGGATGTCAATGTGGTTTTTAAAATTTTTAATTGCATCCATTGCCTCTTGGTTGAGCCTTATTTCTATTTTTTTTTTGAAGTATGTTTGGACGAACGTCCTGCCTCCCCTCTTAGAAGCATTGTCAGGGGCTTAGCAATTTTAGCGTAGTCCCTGATAAAGCGCCTATAGTAGTTTGAAAGTCCTAAGAAGGATCTAAGATCTTTCAGCGTTTTTGGTGTTGGAAAATTCAGAATTGCCTCGACTTTTCTTGGGTTAGTTTTTATGCCCTTGTCTGAGATAATGAATCCCAAAAATTCTACTTCGCTTTTCAAAAACTCACACTTGTCTAATTGAACTTTCATGTTTGAAAGTTTGAGAGTTTTGAAAATTGTATCTAAGTTCTTATAATGTTCTTCTTCGTTCTTAGAAAAAATTATGATATCGTCCATGTAGACGAAACAAATTTTTCCAATATATTCCCTCAATATATCGTCTAATGTCCGCTGGAATATAGAAGGAGCATTTCTCTAGTTCATTAGTCTAGTAAATTCATATTTACCATTGTTGACTGAGAAGGCTGTTTTCTTCCTGTCGGCTTCCCTGAGCGGTATTTGATGGAATCCGCTTTTGAGATCTATTACGGAGAAGAATTTATTTTGTCCAAGCTGGGGTAAAACGTCATTGATCTCAGGAATTGGATATTTGTCCGGTATTGTTTGCTCATTTAACTTTCGGTAGTCAATTACAATTCTGAATTTTTTCTTGCCAGATGCATCAGCCTTTTTGGGCACAACCCAAATTGGCGAGTTGTAGGGTGACCTAGAAGGGCGAATGATGCCTTCTCTTAGCAAGTCTTCAATTTGTCTTTCGACTTCTTCCTTTAGGTGCATTGGATAAGAGTAATATCGGGAATAAATAGGTTCATTTATTTTTGTCTGAATGTCTGCAACTACGGCTGTGGTGTATGTCAAATTCTCGTCTGGTTCACTAAATAATGATTTATGGTTGTCGATAACGTTTTCTAGTTTGTTCCTCTGTTGTTCCGTCAAGTGGTGTGTCCTAATATTAATGTTGTTTACTGATTGTGATACTTTTTGTTTTATTCGAATTTTAAGTGTTCCGTTTATTAGCATGTAGTTTTCTGCTGAGTAGATAATTGCTGAAAGCTCCTTTAGGCTATCGTTTCCTAAAATACCGTGAAAGGATATCAGACTTGGCAGCAAAAAGAATTTTATTTTATCGGCGTGTTTTCCAAATACGTTTATGAAAGTATGATGAGTGACTTTGTTATTTCCGCCAACCGAACTTGCGAAAAAGGAATTTTGGTTTGGTAAGGGATTTCGAACTAAACAGGGTTGTATGTAATTCTTGTTTGAGCTGGTGTCAATAAGAAAGTTTAACATTTTTCCATCATTCGTCCTACACTCGAAGTAAGGTAGAGACGAATTCATTAGCCTAAAAATGAATGTCAGCGAAGTCCTGGGTTTCGAATGGGTTTACGTTTTCAGATGTTTCTGGTTTATTTTGTAAGTACTCGTCCAATGTTGGGAGTTTCTCTTCCTCTTCGTAGTTTAGTGCTTGATCCCTATAGTATACGTCGTTAGTATTTTCGCTTTCCTCGGTCTCAAGATAAAAATTTCTTTGCAGCTTAGGAGGGTTTCGCAATTGTTCAGATTGTATAGGTGGTCTTTTTCCAAACATTTGGTTATTCTGAGCAGGTCTGTTCATATAATTGACAGCTCTTGTCCTAATTGAAGAATCCACTTCCATGGGCTCGGGACGTGGGAAAGGTTTCGGAGCAGTTGGTCTCGGAGGCATGAACATCGGGTTTGGATACCCTTGGGTTGCTTTTGGTTAAAGTTATTATGATATCCTGTTGGATTTACTGACCTGTGCTGATGGTAATTAAATGAAGGTTGCGGCATAAAAGCCAATTGGGGGTAAAAAGTTTTCCTAGATTTGTCTTGATATTGTGGCCTATTTGGTGGTGGGGGTAGTAAAGGCTTGTTAGTGTTGTTTTTATTAGTCTGGTGGTGTAGGTTTGCAAAATGTGACCTTGCGAATTGGTTTTCCATTTTCAAGCACAAATGGAGTGCTTGCGGAAGATCTTTTGGTTCTTTCATTCCTAAGTGAAGGAATAAATTGCCCCTTAAACCTCTGGTGAAGGCATCCAATGCCTTATCTCTATATGTTTGTGCTAGAAGGTCAAGTGCTTCTCTACCTATGTCTATGTACGACAGCTTATTCATTATAAGGGAAAGGTGTGAGTATACCCTTTGATAGTACTCCTGTATGGTACTATTACCCTGTACTAGAGTACTCATTTGATACTCTAACGTTGTCAAATCTCTTTTATCTGCGTAATGTAACGCTAGACATTTCGAGATACTGTCCCAATTTAAGGGAGTATTATATGATTCAAGTGCGGCGTCCGCACTACCTGTAATTTTGTTCCTAATTGTATTCAAAATTGCGAAATATTTTGGGGTTCCTTTGGCCGAGTCGTATAGCTTAAGAATTCTATCAACACTCTTTTTCCAAGAGCTGAATTCCGTATAACTGCCAGAGAATTCCCTTAGACATTTAAAAAAATCAGGCACTTTGTCCAAGTCAGTCAAGTTGTTCCTATACCTGTCTTCTATTATTTGGTCTTCGCCTGTAATGTCCGAATTAGGGTCTATAAAGTTTCTTATTGCTATTTGGCATTGTTGTGCGCAAATTCTAGCGATTGTCTCTTCTAAATTGTCATAATGGTTATCTTCACGACGTGCTTCCGGTGGATTTGGTGGATTGGGTGCATTTAAAATTGAAGGCCTGATTAGATTTTTTGGGTTAGACATTTTGAAAAATAATAAAAAAGTCTATGTGGTCACTATGGTCAGAAATAAAAAATTCTTCAAATGATTTTTTAATATTTTTGCCTATATTAGAATGTCCTGTAACTTAAAAAAAAAATATATATATATATGTATATGCTTAAATTTGAGTTCTTTAATTCTTTCTTTCTAATTCTTTTGTTTTTCTATTAACGAATTGATTCAATAGTCTGATTATTTATTTTATTAATTAATTCCCTTTTTTGTTTAATTTTACTATAAGTATGTGTATTAAAATATTGTTTAATTTTTTCACTTTTTCTGACTTATTTCTACTAGAGGGTCCCGTAGGAATCGTAGTAGTGGTTTTAATTTTATTATTATTCTTTCCACAAAAAGAAATTACTATTTTCTTAAATTCTTTGTCAATATGCTTTCAATTAAATTTTCTTTAAAAAAATTTTTTTTTTTAATTAACACTTTTAAAAACACTATGTAGGTTAAATTCACTATTAAGATTTGCTTGAATTTTTTCTGTTTAATTTTGTATACATTTTAAATATTTAAGTTGAGAAAATATCCTAAAACTATTCTTACATTGTTACAGCAAGCATCATTTTGGAGCTGGTAGGGGGTTGTGTCTTCCTTTTCTTTGTAGCAATACTTGGGTAACCTCTCTCTACACCAAGTTCTCCAAGCAGAACGTCCTTATTTTGCAGATGCCTGGGTTTGGGGTGTGAGTTTCTTCAGGATTCTCCTATTTTAAAGCCTGTTGGGTTTGTTCTCTGCAGCCTATGGGGTGCGTTTGTTGGGAATATCCGTTTTGATGTAGCCTATGGGGTACGTTATCCTCGGATTATCCCGGAGAGTTGGGCGTCAGTTAATGTATTTTTAGTTTAGTTTTATAAAAAAAACATTTCTTTATTTTCACTTAATTTTATTTTATTTAAAACCACATAATTAGAACTTAATTGCAAAGGTATAAATTTACAACTGAACTTAATTCTAGTTTTTAGTTCAAACGAAACATAAAATAAGATATTGGAAAATTGCATGGTAATCGTAATGACACGCGCTGTTTACTGTTTTGCAACTTTCATAAGTTGTTGACCTGTTTAACCGTCTGCGCTAGTGTCAGCATTTTGGTTAATTCGTTGAAATTTAATAATAAGGGAAATAAACTTTTTTTGTGTTAACATATAGTGTAACACATTTTCTTCAGAAAAGAAATCGCCATTAGCTGCACAATCAGCTTTGCACGACTTTTTGTGCAGATGAGTCAAAAATGCTGTTATCTTAAATGCACTTACCTGCCTAAATGTGCAGGTATACATACATGGTTGCATATATATGTAGGAACATTTTTTTAATGTGTGCAGCTAAGTTAAATTTTTTATGAGAATAATTAAAAACTGTCTTAAATATATTAAACTGCGCAGGTATAGAAAGTGCACTTAAAAAAGGATTTTGAAAAAAATTACAGAGAAAATATATTTTGTGCAGTTAAGACAATGTGCAGCTAACATTGATTTTTGGTATGAAAATATTTTAAAATTACCAAAATTTTTGGGCAGTTAAATGTGCAGGTATAGAAAGTGCACTTAAAAAACTAATTTGTATAGGATATTAAAGGACAGAAATTAATCATTTTAGGCAGTTAAGTCCAAAGTGCACTTAAACGAAAGGCAGCTAATTCAAAACTACTGTATAATCTTACTACCTTTTCGGTAGGATTAGTGCTTTAAATGTATCATGCAAATCGCTAAGTAAAGGTTTTATTTATTCTTTATTTGAAAATATTTTTTTTATACATGTATTTATTTATTGTATCTTCAAATATGAACTAACAATAAGTAATCAAACCTTAAAGCTAAAATATAATTATTAGACCCGACCAGAGTCGGACATAAACTTAGAGAAAGTTATAAATAATACATAAGTAGTGATAATCAGAAAGGAAAAATTAATGTATTTTCAAGCAGTCCCATCTGGAGTGTTTAGTATTAGAGCCCTTGTATCCCTCTTTTTTAAGCGAATGTGGCCAGTAAAGACAAAATATTACGAGCAAGCGGATTAGGATGTGACTCTAGTTTTTTAAGTATTTGCCTGCGTATCTTGGAATTTCTTCAGTCACTAAATTTAAATCACGATGTAAATTTGAATTATTAATGTATTATGGTGCAGATGTTATTAACCTTAAAATTTTGTTTTGTCTTCGTTGAATTCTCTCTATATTGGAAGCTGAAGCAGTGCCCCACAACTGGAAACCGTAAATCTTGTAAATGCTATCTGTAATCACTTATGTTCGTTTACTTTTATTCTTCATGCATACTAAGGCAGGCTCTATCATCGGCAAATGTAGAAGTGAGTATATAAGTGCTCACAGGCATATCACAAGTATAAATCAAATATAAAACTGGCACCAGTATACTCCCTTGTGGTACACCGGATAACATAGTTTCGGGCGTACTCATAAATTAGCCTTCCATAACAGAAAACTTCCGGCCTAAAATATAACTTTCTAAAAGTTTTAGAATGTTATATGGTAGATATGTCTTTAATTTTAAAATTAGGCCATCATGCTAAACTTTATCAAATGCCTGAGAAACATGAATAAACAGGGCAGAACAATACTTTTTTTCTTCATAAGTTCTTCTTATAAATTGAACCAATCTATGCGTTTGTGCAATGGTGCTATGCTGACTTCTAAATCCAAATTGATGGCCAGGTATACACCCACTATTAATTGGAATTGGGAACAATTTCTCTTACGCTCTTTTTCGAAAAGCCTTGAGATTGTTGATAGTAGACTTATTGGCCTATATGACTCATCCTTGGTAAGATCTTTGCCAGGGTTTGGAAGTATTTTAACCTTGGCAAGCTTCCATCTGTGTGGATAATACTCCAGTCGTAAAATGGCATTAAAAATTAATAACAGGATTCTAATTGTAAGATGAGGCAAATTTATCAGCATCTGTTTACTAATTCCATCAATACCTGGAGCTTTCATCGGGTTTAGTTCGGAAATTAATTTTTGTAAATCACGCGTCTTAAACTTTATGGATTGAGGGTGTAGTGCGACTACACTCGGCAAATCAGCAACTCCAGTACATGTGTTTGGCGTAAATACTGGTTTTAAATGCTCAGCAAATATTTTACCTTTTTCAGTATCGCATCTTGCCCAACCTCTGGTAGATGTGCGTAGAGGTGGCTTATACTCGACAGGTGTTTTAAGCTTTTTAGCAGGGCTCCACAAAGAGTAATTAGATGCTGGTGTGACATCAAGACCTTCCAGATAATTTTTAAAAGATGTAGTTTTTTCAGATGCAAGCAGCTCTTGGAGTCGTTTAGTGCACTCTTTAAATCTCATTTTGTGTTGAGGTGATCTGTGCTGTTGCCATTCCCTTCTAGCTCTTCTTTTTTCACGTACGAGACGTTAAATGTCTGTAGAATAAATTCTGTTAAACCCAATCTGCGGATGGGGTGTAAAGGCATGTTCAGAAACCTGTTTAATATTTTCGCTAAGATTGGCACTATTAGATTCAATATCATCTGGTGTTCTTAGCTTAATATTTTCCGTACAATGACTACTGAAGTATTTTTTGAACGCGATTGTTCATCTTCACATATGGGTCAGGTAAGGCACTTCATAATGGGCTACAAATTGTAACAATCGTGGGATCGGACGAGAGATATAGAGAAGCTTCAACTTGAATTAAATCCCTAGAGATATTTTTTGTGACGCCAAAATCTATAACATCGGGAATTTTTTGTGTGTCAGTAGGCCAGTAAGTGGGCGTCCAAGCCCATTTTTGAAATTGTGTTGAATAATGCTCGACCTCTGGGTGTAATAAAACGCGAAGCCCAGAACGTTTGTTTTGAATTATAGTCGCCAGCTGCTACAGAACAAGGTCCAAGAGATTTGTAAAAATCGTCATACTGATTCTTAGTGATTGAAAATCTGGTAGGGGAGTAAATTGATGATATCACGAAATTTGTACAAAAATTTTCTACAAAAATATTCGTAGCTTGCATATATCCTTCACTAACGTTGTCAAGGATATAGTGCTTGAGTCTTGACTTAATTAGAATTGTAGATCTAAAGCATGCTCTTCCTCTCGTGTCCTTTGTATCATATAAGCAGCGGTGCCAACTATTTGCAACCCAAACGCGCTACTGTTTTTCTCAAAACGCGCTACGTTACAACAACATTGTCAACTATTAATAGCCAAAACGTGCTATTTCCTAGCGCGCTGAATTAAATTTTAATAAAAGCCGATGTACAGTTTTTCAGATTTTGCAATATTGCTTCTTTGAAATTATTTCCTAAATAACTAAAATCATTTACTAAAGAATCATAATCGCCTTCCAAATAATCCAGTTCCTTACTTTTCGTTTTAATTTTATTTGTCAAACTTTGTAACAACATACATATAAGTTGTCAAATACTTTTGCGATGCAAATGCTTTTTGTATTTTACCTAGAATATATGCTTAATAAGTTATTTAAACTTTTTGCTCATTAATACATATTTTTAGCTGTGAAATTTCAAAACCATTTGCATTTACAACAGTATTTAAATGCGTTTTAATTCTAACCACAGTCAAGGTAATTAATTTTATTTGTGACAGCGGAATCAATAACCAACTTGAAAATTTTTATCATAGTTTTGTAGTACCAGAAATTTGTTAAACTTATACAAAAAAGTAAAAAATATTAAACTGAAATGATGTTATCGACTTTATTCAAAACGCGCGAACTTAGCGCGTTTTTTATAAAAAAAATCTTTCGCATTGTTAATCATATAAGTGCATATAATAATCATAAAAATTAATAATTAATATGATATTATACAATATAAAATATTTAAGCACTATATATAAAAAATCTATCAACACTTTATCAAATCAAAAGCATTTATTCTATGTTAAATTGCAAGCAATATAATTTGAATAAACTCTTGCCAATGATCTTAATTCTTAATTCGAAAAAAATTGGCATTGCTGCATATAAGGTGTAGCCATAAATTTTAAAACGGCTTCTCGAAGTCAAATGAGTTTTAGAGACAAACATTATATCAATATTTTTTTCCGTGAGGAAGTGCTCAAGTTCATTTTTATGTTGGCGAATGCCGTTTGTTAACTAATGCTCTGTATTCGTATTCGCAGCATTTCTTGCATCATGCTAGTCATATATGAAAATATATTTAAATTCTTTTAATTTTTCTGAACGAGAATCAGAAGAACTATGAAATCGTGAAAACACTCTTCCTGTCATAGTTTCAAAGAACGAGAATCGACCCCTTGTTAACTCGTATAAACAAACATATATACTATATGTATATATTTTTTTATTCTCCTTATATTTTCCTTTATTTTGATACCCTACTCCAAAGTTTTCTTAAATTTTGTCATTAACATAATTTCATGAGAAGTCCCAGCCAGTTATAAAGACATTTTTAAACAAGTTTTTTATTCCTAATTAAATTTAAACATAGCTGATGTAAATTTTTGTAATTCATTTTTAATTTCTTTTGTTTTGATACCACACTCGATAAATTTGTTAAAAAAATTTTTAACGTGTTACTATTTTGCATGGAAACCCACCATTTTGTCTTTTTGCTTTTGAGCGCCTATATAAGGACACTTGAGTTCCTAAAACGAATATAACGATACCAAATTTCCAAAATACATGCAGCCGTTTGGGAGATACGTGGGTATAAAGAAATTTACAAACATATGTATAAGAAACGCGGGAAAAACATAACCCTTCTTGGCAGTCGGGTAAAAATAAGTAATGACGTTTGTGCAACACAGCGGTCTGCATTTTATCATAGCGGAAAAATTATGATATAATAAACACTACCCAGTAAAAAAAGAGACTCAAAAAAAGTCATGAAAATGTAGAGTTTTCGATGCGGAAGTAGTGAAAATTTCGATGCGATCTAATGATTTTTACATAGGGTTGTCATTGCAAGAAGTTCCCTTTTTCGATGCCTGGTCACTGAATTGGAAGCGATATTAAGAAAAATTCCGTTTTTTGTGTTCTATGATAATATTTTCATCTAGGAAGAATGGTAAATAGTTGCCTATTTTAACAATTCGTTTCTTTTTATACGAATTTAAACTCGAAACAGTGTTTTCATGTAAATTTAAGCAAATAACTTTTAAATTTTCCACTAAAATTAGTTCATAAATTTTTTTAAAAAAATGATTTTTTTTAAATTCTGGTGAGTATTTTCTAACACTATGGAGGAGTTACAAGGTTTTGTATGATTAAAATAAGCTTCTATATGGTATTTAGCTCACTCTCGGCAAATTAAAAATATCGATTTGTAGGAAGCAATGAAAATGTAGTTCCACTAGAATGACTTCCATTTTTTTTCACTGGGTAGATATACCAACGGACGACACAATCATCCGTATTCTAGAATATAAATGTAAATAATTTTATTAATATTCAAAGAAAATGTATCAAAACGTCATACAAAATGCATTAAAACACAGCCATCCACATACTTACATACCCAGTAAAAAAAGAGACTCCAAAAAAGTCATGAAAATGTAGGGTTTACGATGCGAAAGTAGTGCAAATTTCGATCCAATCTAATGATTTTTACATAGGGTTGTCATTGCAAGAAGTTCTCTTTTTCGATGCCTGGTCACTGAATTGGAAGCGATATTAAGAAAAATTCCATTTTTTGTGTTCTATGATAATATTTTCATCTAGGAAAAAGGGTAAATAGTTGCCTTTTTTAACAATTCGTTTCTTTTTATACGAATTTAAGCCCGAAACAGTGTTTTCATGTAAATTTAAGCAAAAAACTTTTAAATTCTAGACTAAAAATAATGCATAAATTTCTTTACAAAAATAAATTTTTTTAAATTCTGGTGAGTATTTTCTAACACTATGGAGGAGTTACAAGGTTTTGTGTGACTAAAATAAGCTTCCACATGGTTTTTTGCTCATTCTCGGCAAATTAAAAGTATCGATTTTTTGGAAGCAATGAAAATGTACTTCCGCTAGAATGACTTCCATTTTTTTCACTGGGTACATATGCATAATTAAATGATACATGAAATTAAAAACAGAAACGAAATCCATTTAACTAAAGCTATGTACAGACGATTGTCAGATCTTACAATATTGTCAGATCTGTCAATGTGCTGACAATGTACTGGCAATCGAAAATTGCCAGTGCAATATTCCTTGTCAGTTCACACTGTTGTAAGAAAATCTTACAATTTATTGCCAGACGGTTGTATGACAATAAAATCATCTGACAAAATTGAGAGTCGAAAAATTGTCAGTTCACACGGTTGTCATATGCACAAATTGTTATGCGTTGCCAGACTCAAAGCATTTGTTAGAAATTATTAAATATCAATCGTTTGTGATTGTTTTAAATGTAAAAACTGAAAGTATAAATTATTATGGACCATAAAGAAGCAATTGCAATGATTTTGTGTGCATATATTTTACTATAAACTTTTTTTATAATCAAGCGTGTGCAGTGTTGCCCATAGAAATAATTCTCTTACAATGACGCCATTGTCAGATGCATAAACTTTGCACATCTGACATATTAAAATGTCTGACAAATATCTGGCAATAATTTTTAATGTTTTCACACGATTGTAAGATGTGTGACAATTTTTTTTTCAGCTGCTAGTCTTCCAATGGACTGTCAGTTCACACGGTTGTAAGAAATTTTGAGAACATTTTACTGGCAATATTGTAAGATCTGACAACCGTCTGTACGTCAAGATACAGCAAGTTGTCAAAATGAACTGATAGAACACTCTTTAATTTAAATTTTTTAAATTTTAGTGTTAATTTTTGTAGTCTGTATATCGAAATTTTCAGCAAAAGGTAACTCTTAGAAATATTTAATCATATTGTCTTTTTAATATTCAAAACATTAAGAAGTATGTATTGGTTGTGCTTTTTCCATAAATATGTTCTTCAAACTACAACTAATAGGAACAAATGAAGATAGAGTAAACAAATATCCTTTAACATTAATCTTTTCCATTTGTTTTCTGTTTTTTTTTAATATAACGTTCGTTTCCAAAAAGGATAAAATATTCTAGTTACATTTGACTCGTCAGGACCAAGTGTCTTAAAAGTTGGGTTTTAAACAAATTTTAGGAACAGAATTTAAATATATTTAGCAATTTGTGAAAAATTTTTAATTCAAATACCTGTAGAGGTAGGCAAAGTTTGTAGCGTTCGTAATTGTGAGTAAAATTTTATACAAAAAATAAAATTTATAAATATTTTTTATTATTTAGTATTCAATGTTTGTCGAGGTCATAATCGTAAGTAATGCTTTATTTTCAGAAAAAATAATTGTTATGGCTTAATATATCTGTTTATGCAGAAGTTTACCAAAGATGACAACAATTTGCTAAAAAAGATAAAAATCCTGTGAGACAAAAAGATATCGGAACAAAAAGAAAAATGGAGGTTTTCTGGTGAGTTCGGATGTTTAAACATAGGCTACGCTACGTCTGTTTTAAATGAATTTTAGAAAATACAAATCGTCTATTTCCAAATTGTTTTTGTTTTAAATTCGGATGCTAGAACACATACTATTAATTTGTATTTTCTAAATTTCAAACTAAAGAGGTGTAGCATTTGTTTTAACATCCGAACTCACAAGAAAACATGTGGAAAAGATGTGGAACATAGACGAATTTAATTTTAATTTTTCTTCTCTTCTTTCGAAACACGCATTAATTCATAAAAATATTTCATACAATAAGAATTGAAAATACAGAACTTACTACCGATTAAGAAATTATTCTTGATTAAAATTCACTCTAGTTCAATTAAATTTAATATGTACCACTTGCTGAAAATTTTTTAAAAATGATGATGGGCCCTAAATCATTTTGTAATATCCTAAACTGCATTGTTATATGTATAAAATAAATACATACATAAAATTTCTTTATATATTTTTTACTCAAATACATTGCTATGGGAAAATATGTCATGTAACGAATATTACGTTACGTATCAAGTATTGCTTGTATTGTATTGTACAGATCAATTTAAGTTTCGTGGTCTAGAAAAAGCGTGATTTATTTCGCAGAGTTATGCGTTTTCATAGGTGCGAATGAGCACCTCTTCTTTTTGGTAACGTTCGTATCACTTTTTGTTTGCTCATATCTTAGAAACCTATTCATGCAAAATTACAAATTTACCACTAAATATAAAACCAGTCCAATGCTGTTAAAAAATTACAAAATGAACAAAATAATATATTTACATTAGGTTTTCTTCCCCATTTAAGACGTACGGCAGTTACGTTTGTCACCCTGGAAATGACCTTATATAATAACAAAAATTCAAAACTTAAAAAACCCCCGAATATATCTAGAGAAGATGCGATATCTTCTAAACGGCTGGACCGATTTTCTTGAAACGTGGTTAAGAACCCTCTCGGTCAACTCACCTTTAAAACAGAAAAAACTTAATCAAAATCAGTGGACACGGACAGACACACAGACACACACTAGAAACTTTTAATACCCCTTTTTTTAGTCCGGGGTTAAAAACACACTAATTTTAAAAATTTCAAGTGTCAATATAAATAATATGTCAATAATATGGGTTAAAAATACACTAATTTTAAAAATTTCAAGTGTCAATATAAATATGTAAATACAATTGTATGTATATTACATGGGATTTTAATATTTTTCGTTGCTCGTCTTAGAACACCCTTTAATTTTTAACTCTTATGTATTTGTTGCTGTAGCGGCCAAGGTTTTGGCAATTTAAGCAATGATTTTATGATTAAAGGAGGTGCAATACATTAAAGTCCTGCACAAGACCATTTATAAGAAATCCTTTACAACAGCGAAATATTCTAAAACAAACGCTAAACAACACTGTTGGCAAAACATTTGTTTCAGTTGTTTGTCTCGCCAACAGTGTTGTTTACCGTTTGATTTAGAATATTTTGCTATAGTTAAGCATTTAAAAAATCTCTCATGTCTTGAAAGGTCTTATAAATGGTCTTGTGCAGGACACTAATTAATATATATTTGAAATTAAACTCGAATGCGAATGCGAAAGTCTTATATAATATTAATTTTCTTTCTTTTTGCTTTTCATTCACATCAGAACACTCCAGCAGGTACCATCAGTTCTACAACAAAATACAACAATAAAAACCACACATTTTGTTGATAAAAACAAACAGATTGGTATTAAAACTTGCATGTGATTTTCTGTGTGTATTGAATTGGGTATTAGGGTAACATTTTTTTGTACTTATAATTTCTGCTATTTTTTCATCTATTCATTTTGACCTATACATGTATGTGTGTAGTTCACTTTACCTGTATTTTTTCATATTAAAGTTTAATGTTGGTTTTTGTTGGTTTAAGGCTTAAACCAAATGCTGTTATGTTGTGTTATGTGTGCAACTCACTGTATATTCCTTTTTGTTGTTTTTTCTATAGGCAGATGTTTCTTACATCCCTGAAGGAAATATCGATGGTGAAAATCTACTGAGTCGCTTTTGACTTTGTCACCAGTACTACTCGCTAATTATTCCAAATACATACAATACCTTGTGCTATAGACATTTAGCATGTGCTTGTCATTGCAAATCTACTAGTAACACTAAAACAATTGGCTGGGTACTGCCTACGTAGTTCTTAAGGCAACATAGAGACACACCAACCAGACATTTACTGGTACATTTCTATACCTTACGTACATACTAATTTATATACAGTAGACCACAAAACTAATGACACACCACCATATAATTAAAGTTGTTCCTTAGGTCTTTCTTTTTATTTAAAAAATTAAGCAACAAAAAACGACTAAACACGCACGAGCAAAGCATAATTAATAAATTAACTCAAAAAATTATGAGCTTAATTTCGTAATGTGGAAAAATGAAAAAAAAATATTAGAGAAACATCATAAGGTCAAGCCGCAAAAGTATGGACACACTTTATAATAATGGGAATTTACTTTAACAAATTATAAAATTTATGCAAAATATGCAAATTATTAAAAATATGTAAAGTACACATTTAGACACTCATTCAAAATTTTTGTCGTTTGCGCTCTAATTTTAATCTAATTTTTTTAATTTGACTTTTGCTTTTGATTACACGCTTTCCTGTTTTTTGTTCGTTAAACAACCTCAAATGGCCGATTTGAGTGAAACCTGGACTTTGATAATTGTGCTTTCTTTTGTCTCGCTGACACAGTCATCAAATCCTCTTTATTTTTATTTCGCGTGGTATTATTTTAACTTAATTTCAATTTACACTTTGTGGGCATTCGCTGCGATTTTTGTAAATAAATGGTAAAAATTTGTATTTTTGTTTTTAATACAACACAACACAACAAATACCTCCATTTAATTTTGTACAAATTTTCATGTGCTCAAATGTATTTTTCTTCTATACTTTGTGGTATCATTCGCTATCTGCTTTTTGTAAGTTAAAAATTAATATGTTTGTATGAAAATTTTTAAAATTGCGTCGATAATCACTTGGAAACTAATTTTAATCACTTTTTTAATACTAATAACCTTTTAGACATTGTGTATTTTAGTTCAACACTTCAAAATCTTTCATTTAATTTTGTAAAAATGTTAAATTTTTCATTTCACTAAGTTTACACTATCTGTTGTTTGCTTTGATTATTGTACTAAAAATATTTAATAACAATCACATTATAGTTGACCCTTTTTAACAGTGAGCAAATCAGCGGATTTTATTTTTTTCCATACGTCACTATCTACAACTCTGGTGGTGGAAAGTATGAATCGCTAAAGGCAGCTAACAAAACAGCTGATAGTTTTTGTTGATTAAAACTAATGCAAATGCTTCTCAAAATTTACGTAACGTTCACGGCACGTCTCAATCTGTATAAAATAGATTTTCCTAACGTTCTTAATATAGCGTCTATGCCTGATATAATATCAAATATATTTCCATCAGCAAACGTTAAATTTCATAGCAGAGAGAGTCATATTACGTGTGGACTGCAATATTAGTATTATATTAATAATATATCAGATATTATAATATTGTTTTCATAATATATATTTAGAAAACAACATTATGATATCAAGTGTCAAAAAACGCACATATGTATACATAGATACGAGAAAAGAAATTTGTGTGTTAAAATGAAAATGAATATTTTTTGATAAACAGAAGCTGAAATGTTTTAACTATACACTAAAAAAAATAACTAAAACTTTGGAAAATTTTCAAAATTTTAATAAAAAAAGTTTTCGTATGGCGCCAAAGCTGTTTTTTACTTGTAACCAGTAAAATATTTACTAAATTTCTAGTTCATTAATGAACTAGTTTATAGTAATTATATTTTCATATTTAAGTAAAATTTTCCTAAAATTAAGTAAAATTTTCCAATAAAATTCGGAGATTTGCAAAAAAAAAATTTTTCGTCTTTGAGCTCAAATTTAGTAAGTTTTTAATTTTTTTTAATTCTGGTACTTATTTTTATTTTTAATTAAATTCTATACCAAATGATATATTATTTATTATATCTTCATATTATATTTTTAATTATAATTCACCATACATACATATAAATTCCTTGAGAGGAGACAAGTATTGAACCGGCAACCTTCTAATTGATAAGCAAGCATTCTAACCAATTGCCTAACAAGGCAGCCTGAATAAGCATTGAAATAATTGAGTTTTAAAATTTTATTTTATTTACAACAAAATAAATTTGAAGTACAAATATTTCTCGAAACTATGAAAAACTTACTTACATTTTTTGCTTAATGCAAACAAAACATGTATTCTATTCTATATTTTTCTAAAATTTAGAATAACTTTTTATATCTTTCAAGTAAGTCAAATTTCATGAACTAATCAGGAGTAATTCATTTCCTAAAGTTTATTTTTTAACGAAATTTACTAGTTCTTAATATAATTTCCTTCAGTTTATAACCATTTTCCTACTCTTAGTAAATATTTTCTTTAAGTCTTTTTTTTCTTTCTTTAAATTTATTGTGTATTTTTATGAACTATTTTTGAGGATATGAACTTTTTATTTTTTACTCATATTAAGTAATTTTTACTCGATTTTTGTAAAAATTTACTTGAACTTAGAAAAAATTACTAAAACTTAGAATTTTTTTTAATTGAATTTAGGAAAAAAAAATTCTTAATAATAGTACATGTTTTTTTTGAGTGTACATGATGTATTAAGGAAATACCAAAATTTTTTATAAAACACACAGTAATATTAAAATAATCGAATATGTTCACTGCGCGGCTACCTGATAATTATGAAATATTATGATATTTACAAGAGTACGTTATCCTCTACATAGATATTAATATTAATATAAATATATTTTTCTTCTCATTCTGCCGACGTTCTATTTCTTATTATAGACGCTATGTTAGTGGCGTTTGTAAACCAATGATGGTAATATTGTATGTTAAATCGAATGGGGGCATTTTGGCTCTGTTTTTTGTACTTTTATTAAACAACTTAAAATAATACATAAATATATGCATTGTATATAGTATTGGGTGTTTTTTATTGAGGTATAGAACTTTAAGTTGGCATCACTTTTTTAACTGGCGGCCATTTTGTCAGCTGTCAAGTGATTAATATTTAGTTTGGTTTGCCATTTCATCATGAACAGGTTGACAAAAGAACAACGCTTGCAAATCGTGCAAATTTATTTCGAAAATAATGGTTCAGTTCGCGAAGTTTACCGCAAGCTCCGTCCATTTTATGGTCGACATAATCGTCCATCAGAGCAATTAATTCGGTTAACCATAACAGTGCGCACCGAAGAAACAATTGCAGCTGTAGAGCAAAGTGTTGAAGAGGACCCGAATGAATCGATTCGCCACCGTGCACAGCAATAGAGCCATGATAACCGACTATTTTGTTCCCGAATTGGATGGCATGAATGTGGATGAGTTGTGGTTCCAAGAAGACGGCGCTACATGCCACACAGCGCACGTCACAATCAATTTATTGAAGGAAATATTCGATGAGCGCATAATTTCGCGGAATGGACCTGTCAATTGGCCACCAAGATCGTGTGATTTGACACCATTGGATTATTTTCTTTGGGGATATGTGAAGTCGCTCGTCTAGGCCAACAAACCAGAAACGTTAGCGGACTTGGAAGCCAACATTCGTGGCGTTATTGCCAACATACGGCCCCATATGCTCGAAAAAGTGGTTGAAAATTGGACCTGTAGAATTGGCTTCATTCGAGCCAGCCGCGGCGGCCACATGCCCGAAATCATATTTAAACATTAATGGCATAAAATTATCCTTCCAATAAAGCCAAATTGATGGACATTAAAACGATTTTCTTGTGTTTTATTTCAATTCGAAGTTCTATACCTCTAAAAAAACACCCTGTATATGTTAATACTTATGTTTATAAAAATATATAGTACATATTTATATGTATATAATTAAAAAATATACATTTATGTAAATATGAATGGGTGTGATGTATAAAAAAATTAAATGGTATCAATTGTGTACGCACATATGAAAAAAATTATTTCTTTGTAACGTACATATCGTTGGTCACAAGTAGAAAGGCCCTAACTCAAATAATTGTCATTTTACAGGAGAAAGTAAAAACATAATCACCCCTATCGTGAATAAAATGTGAAATTTTTGTTCCCATGAAATTTTCATTCCCATGAAGTGTTCATTCCTCATGAAGGGAAGTTTGCAATCGTAAGTTTCATGGGAACGTTCGTTCCTGCTATAAATGCGTAGTGAATGTAAAAAACGGGAAGAAGACTTGTAAAGCTTCAAAATTAATTGAAAATCAAACAAATTAAGTATAATAATAAGAAATACACAAATTTTTGGTTTCAAATGAAATGTTATAGAGTGTAAAGTTGTGTTTTTAATTATTTTATGTGCCGTGCAAAATATTTTTTACTATACCACAGCCATACAATTTACTGCATGTGAACCAGAGAGTCATGTTCAATGAAAAAAAGGTGTTCCAGGGAATTATTGTTTCTAATCGTGGACATTATTTATTGATCCTGCCCTAAAAATAATTATTTATAAGTTTTAATATATAATTGCAAGTACAATATTGAAATTACGCAGTGTATTATTTCAGTTCGCCTGCAAAAATAAAGTGAACAAAACTAAGGTTAAAGTGAAAAAATCCATGTGAAAAATATTATTCACGATAAGGGGAATCAAGAAAGGGAAACACATTTCAGGGGAAAAATTATTCACGATTGCAATTTGGTATGGAAAAGGGAAAATATTTCGAGGGAAAACTGTTCAAAATACTTCAAAACAATGTGTCTATTTACATAAATTAAAGAACAATCTGTCATTTCTTAAACTAAATTGCCTTAATATATAACTTTACTTTTGCGGCTCGAGCTTACGATGTTTCTCTAATATTTTATTTTACTGCATTTACGAAATTAAGCTCATAATTTTTCGAGTTAATTTATTAATTATGATTGGCTCTTCTGTGTGTTTAATCGTTTTTTGTTGCTTAGTTTTTGAAATAAAAATAAAAATCTAAGAAACTTTAATTATATGGTGGTGGTGGTGTCCGTAGTTTTGCGGTCTACTGTATATTGACACGTTTCACCAGAAATACACCACATTTGTTTTCTCTCTTTCTTTTATACTGACGAATAGAAGATAAATTGTAGACAATGTAAGTACTACTAAAATTTTAGTTTTGACATAAAGACACTTGGGCCCAGTCTTACTGCAGGGATAGTTATGTACTTACACATACATAGTTATCGCTCATATACTCAAAAACGTCATAACTCAAGAAAGTAGTTTGCCAGAATTTAAAGTTTTCAATTTACACACAATTTAATGGAGAAAAATAAAATTAAAAAAAAAGGCTTGTTGACAGCGTTGTCAACTTTTAAATTTCAAAACGCGCCATTAGAAAAAAACGCACCAATCTTAGAATTAATTTTTTAGTTTAAAATGTATAAAAAGTATAAAATGATTTTTTTTGTGTTAAAAATTTAACAATAAAACAGTTTTTGACATTTCAGTGTTAAAAAAATAAAACATAAAAAAACTAAACAAAATTGTTTATGTATATTCATTTGTACTACATAGATAATAACTTTTTTTAATTTCATAAATTCTGTACAAAACTTTTTAAAGAGATCAACGTTTAATAGTATGGATTCAAAACTAATAAAAGTTTAGTATTTATAATTTTATTAAAATATTAAAAAAAATTATCTGAAGTTTGGCATTTTCATATTAAAAATATAACAATAAAAAAAACAGCCTTTATACATGTGTACATAAGTAAAAAACTAAACAAATTCGTACATAATACATATATGTATGTATATTGCCCTTAATTATGAAAGTGGTCCAAGTCATACGCATTTTTGATTCGAAATAACTAGTAAATAACCCCCTTATACAAAATCAATTGGTAAACTTAAAGTTGGTTTAACAAACGAATTTTTTATGGAAACCCCGGGTTTAATGCATGCTTTAACTCTAACAATCGTTTTTGCATAAAAGCATAACCCCCTTATGCAAAAACAATTGGTAAACTTAGAGTTGGTTTAACAAACGAATTTTGTATGGCAAAACCGGTTTTAATGCATGCTTTAACTTTAACAATAGTTTTTGCATAAGAGCATAAGGGTCTTATACAAAAAAACTTAACATCGCTTTGCAAGGAAATGTTAAGTAAAGTTGTATTCAAAAAAAATTATTATGTCAAATTTCTAAAGTAGGTCCTAACGTTTGTTAAGACTACTTTAAGTTCATATTTTCAAAATGTGTATTTTGTACCCCAAATATATTTGTTAATAAGGCACATATTAATTCATGTTACATTTGAAAATGAAGCTAGAATTGTTAGCTCTTAGCTTAGATTTACTATTTCTGTCATGTAATGGAAAACATCATCAAATTATTCAACTGATGCAAAATACATGGTAAAAAAAAAGTATTAAAATAAATACAATTGTACAAAAATGTTTTAGTGATGTACATACAATCAAAACAAATCGAAAAGAGCTCGATATTCAAATACTCATTTCATTCGAATAAATGAAATTGTGATAATTATTCTTTGTTCCTCATATTTTTTTACGTATACTTCATAGAAATGTTTATCTGTTATCCTAACGTGTCAGAAGGTCATATTGTTTAAATTAGGTTGCTTTACTTCAAGAAAATAAAAATGTATTTAATAAAATAAAAACAAATTTGACGACCCCAATGAAATTGTATTCGATTTTGTACATCTTAAGCTGTGAGGTGGTTGTTGAACACGGTGGTGTTACCAGTATTTATTATTAAATAACAAAATAATTAAAGCTGTGTTTTGCATACAATTTCTTAACAAAGCAATATTAGCCTTAAAGTGCTTGTCAACTAATATGAGCTTTAAAGCTAAAGTAAAATATTTTTTTTGCATAAGGGGGTAAGTCTTTAAAAAAAATAAATTTACATTAATCGAGACTACCCCAACAGTAGCATAATAAAAAAATATTTTTAGATTTGTTCAAATGTTACAAATTTCATTCATTTGTACAAGATGATACATTTTTGAACATTACCCAGCAAAAAAGTTTGCCTACTAGAATGCAAAAAAGTGCATGTACTCGTAAGTACTTACAATTTGACTGAATAACACATTATTTTTGTTTGAGAAGTTCAAAAAGTTAATAGATTATTGATTGCCTAAAAGTATTCAAAATATAATGGGTTATTTTTTGCATAAAAATATGCAAACATTTTTAGATTACTTGGTGTTTAAAATTATTCAAAAGCATTTTTTTCTTTTTGTAGTCTTCGAAGCTCATTTTCACGATAAATTTTTCTGTAGATAAACATATTTCGTTATAAACTGGAAACTACTACAATAAGTACTTTCTCGTAATGGTATAAATAAGTTGTTATTTTATTTATTACAGGACAGTCATTATTATAAATATTAAATAATAAGATAAATATATACCACTCATTACTTTGTAAGCCATTAAAAGAGTACTACCCATTACAAAATCTTGAATATTTTTTGCTGGGTAATTTTATAAATTATGCTTAAAACTTTTTAAAAAGAAATCAAAAATTAATTATTCCAAATTAATAAAAGCTAATATTTTCATCATTATTGTTATTATCGGGCCATAAAACAGATTTCGTTTAAAATTTTGATGTTTTGTAAACATCACTACTATTAATATGGTAATTAACACTATCAGGATGTTGGTAAGTTTAACAACAAGAATTAACCCGTTTTATCCCATTGTTGTGTTAAATTTTCGTTGGTGCAACCATAAATTAAAAACACGCACCGAATTTAAAAAAAGCGCACCACGCATCAACTAAAGAATTTTTCGCACAAAAAAATTCAAAAAGCACCCAAAATGGTGCGAAACGCACCAAGTTGACCATGTTGCTTGTTGTGTTTGTGAGAATATTTACAATTAAATTTCGTTTTAGTTGTTCGTTAATAACACAGGTACAAAATGAAATTTATTGTGTAAGGTCAAAGGTTTCGTAGTCAATTTGTATACACTAAGTACTGTGTATCAATCCCTCTAAATCAGTTTTTTCGAGATTTTCCGTTATTAAGAAAAAAGAGGATGCTTCATCAAATAATTTGCATTTACTTGAGAACCAGTTATTTGATCAAATAAAAAAATACACAGCATGCTAGAAAACAAATTGACCTTTAAATTACGTCCTCATTAATTTTTTAACAGTCTTATAGTTTCGGAGATATTCGGAAAGTTTTATACAAAATAATAAATTTTAAAAAAAAAATTAGGAAAATCGTCTTTTAAAAGACTCATTAAAATTTTAAACTGAAGAAAATTTTATATATTATTATTATGTGTATTTTTTTATTTGATCAAAGAACTGGTTCTCAGGTAAATGCAAATTATGTGATGCAGCATCCTCTTTTTTCTTAATAACGAAAAATCTCGAGATACAGAGCCAATTCAAAAAAAGTAATTTTTAGGCATTGGAGCTCAGTATCATATGCACGAAAATTTAATATCAAAGTACCAACCTTAAAAATCGTGTTGACCTGTGTAATTATCACATGTAATTTGGAGCTGAGTAGACAAAATAATTAAAATAAAATTATTACACAATATGAATAACGATATGAGTTATGACGTTGTTTGAGTAAATGAGTGATATGTATGTATTAGTGATGCACGAATATTCGTATTCGTATTCGAATTGTCGAATATTCGGTCATTTTCAGACGAACACGAATGTATTCGTATTCGGAAAATTCAGGCGAACTCGCATAAGAATACGAATATTTTTCCAAAGAAATTAAATAAATAAATGCATAAATCTTAAACGAAATTTAAATAAAAGATTAAAAATTTTAGTTTGTACAAATACATTAATTTTTTATAGAAATTTGTGCTTTGTATCATTTTTAAATACTATTTAATGACTATCATTAAAATTTTGGGTACTTTTTATTAACTTTAAAGTACGCCAACAAGAGTGTGAAGTCCTTTTTCATAACGATTTTTTAATATTTCATATTGCATATAATATTCGTATTCGTATTCGCGAATATCGTTTCAAATATTCGTATTGGCGAATATCGTTTCAAATATTCGTATTCGCGAATATCGTTTGAAATATTCGTATTCGTATTCGCGAATATCAAAAATATACATTCGTTACATCACTAGTATGTACATACGCAATAGTGATGCACGAATGTTCGTATTCGTATTAGAATTGTCGAATATTCGGCCATTTTGAGGCGAATACGAATTATACGAATGATAGCATTGCACAGATAGAACTGTTTTCACCAGTTTTGCGTGTTTTTGGTTCTGGTATGAACAAATATGTTATTTATCGTTTCTGTTAAAAGTTGTTAATGTTGATTTTTTAAAGCAATTATTGTATGGTAGGGCAATGAGCAAATGAGAACAAGACATTTCCTTGTATTTGTTTTTCTAAAACAAATAAGATACATAGAATTGCTTTTACATTAAGTACATTTTGGTGTGTTGAGAAAAAATGTACGTGGCTGATACATACATACATACATATCTATGTGAGTAAATGATACACGAAAGACATGAGATGCAAATACAAAAATAAAATTACACACAAGACGAATGTTTGCTTGTCTGCGCCACAAAAAAAACTTTACGAACACACGCACGATCATCGGCTTATCATGTAGTTGTTTCAAAAGTGTTTTTTCATATATTTGTTTTACAACTAGTATTTTTGAGCAAAAACAGATACAAACAGTTCCTCAGCAGCAATACAATAAGCAATTGTTATTTTTTTTTAATTGTATTGTAATTTGGAAAAGCACGCACACACAATAACTCTTATACTAGTTCTGTCGTTCACACTACAATTATATGGTACATACCATGGTATATATGTTTTGGCTTTACAAACAGTTATACAAATGCAACCCATTAATACGAATACGAATATATTTCCAAAGAAATTAAATAAATAAATGCATAAATCCTCAACGAAATTTAAATAAATGACTAAAAATTTTAGTTTGACCAAATACATTAATTTTTTTATAGAAATTTGTGATTTGTATCATTTTCAAATATTATTCAATGACGACCATTAACATTTTGGGTACTTTTTATTAACTTTAAAGTACGCCAACAAGAGTGTGAAGCCCTTTTTTATAACAATTTTTTAATATTTTATATTATTATTTTTATTTTATATTATTATTATATTATATAATATTCGTATTCGCGAATATCTTTTCAAATATTCGTATTCGTATTCGCGAATATAGTTTGAAATATTCCTATTCGTATTCGCGAATACTAAAAACTGACATTAGTTACATCACTAATACGTACATACATATCGTCGGTATCCTGCATAAAAGTCCTAAGTCACATAATTGTGTTTCTGAGTTATTGGTGATTTAAAGTTTATGGCCCCTGGAAAAATTCTTAAGTAGCTTAGATTTGAAAATTTATATTAAAATATAATAACTAAATGGCTTAACTTTAAAATTAAAGCAACAAATTTAATTCAGTTTCATTTATTTAATATTATTTTATACACTATTTAAATGCTTTTTGAACAAAGGCTTCTTTTGCATTAACAAATATTATTTTATGGACATAGAATATTTTTAAGAAAATGTTTTTTTACAAGCTTTGTATTAAATTGGTTCTTATTGATCTGATTCTGATTGTAACCTTATTTCTGACGGTTTTGCATGCCTTCAAACTTTGGTACCAGAGACGAAGCTCCTCCTTTATGGCTCCTGATGTACAAAGATTAAGTAAATCTTTTTTCTTTTCTTATAGGAAGGTTGCTTTTATACACCTTTTCAATGTTGACTTTTTGAATTCATGGGCCGATTTTACCAAAAACACGCATTTATTTATAGGTTTTACTATGGGCATATTTATACGCTATTACACCAGGTTTAATCTTTTGGTACCTAAAAGATTTTACTTTCAACCATTTTATTTTATCCCCATTTTTGTCTAAATTTTTGTTTTTTATAAACTCCGATAGCTTTGATAAATCCAGAAAATCTAAAACCACATTTGTGTTATATTATAAAGGATTTCCTTTACTTCTAAGTCGTTTAGAGCGTGCGAGTCTAAATATAGTTATCCAGTCTTGAATAGTGTATACTGAAACATTTTCTTCCGCCTACTTCAAAATGTTTTATTAACAAAATATATTTGGGATATTCACAAGGGTGTCTTAAGTGTCCTAAGTGTCATAATGTCTTAACATTTTAGCATATTGTGAAAAAATTGTTGTTTTGGCTCAAACAAAAAGCTCATAATAAGACTTTCTCAGCAATGTTTATTGTTTGTCATAACTAAATCTATAATTTACGAAAGGAATTGAGAGAGAGAGAGAGAGAGTAAGCAATGTACAAAGGTGCTAGATTCTGATGTCAAAAAGAAATCTATAGTTGTATGTGTGAGAAAAGGTATTTCATTCGTCTCTGAAGTACATAGACAAAAATAAATTACAAGGATTGCTCAAAAAAATTACAAAATAAAAAATAAGGAATTAAAATTAAATAAAAAAGGTTGGGCGACCCATATTTTACGAGTTACGGGGCTGTGAACTTTTCATAGGAAATGTGAAAATTTTGCAAAAATAAATTTTTAAATAACCTCTGATAGAAATTTGAAAAATAAAAAATTAAACAAAAAAATTGGCTGCGACCCATTTTTCCCGAGTTATTTGTATTTAAAGTTTTGATATTAAATGCAGCTTAGTGAATCTGCTCCACAAAAAATCAAAATGTCTTTTAAGTACATATTAATTTCTTTCCTTAAAAGTTTAGTAACATAAAACACATTGAATGTCGCGAAAAGCATTACTGATCATAGAATATTTTTCTCATACCACATTTTTTCTTTCACTGTATCTATGAAGAATTAAATGCACCCGGTACGCATGTGTTATCGTCGCTGTTTCATTGACTACTAAATGAAAGAGAATACGAATGTGTGCGATTTTATTTTGCACAATTGTGCCAAGAAACTGACATCATCTAGCAGCTAGAACCAAAATACAAATAAGTACAATATTTATAATTGTAAATTATAAGGGGTTGCTCACAGCAGTCATATATTTTCGTTTTATTACTTTAAAACGTGTTAATTTGTGAGTACCTTCTGAATATCCCAATTGTATTCTTTTCTGATGAGTTTTTTTCTTTAAATTTGAGACTTGAGCTTTTATTGCAGCAATAAAATAAAAAAATATATAGAAAACAAATTGTGAAAAAAAGTACTTGCGACTTTTTTGCTGTACATGTTTGCGTGTTTTGGACATAGAATAATTTGTTTTAATACAATAGATGCAAAAATATTATTTTTTACAGCACATAGAATATGATTTTTGGGACACTTCTGCATCATTAACTCCATTTCGCAAAAAAGTGGACTTAGAACTTTTTTGCAGGATACCGTCGATATGTATGTACACGTGCCTTATACCAAACGATTTTTTCGAACAAACTCTCAAATAAAAAAAAACAATGAACATTTTGGGAAGATTATATTTGTGCAAACATACATACATTTGTATGCATAGTGTTTTGCTACCTGTAGTATTTAAAAAATGCACCTGGCAGTATTTTTTGTATATTAACAATGAACAGGTCAAATCCATTGAAAATCATTTTTGTGTATGTATTTTGTTGAAAGACTTGAACAGTTTTTCTTAATAATTTTTACAGTGGGATTGAATTCATTAATTTATTTTTTCATTATAAATATTAGTTCTTCTATGTGATTTATGCACAAACATTAACTTCAGTATTAAGTGTCATTTATCTTTATGTGGCATTGAAGTACCGAATTATGTAGTTTTTTCAGTACTAAGTTTAAAGGAAACATAAATGCCCAATATCGTGTATTTAAATTCTATTTAACTCTTACAAGTATACCATATATTATTGTGCATTTGTGTGCACGGTTGCCAGATTTGACGATTTTGGGTGCCAAATATAACATTTTGACAACTGGACGATTTTCATCTTCAATTTGACGATTTTTAATAATTTAAAATTTACACCATTTATTAGAACTTTAAAAGATTTTTGAACTTTGCCAATAACTTTCCGTCTTTTCTGGAATATGCAATTAAAGTAAGGAGTAAAAGGAAATCAATCTTATACCATGTTCAGACGGCAACATGAACCACTTGGTTCTATTTTTGAACCACGATTGCCAACCATGCCGTTCAAACGACACATTCGTGGTTTGTTTTGACAATAACTTTTGCTGTGGTGATGCCAACTTATCCGTTTTCGGGTTATATCTAACACGTTTGCAGTCACTCAAAACTCCAAAATAATGTATGCCCCAAACTAAAAAAACCGCTAATCTAGCACTTTTTATACCCTTTACCAAAAAATGGTAAAAGGGTATATATAGGTTTGTCATTCCGTTTGTAATTTCTACAATATTAATAAGATACACATAAAGTATATATGTATATTCTGGATCCTTATGCATAGGGAAGACGAACAAGCGATGTCCGTCTGTCCGTCTGTCTGTACGTGAAATCGGTTTTCCCAAGCTCCCAGAACAGCTAGAGACTTCGTTCTTGGACTGGTGTGTCAGAAATTTTCCGAAAAATTTTGCTATTGAAAATCAGCAAAATCGAGCAGACGGTTTCAGAGTTGGAAAACTCATACTCAATATTCCCATAGAAAATAACTACCGAAAACAAGTTTATTTATAATTAAAAAAAAAATTAAAAATTTAACAAATTAAAAAAACGTTTCCAGGGTTGGAAAACTTTAACTTTTTTTCTAATAATTAAACATATTTCATGTTTTAGGAAGAAGGCTATTTTCTTAGGAACGGTAAAAGCTACGGGTCTGAAATTTGGACAGTGTATGTAGAACTTTGGTCGCTACAACAACAAATATATAAAAGCTAAAAATTAAAGGGTGTTCCAAAATGAGTGACGAAAACATTTAAAATCCCATGTAATATACATACAATTGTATTATGTATGAACATATGCATATTGACACTTGAAATTTGTAAAATTAGTGTATATGCTACAACAATTAACACTAAAATTAAAAAAATTTAAATTAAAGGGTGGTCCATCAGTTAATGCAATTTTGACTATGTAATTTTAACAAATTGCTATATCTTGGAAACCGTAAGAGCTACACTGTTGAAATTTTCAAAAACGGTAAAACTAAAAAATCCGAAAATTATAAAATCGCCAAAAATTTAAAAAAAATCGCCAAAACGAAAAAATCGCCAAAATGAAAAAAACGCTAAAATTAAAAAAAACGCCAAAAACCGAAAAAATCGCCAAAACGAGAAAAACCTGTCAAAACTAAAAATAAATTTCCACAATGACAAAAAAACGCCAAAAACCGCAAAAATCGCCAAAACAAAACAAATGGTTATATGAACAAAAATCGCCAAAAATTAAAAAAAAATCGCCTAAATAAAATAAAATCGCCAAAATAAAAAAAATCGCCAAAACGAAAATAAATCGCCAAAATAAAAAAAATGCCAAACACTAAAAAAATCGCCAAAAAAAAAGCCTATATGAAAAAAAATCGCCAAAAATTAACCCATTAACCGCCAAAATCAAACCAATGACGATAATTAACAAAACAGTTTATTTTTAATTTCACTATGCCCAAAGTTAAAAAAAATAATAAGTGGGCGGAGTAAGGAGGGTGTACTCAATTGAGTACAGCGTCGGTTTACAGGTGGTATTTTTCAAAACATGATTTTTCAATACATAGTGTTTTTCAAACATTTTTTGCACTGCCAGCGAAATCTTGCATGTCATACGACACATCTGAGTTGATTTTCTAACTTTTTGGGGTAGCGCCCTATACTTGTGGCAACCCTAGGACCAATGAAGACGAGTGTCGAGCTTAAGTTTGCGTATTTTGCCGTAAATAGTATCTTGCAATGTAACGTCGGAATAAAAGCTGATCCATGTCATCATTATGAGCCATTACATATAACCGCCAAGCGTTTGCAATTGCCATATCCATTATGTAGGTGAACTAGACCCACCACCTCGAATGGCAATTCTCTACAGCGAAGTTGACTCATCTAGCTCATCCACTCCTTCACTTTATTTAAAGAAATAATTGATGTTTGTACATTTTGCGAGTCCCCTCTTTATTGTGAAACATACAGAAGTATGCTTTTGTATTTCTGGGCAAACAACAGTGTTGCAAGAATTCGCATGTGGATTCTGCCGCTGTACTCAATTGAGTACAGATATATCTATACTACGATAACTATATAAAAATGAGTGGGAAGCAATTTGTTTCTACTTATTTTATAAATAAAAATGCTTTAGTTTAGGAAATTAAGGTACAAAATAAATTAAAACACAGTAAAATTTATAAAAGGCGGAAAATACATACTTGCCACGTCACATCAATTTTGCATCATACTAACAGTTAATTTTTTAACAGTCTAAATATATATCGACAGTTTTTTGTTCATTATTTCAATAGACTATGCCTCAGATTTTGCTAGAAAGGCCAATTAATTACAACAACTCTCAAATATGCAAAATTGTCACCTTTTTTTGACTGTACTCAAGTGAGTACAGCGGCGGGTAATGGGTTAAAAAAATCGCCAAAATCGAAAAAATCGTCAAAACGAAAAAAAATCACCAAAATTAAAAAACGTCAAAAACCGAAAAAAATCGCTAAAACGAGAAAAAAGTGTCAAAACAAAAAAATTCCCACAATGACAAAAATCCGGAAAAATCGCCAAAACAAAAAAATGCTTATATAAACAAAAATTGCCAAAAATGAAAAAAATCGCTCAAATGAAAAAAAATCGCCTAAATCCAAAAAATCGCCATAACGAAAATAAATCGCCAAAATTTAAAAAAACGCCAAAAACCAAAAAAAATCACCAAAACAAAAAAAAAAAAAATTTCCTATATAAAAAAAAATCGCCAAAAATTAAAAAAATCGCTTATATGAAAAAAATCGGCAAAATCAAAAAAATAGCGAAAACGAAAATAAATCGCCAAAATTAAAAAAAAACGTCAAAAACCGAAAAAAATCGCCAAAACGAGAATAAATTGAAAAAATATATGAAAAAAAAATCGCCAAAAATTAAAAAAAATCACAAAAATCGAAAAAATCGTCAAAACGAAAAAAATCACCAAAATTAAAAAAACGTCAAAAACCGAAAAAAATCGCTAAAACGAGAAAAAAGTGTCAAAACAAAAAAATTCCCACAATGACAAAAATCCGGAAAAATCGCCAAAACAAAAAATATGCTTATATAAACAAAAATCGCCAAAAATGAAAAAAATCGCCTAAATGAAAAAAATCGCCTAAATCCAAAAAATCGCCATAACGAAAATAAATCGCCAAAATCAAAAAAATCGCCAAAACGAAAATAAATCGCCAAAATTAAGAAAAAACGTCAAAAACCGAAAAAAATCGCCAAAACGAGAAAAAAGTGTCAAAACAAAAAAAAATTCCCACAATGACAAAAATCCGCAAAAATCGCCGAAACTAAAAAAATTCTTATATGAACAAAAATCGCCAAAAATGAAAAAAAATTGCCTAAATGAAAAAAATCGCCAAGATAAAAAAATCGCCAAAATTAAAAAAACACGCCAAAAACCGAAAAAAATCGCCAAAACAAAAAAAATATTGCCTATATGAAAAAAATCGCCAAAATTAAAAAAAAGCGCCAAAAACTGAAAAATAATCTCCAAAACAAAAAAAAAAAAATTGCCTACATGAAAAAAAATCCCCAAAATTAAAAAAACGCCGAAAACCGAAAAAAATCGCCAAAACGAGATAAAAGTGTCAAAACTAAAATAATCGCCAAAATTAAAAAAAAAAGCCAAAAACCGAAAAAATCGCCAAAAAATAAAAAAACGCATAAATGAAAAAAATTTTCAAAATCAAACAAATTGCCAAAAGGAAAAAAGTCGCCAAAATTAAAAAAAAGCCATAATAATAATAATATTTTTGAAAATCACAAAAGAAAAATAAGCATAGTAGGCTTAGAAACTCATACAAAACCCAGCAAATAATTTATATTCGATATGAATCTATTTTATTTTTCTCATACATTTTGTATGAGTTTCTAAGCCTACTATGCTTATTTATTTGTGATTGAAAAAAAATATATATATATATATAAAGTAAATTGTTTAAAAGCGTTTAAACACATATCGAATATAAATTATTTGCTGGGTTTTGTATGAGTTACAAAGCCTACTAGCTTATTTTGTCTTTGTGATTTTCAAAAATATTATTTTATGAATTCTCATATAGTTCTTGAAAGTCTGTGCATAAGATAAGAGGTTTGTGACTATTCAAAATGTGTGGTTGAAGTCTACTGATGATTTGTTACAGCAACAATGAAATGCATATAGACCAAGCTGAACCACCAGCAAATAAATTTCAAATTAAAATTAATAAAATGTGTTCTAATATGTTTAATTCATACACGCATCCATTTTTACGGTTCCGTACACCAATGGTGAAAAAAGGTACCCTATTGTTTTCGCTACGCTGTCCGTAGTATTTTCTCAGGAACGGTAAGAGCTACGGACCTGAAATTTGGACAGAGTATGTAGAACCTTGGCCACTACAACAACAAATACATGAGAATTAGAAATTAAAGGGTGCTCCAAAACGAGCGACGAAAAATGTTAAAATCTCATGTAATATACACACAATTGTGTATTGACACAAATTTGTAAAATTAGTGTATTTTTATATAGACTACAACAATAAACATTAAAATATTAAAAAATTTAAATTAAAGGGTGGTCCATCAGTTAATGCAATTTTGACTATGTAATTTTGACAACTTGCTATATGTTGGAGACCGTAAGAGGTAAACTCTTGAAATTTTCAAAAACGGTAAAACTAAAAAATCCGAAAATTATTAAATCGCCAAACCGAAAAAAAAACGCCAAAACCGGAACAAAATCGCCAAAAATTAAAAAAAAAATCGCCAAATCGAAAAAAATCGACAAAATTAAAAAAAAATTCTACCATTAAAATAAATTGCCAAATTCGAAAAAATCGTTTAAATGAAAAAAATCGCCAATATGAAAAAACGCCAAAAACCGAAAAAAATCACCAAAACGAAAAAAAGTGCCAAAACTAAAAAAATCACCAAAACCGAAAAAAATTCACCTATATGAAAAAAAAAACGCCAAAATTAAAAAAAATCACCAAAATAAAAAAAAACCCAAAATAATAAAATTTGCCAAAATTAAAAAAACTTCAAAAACCAAAAAAAAAAATCGTCAAAACGTGAAAAAAGTGCCAAACCTCAGAAAGCTCCAATAAATTCAAAAAACCCCCAAACTAAAAAAAAACGCTTAAAACCAAAAAAACCCAAAAACGAAAAAAATGCCAAAACTATAGTTTATATTGTTCGTATTGAATTACATATCTCGTGCCCGTACGGAACCCTTCGTGGGCGGGTCAAAGTCGCACTTCACTGAATTTATTTTCGTTTGTTTTTTATTTACTCATGTGTGCATGGGAATGTTTATGTGTGTACTCATTTCCTTTTGATAGCTAGTTCAGATAAATGAGCGAAAATTTGTAATCAAGACTAGGGATGATAGCAATTTCTGGATGGTTCGCAGCAAGGTTCAAAATGAACTAAGTTGGTTCGCTCGCAAAAATTTGTATGGCGAACCATGTTGATTCAATCAAGATTCTACCGCGAACCTTGAATGAGAGAGCGAACCTCGATAATTGCTGTCCGTGTGAACATGGTAATACTTTCTATATTAATGGGTCTAATTATTCAATCCGTTACGAGATTGCGGAAAGCATTTTTGATGCGGAAGCAAAATTTGCAATCATTCATTCCCTTGCTGCGGCATTTTTCCGCAGTTGCGGTATTACCAGATTATTGATTCCTCAATATAGATATTTTTCTCTATTTTGCTTACGCTCAAATTTTATGACGGAAAACGTACGGAAAGAACAAAGTGGCATGGAAAATATTCAAAATTTAATTTGTTTGTTTTATTTTTATAACAATATAAAAAAATTTAACATATATTAAAATTTATTTATTCCAACTTACTCTCTATGATCACTCTGTAACTCTTCTTTCTACATTTTGTTGTTTTACGTTTCAAAAATACTGTCATACATATATATATATATGTATGAATTTACATATGCTTGTATGGATGTATGCATGTAAGTATATCTTTTAAAATGCTTTTTTAACAACAGCCGACACTACACCACGTCAGAATTAGCGACAACGGGGACGTTAAATTAATTTCACGGAAAGCATTTACCGCAGGAATGAATAATTGCAATTATCATCTCGATCGATAGTTCTTTCCGTCGAATTTTCCTTTCCGTGCGGAATTAATAACACCACCCAATAACTTTGAAATTAAATGGTTTTAAACATGTTGCACTATGCTACAAATTGAGACTTTTGGAAAAGCACACGGTCCTGACAGCAGTTTTTAAAAAACTGCAGTCGAAATCGCAAAAGTCGTAAAATTGTGCTTTTTCTTCTTCTTTGACTGCCCAATCACAACCTGTTCCTCATAGTTCTTCTACTGAATTTCAAATTGTCGTAGTTGAAGTTAACACACTAAACGAATAACTATACAAAATGAAGAGCTTCAACTCTCGACATGTTCGAAAAGTTTTCGGTTTGAGTGACGGCTGCTTTAAATAAATACGAAGTTAACGAAGCAGAAATGTTTGTGTGTATGTGTTTCAATAGTAAGACAACAACAACAATTCTTTCAGCAAGCAATTAAATACGCAATTGAAACTGCAAAATCAAAAGAAAATAAAAAACACATAACATCTCTACTACGATAACTTCAGAATTTATTTAAAACAGCGCTCTGACAAACAGAAAAGTTTTCGAACATGTCGAAAGCAGAAGCTCTTCGTTTTGTATAACTATTCGGTTATTGTGTTAAATTCTACAACTACAATTGAATTTTCAGAAGAAGTAGTATGAGCAGAAGCAAACGAAAATTCACAAATGGGAAGTTTTCAAACGCTGCCTGAGAGTATAGGTTCGATAGTACTACTAAAGGGTAGTAAAACCCTATAAACAGATTAACGGTTTTGGTGGCCGATTTTTTTTATGGGCCTCCAAAGATTTCGAAAATCCGTGCACTGTCACAAAGTGGTGTCATCAGTTTTTGGCCAACATCTGATTCAGACTTATTGATAGCGCTTGGCTATATATAGCAATAATGTAGCTAAGAGTCTACTGAGCAAATCTTTTTAACATGTGCCAAAAAAAATATTTCTTCGTGCACTTTTTTTGTGGAAAAATTAAGAAAAAAAATTTTTTTTAATTTTTTCCAAAATAACTTAAAGGGCCTCCTAAATTTTTGCTAAAAATATTTGGCAAAGTTCTACCTAGAGTAAGTATCTCGGCACCCTAATAGCTCATTAAGCGTCCTATACAGCTTAAAAATTTTCGACTTTGTTGTATTAATTTATCAATTCTTTTTATATGTTCATTCGTAGCAGTGTTGGCGTGAATGAGCTAATTATTAGTTTAGGAAATGTACAATTAATATGTCCATATATTTTTATTTTGTTTAATTTACTACCAAAATACAATAATTCCTTTTCTAATCTTACTTTATTTTCTTAATATTTTTATATTATAACTGTGTATTTCATGCATGTTATTAAAAATTGGTCTAACCAAAACTGCTTGTACATAGCATACAAAAAATACAAAGAAGAAATATCTGAGAGAGAAGAGTTAAAATTGACGCTTCAATTCCCAGCACCCGCGACTTTTGCTACCCCACAAGCCTCTTCATTTCTAGCCTACAAATACGACTCGCAGGCGACGTGTTGCAGGTAGGCCACCCCTCATCTAAACGGCCTTTGATTGACGAAATTCGTGTTCACACTATCTATCAATGTAAAATTTGTGCAATAACGTCACTGTTTGATAACACGGTGCGACAGTCCAAAAAACCTGGGACCGGATATTATTTTCCTTGTAGGGCTTGTCGAGTAAAACAAGATTCCAATAGTGAAATATGCCGGACACCTCCAAAATCCGGGTTTACGGTTACAAACCCGTTTTTTACCTTTGCGCTCTTATAAGCCCGTAACTTTTTTGATAATGATCAGATTTTCTTACTAGATTTGAAAAGAAGGAACTAAAATCTTTCGAAATATACATAATTTATTTAAGAAAACTTGAGAAATTTGGCTGTTATTGCCCAGCAAACACAAATTTTGTAAATTTTTCAAAAAATTTTCAAATTTGGTGACATATTTATACATTATTTTATTAAGAAACTATAATACTATTGAATTTATTCAAAAAGTACATTTAGTTACGATTACAATGCATATTTCGGGTTAAAAATAGATAAGCCATTGACTGAGTTATTTATGTTTTCATTAAAATAAACTTTTAAACATTTTATACAAATTTTTTTCAAACAGTGACCTAAAACATCGGTTTGACAAAAGGAGCAATCATTTGGCTTATGATATGGCTGATGATGCCAAATCATAGGCGTAGAAAAGGGCAAAACAAACGAAGGTTGAATTTTCTTTTGTTTTAATGTTTTTAATGCAATATTGACAAACAAATTCTGGCTCGCACCAGCGACTAGTATCAAAAGAACGATTAAATACTTTATTGTACACTTTTACCACTCCAATATTGATTTTAAAATCACGACGATGACTGATATCAGTAAGTAAGCCACAAATATAGCAAAATTTTATACGATTGTCACATGTTTTTATTTAATTTTAATTTAAATTGCACAAGCTTTTTATTCAATTGCAAACGTTTTTTTAAATACACAGATTCAAAGTGAAAAAGAAGACATTAACAAAACGTCATATTAAAAGAAAAAACAATCATTTTGGTTGTGTTTACGCTAACAGTGATTTGTAATTTTAAAGAAAGTGCATAAAAAGAACACGAAAAAAAACAATAAATGCATTCACGTCAACTCTTGCAACTGTGCAAAAAATCATAATTGCACTCTCTGACGTGAGCAACCCATTTTGTTTAGTTGTCTATAAAGCAACACAATATGTGCAAAGATACATTGTACTCGTATGTTTCTTAATTTTTAAAAGAGTTTGTTTAAATGCTGAAACAAAGTGGTGGAACTTTGCTGATTAATATGTAGTTTCTACAAGTAAGGCAGACGACTCGTCTAGAAAATTTGTATGAAAGTCACTCAAAAATATGAGTGCTTTCCATATAAATTTTATACTCAAGTCGTCCGTCTAGGTTGTAGAAACAGGGGGTAATTTTGTAATTAATTCACTAATGAAAATATCAATATTAATAATATTGGTATTATTAAACACAATTCTAATAACAATTTAAGCCATACATAGGTCTTTGCAATATAGCAAAATTATGTATTTGTGATCTTAAAATCAAATTTAAAGATTTCTTTGCAATTTCTAGCTAAGAATTTATAAAAAAATTATAATTTTTCAATTACTTTATTTGTACCGAAAACATCTTCAACCACTTGTTTTTTTCATTTAAAAGAAATACATTTAGGTATTTCTGCGTTGTAATTTGATGTATGGTTGATTTTTTAAGTACTTTTTGCACATTTTTTTGGATTGGCAATGCCATAAAAATTTGCACAACTTTGCAAAATTTACCCGATAATCTTGCACTTACTCAGACCCTGACAATTTTGCATCATTTGTGCAAAATAATTTTCTATGTGGTTGTTGTTATATTTTTTGAAAATTTTGCTTTTTTGCACCAGTGCAACTTTTGATGTGAATACCTTTAATATTTTTGAATGACAAAAACTCTCATTACAAATATTTTTGTGTTTAGGACAACATTGATTTGTATCTTAATAGAAGGTGCATAAAAACAACACCAAAAACATTGTGCAGGCATTTGTTTATCTATTTTTAACCCCAAATTTGCATTGTAATCGTAAATAGACGTACTTTTTGAATAAATTCAAAAGTATTATAGTTTCTTAATAAAATAATGTATAAAAACATCACCAAAGTTTAAATTTTTTTGAAAAATCTACTAAATTTGTGTTTGGTGGGAAATAACACTCAAAGATTCTCAAGTTTTCTCAATAATAATAATTATAAAATTAATATATCATTCGAAAGATCTCAGTTTCTTCTTTCCAAATCTAGTAAGAAAATCGGATCATTATCACCAAAGTTACACGCTTATAAGTGCGCAAAGGTAAAAAAACCGCTTTTGTAACAGTAAGAGTCTGAACACATTGTAACGATTATTTATTGTGGTGCGGTTTTGCATACGATTTGAAGGTAAAAATCCGCAGTGGGGGACGGATTTTTTTTTTAATACATGTATTTATTTATTGTATCTTCAAATATGAACTAACAATAAGCATTCAAATCTTAAATCTAAAATATAATTATTAGGACCGACCACTGTCGGACATAAACTTTTTAATAGTTATAAATAATACATAAGTAGTAATAATCAAAAAAGAAAAAAACCTATAAAAGAAAAGAAAGAAAAGAAAAAAGGTATTTTCAAGAAATCCCATCTGGAGTGTTGAGTAATAGAGCCCTTGTGTCCCTCTTTTTTAAGCGGATGTGTCCAGTAAAGTTCATAATATTACGAGCAAGCGGATTAGAATGTGACTCGAGTTTTGTTAAATATTTACCTGCGTATTTTGCAATTTCTTCAATCACTAGTGGCATATTTAAATCACGATGTATATTAGAATTTTTGATGTCCCATGGAGCAGATGTTATTAACCGTAAAATTTTGCTTTGCCTTCGTTGGATTCTCTCTATATTGGAACTTGACGCAGTGCCCCATAACTGGATACCGTAACACCATATTGGCTTCAAAAGCGACTTGTATATTAAAAGTTTACAGTTAAGGCTAAGTGTTGAATTTCTGCCAATCAACCAGTGTATTTGAGATAACTTAAGTTTCATCTGAGTTAGCTTAAAGTCAATATGATGTTTCCATGTAAGCCTTCGATCAAGGTGTATACCAAGGTATTTCACTTGGGAATGTTGAGGAATATTTTGATTGTTCATTCGAATTGGGGAACAAGTATCTCTTCTTAGGGTAAACGTTATATGGACATTTATTTGCTCATTTACCTTAATTCTCTATAAGTTCAACCACATTTCCAATTGTGTAATATATTCTTGTAGATATCGGGTAGCCTCGTGAGGGTTTTCATGCCTACTAAGGCAGGCTGTGTCATCGGCAAACGTAGATGTATGGATATTGCTGCTCAAAGGAATATCACAAGTATAAATCAAATACAAAACTGGCCCCAGTATGCTCCCCTGTGGCACACCGGATGATATAAATTCATGAATTCTCCTTCCGCAACCGTGAACTTCCGGATAGTAATGTAACTTTCTAATAAATTCACTAAATTTATTGGTAGATATGATTTTAATTGTAAAATTAGACCTTCATGCCACACTTTATCAAATGCCTGCGAAACGTCAATAAGCAGTGCAGAACAGTACTTCTTTTCTTCAAATGTTCTTCTTATACATTGCACCAATCTATGCGTTTGTTCAATGGTACTATGCTGACTTCTAAAACCAAAATTATGGTCTGGGATGCACCCACTATCACTTAAAGTTGGGGACAATTTTGTCATGAGCAGCTTTTCGAAGAGTTTTGACATAGTTGACAGCAAACTTATTGGCCTATATGACTCAGCTTTAGTAAGATCTTTGCCCGGCTTTGGAATCATTTTGATTTTTGCAAGCTTCCAGAGTTGTGGTAATACTCCAGTCGTAATATGGCATTAGAAATAAACAACAAGATTCTTATTGCAATATGCGGCAAGTTCATCAGCATCTTGTTACTAATTCCATCAATACCTGGAGCTTTCTTTGGCGTGAGTTCAGCAATTACTTTATGTACATCACGCATCTTTAACTTTAAGGCTCGAGGGGGTAGAGCAACTACACTCGGCAAATCAGCAACACCAGTACATGTATTTGGGATAAATACAGATTTTAAATGCTCAGCAAATATTTAAAATTTTTCCGTATCGCTTCTTGCCCATCCTCCGGTAGATGTGCGCAGAGGTGGCTTAAACTCAACGGGTGTTTTAAGCTTTCTAGCAGCGCGCCACAAGGAGTAATTAGATGTTGGTGTGACATCAAGACCTTCCAAATAATTTTTAAGAGATGCAGTTTTTTCAGATGCAAGCAGCTCTTGAAGTCGTTTAGAACATTCTTTAAGTCTGAGTTTATGTTGGGGTGATCTGCGGTGTTGCCATTCCCTTCTAGCTCTTCTTTTTTTCACACACGAGATGTTCAATATCCCTGGAATAAATTTTATTAAACCCAGACTGCGGATGGTAGGTAGTGGCATGTTCAGCAGCCTGTTTAATAATTTCGTTAAGATTGGCAATGTTAGTTTCAATGTCATTGGGTGTTCTAAGCGCAATATTTTCCGTGCAATGACTACTAAGATATTTTTTGAATCCAAACCAATTAACACGATTCATCATCTTCATATATGGGTGAGGTTAGTCACTTCTTAGTAGGTTACAAATTGTAACGATAGTGGGGGAGTGATCGGAGGAGAGATCTAGAGAAGTTTCAACATTAATTAAATCCCTAGAAATATTTTTCATGAAGCCAAAATCAATAACATCCGGAATTTTTCGTACGTCAGTAGGCCAGTAACTGGGTTCCCCACTCGAAATAACATGTAAGCCCATTTTTGAAATTGTATTAAACAAAGCTCGACCGCTAGGTGTTACAAGGCGCGACCCCCAGTACGTAAACTTTGCATTGTAGTCTTCAGCTGCCACGAAACAAGATCCACGCGATTTGTAGAATTTCTCATACTGATCTTCGGTAACTGAAAATCTGGGAGGTGAGTAAATTGATGATATCACGAAATTAGAACAAAAATTTTCTACAAAAATATTCGTAGCTTGCATATATTCTTCACTAAAGTTTTCAAGGATATAGTGCTTGAGTCTGGACTTAATTAGAATTGCAGATCCACCGCATGCTCTCCCTCTAGGGTCCTTTGTATCATACATAGTGTAGCCATTTATTTTGAAAAAGCTTCTCGAAGTCAAATGTGTCTCAGAGACCAACATTATATCAATATTTTTTTCCGTAAGGAAGTGCTCAAGTTCATTTTTATGTTGGCGAATGCCGTTTGCGTTCCAGAAACATATTTTTAACGTGTTCATGGCTTGTTAATTAATGCTTGAAGCAGAGTATTCTGCATTCTCTGCATTTCTTGCATCATGGTAGTCATATTTGTTGTAAAGTTGTTTATAGTTTGCACCAAATTGTCAATAGTAGCTTCAAGGCGACTAAAGTTAAAGCTTGAGTTTGCATTCGTTGAATTATTTGGAGGTTTAACATTTTGTGTGGGAATAGAGTTTGTTTTAGCAGCATCGGCATACGATACACGGGAAATAACTGGTTGGCTCATTTGCACAAAAGTGGCGGAGTAAGCGTTTGTTGATTGAGATGGAGCTAATTTGGGTTTTCGCACCATAGTCTGTTTGACAAAAGAGTACACAGGACAACCTCTGTAGTTAGCGGTGTGATTACCTCCACAATTACTGCATTTTTTATCACTTTGATCTTTTGGCTTATTGCAATTAGCAGTGCCGTGTAATTCGCCGCAAACAACACAAACAGTGGGTAATTTACAGTGTGTTTTTGTATGGCCATATTCTTGGCAATTATGGCACTGTACGGGACCTGATCGCTTATGTTGCTCTTCAACTGTGATTTTTCGGTATAAGAGGTATTTTAGGCTATAACTTGGGTGTGTCTCGTTTTTTTTCAGCTGTATATCATTCGGCTCCAATTCAACACGAAATAGAGGCTGGGGGATCTTCTCCCTTCTCTCCTTGTATCATGAGTGCATCTTTTACTTCTTCGGGATTGACATAAGAGTCAATACCCTTCAATACGATCTGCATACCTTTGGCACTCTTAAGCTGGTACGTATAAAAACTTGTTTTATTTTTTTCGAATTCATTCACTATTTTGCGGAAATCTTTTTCTTCGTATATTTGAATTTTAGTTTCGTCAATGTTACCACGCTTTATTGGAATAACATGAAATGCGTTTTCGCCAATGGCCGAGACTAATTTTTTAATAAGGGCATTAGAATTTTTCTCTCTCAAATATATAGGTGGTGGTTTAAAAGGCTTTTGCGATGATGCAGCGGGCTTGTCATCGGTGACTTGCAATAATTGAAAACGATTTTGACGATTGCTAGATGATGCGCTATTATCCCTAGACATCTTTGGAGCAGATGAAATTTTTGAAGAATTCGGGCTTCTCCCACGCTTTACCACGATTATGTATCTGTCCATTCCGACTTGTGCCTTGGGTTTTGAGCTACTTTTATCTGTAGTGATTACTTTCTTAAGTGATGAACACGAGCCTGAAGGGGATGATATTAGTGACTTATATGAAGAAGTACTAGGCAACTGTAATGTTAGTGAATCACTATTTGGCATTGGACAAAGCGAAGTTGTTCGCTGACGAAAAATTGGATTTGCCGTTAAAAAAATACTTTCATTAGATTTATTATTTCTATTATTTTCATTAAGAGCTTCAGAACTCACAGTAAAATAGGCATTTCTGCCGTTAGAACTCACTTCATAATATTTTGTATTTGAGGTACTCGTATAGAGTATTCCTCAAGGGCACACTTCTTAATTGAGAAATCAAAAATACTCTTCTAATTTTACATATCGCAGCTTAAGAATTTTGATGTTTTATCTTTTCGTGAACATGGGCCACAAACAACCTTGTGATGGCATGAGACGACGGTAATACTATGGGATACCTTATGTTCAACGGCAACCAGCTTGCTGCATCCAAACGACCATAAACTCTAAGCAACGAATTTTCATCGACATATTTACGGCTACACTACTTTTGTGCGAACTACTCTTACTATTAATTTTTTAAATTTTTGCATTAAAACTGTGCTGCTGGTAGGACAACATTTTTTACGACAGCGATTAATGAAACGTAAAGCCCATGCGACTGTGCGTTTCAATTTCAAAAATGACGAAAATCTGTTTATATCGATAACAGCATGGTTACGCACTAGCAATGCAAATTTTGGCCGCAATTCGTCTTCACCCAAATAATCAAAAATTTCTGAATTAACGTTTGGTTACTCATCTTTATTACAATAGAGAAACTTGGGGCCTTTATACCAGCGACAAAATTTCTTAAAGTTCAATTTGACTCTTCATTCTAGTCGTTTTGTCAGCAATATTTATTTTAGTTGACAGCCACCTCAAATTTGCTGGGCTAGTAGTGTCTAAAATCTCTGATATTATATGACCAACAAATGGCTTGTATTTTCGACTTTCAGAACTAATCTAATTAATAACGGTTGTGGAGTTACTCCAGCAAATAATTTTTCATGCCTTTATAGAATGTTCCTTCATAATTGTACTCACTAACCGAGTGCCTAAAACAGCAGCCTGTAATTCAAGCCTTGGAATACTTATCAACTTTAAGGGGGCACATCTCGATTTTCCTGTGTCAAATGATACTTCAATACGTTCATCAGCCTTTATAGACCTCCAGTATGATACCGCTTTAAATGCATTTTCACTGGCGTCAACAAATACGTGCAGTTCTATTTTTTTAGGAATACCAAATGTAAAATAATGTGGAGGGACCTTAACATTGACGACGTTTTTCAATTCGTTGCGTCAATTATTCCACATGTTATTTATTTTATCTGGTAAACTTTCATCCGATCGTATACCATATCGCCATACTTCTCGCATCAATAAATTTGCTGTAATCATGTAGTTACTCAACAATCCAAGTGTATCAAATACAGACATAACTACACTTAAGATATCGTGTTTTCTAGGACGCATTATTCTTTCTAAAACCTCAGCATTCACATTATGGAACTTCAAACTGAACCTAAATGTATCATCTTTTGGTTCCCAATACATACTAAGTACATTTTCCAAACGTGGCTCATTGAAATTGTTGTAAAAATCACTGGGATATCCGCTGTATCTCTAAGAGCTTTTATGACCTCAAGCGAGTGTGACGAAAAATTACGTAACTCAAAATCAGCTGCTTTATCAATATCGGGAACCTGTGACGCAATTTCAGTAGGCTTCGCTGCTTTCGGAAAACGATCAACAAAATCATCCTTACGGCACGTAAGGTCCATTTATAATTTTGACATAATGGGCTACGCAAGGCGAACAAGCAGCCCCAAATGTCATGACAAGCATTTCGTATACATCATACGAGTTTTCATTATGTTCTCGCAAAGGAAAGCGTTGAGAGCATCTATCTTCAGGGGCCACAAGAACCTGGTGAAACATTGGGCCTATTCGGAAATGCATCTATGCGCTGCATCTGATGCGCATGTGTGATAAATTTTTGCAGCTGATACAAAACAGCTGATGCAGATGCTTAAATAAAAGGCAGACAAAAAAGTTCATTTGATTGCAATTAGGAACGCGAAAACATTAAAATGGAAAAATTACTTGGATGAATACCAAATGAGTTGAAATTGCTCAATATACAAAATTAAACATCAGAAGAATTCCAAAAGTTATGGAATATGTTACTATTATAAATTAAAAAAAATCATTAATTTTGCCAATTTGACGTCAATATCTATTGTAAAAACTGATAAAAAACAATAAATTAAAATAAAACAAATAACAAATCAAATATTTACTCATCTATTGCACCAACAATTTTTGTGATTACTTTTGGATGTTATTTTGCGCATCATATACTTCAGTGATGCATTTAAGAACCCACAACATTTGAAGTGTTGCCATCTGTTGGTTTTCAGAATGCACGACGCATCAGATGCAGCGCAGTGATGCATTTCCGAACAGGCCCATTTCCTTAATGTCTCCGCAAACAGCTACAGCCCCAATACAAAAATTAAATAAAACCGATAGTAGTGCCTTATACTCTTGTGGGCTTTTCAGTAATTTGGAATTCATCGAAATACCTTCGACGGAAGCAGCGGCATTAAAAACTAAACAAATTTTCCCTGTCTTATTAGGGCTGACTACTCGAAAATGAGGAAAATACCAAGTTCTTCGACATATATCAGTAGCCTCAGTAGGCGACAATTTTCGTACATAACCTTTAGACAAATAATCTTTCATTATGGATTTATAGACTTTTTTTTTTTAATACATTTATTTATTTATTGTATCTTCAATTATGAACTAGCAATAAGTATTCAAATCTTAAATCTAAAGTATAAGTAATAGGCCCGACCACTGTCGGACATAAACTTAGTGATAGTTATAAATAATACATAAGTAGTGATAATCAAAAAAAAAGAGAAAAAAAATATTTTCTGGAGTGTTGAGTAAAAGAGCCCTTGTGTCCTTCTTTTTCAAGCGAATGTGGCCAGTAAAATTCAAGATGTTACGAGCAAGCGGATTAGGATGTGACTCGAGTTTTGTTAAATATTTGCCTGCGTATTTTGCAATTTCTTCAATCACTAGTGGCATATTTAAATCACGATGTATATTTGATTTTTTAATGTACCATGGAGCCGATGTTATGAAACGTAAAATTTTGTTTTGCCTTCGTTGGATTCTCTCGACGTTAGAAGCTGAAGCAGTGCCCCATAACTGAATTCCGTAGCACCATATTGGCTTCAAAAAAGACTTGTATAATAAAAGTTTGCAGTCTAGGCTGAATGTTGAATTTCTACCAATCAGCCAATATATCTGAGTTAGTTTAAGTTTCATTTGTATTAGCTTTGAGTCAATATGGTGTTTCCATGTAAGTCGTCGATCAAGGTGTATACCAAGGTATTTTACATGTGAATGCTGAGGAACAACTTGATTGTTGATTCGAATTGGGGAACAAGTATCTCTTCGCAGGGTAAATGTTACCTGAACACACTTTTGCTCGCTTACCTTAATTCTCCATAATTTTAACCATAGTTCCAGTTGTGTAATATGTTCTTGTAGATATCGCGAAGCCTCATGAGGATTTTCGTGCATACTTAAGCAGGCTGTATCATCGGCAAACGTAGATGTATGGATATTACTGCTCAAAGGCATATCACAAGTATAAATCAAATAAAAAACTGGCCCCAGTATGCTCCCCTGTGGCACACCGGATGATATAGATTCGGGCACACTCATGAATTCTCCTTCCCCAACCGTGAACTTCCGGGTAGTGATGTAACTTTCTAATAAATTCACCAAATTTTTTGGTAAATATGATTTTAATTTTAAAATTAGACCTTCATGCCACACTTTATCAAATGCCTGCGAAACGTCAATAAACAGTGCAGAACAGTACTTCTTTTCTTCAAATGTTCTTCTTATACATTGAACCAATCTATGCGTTTGTTCAATGGTGCTATGCTGACTTCTAAAACCAAACTGATGGTCTGGGATGCACCCACTACCAATTAGAATTGGGGACAATTTTGACATGAGCAGTTTTTCGAAAAGTTTTGACATTGTTGATAGCAGGCTTATTGGCCTGTATGATTCTGCCTTGGTCAGATCTTTGCCCGGCCTTGGAATCATTTTAGCTTTGGCAAGCTTCCAGCTGTGGGGATAATACTCTAGTCGTAAAATGGCATTAAAAATGAATAACATGATTCTAAATGCAATACGAGGCAATTTTATTAGCATTTGGTTACTAATTCCATCAATACCCGGTGCTTTCTTCGGGTTGAGTTCAGCAATCAGATTTTGTACATCACACATTTTAAATTTTATGGGTCGAGGGGGTAGCGCAACTACACTCGGAAAATCAACAACACCAGTGCATGTGTTTGGGGTAAATACGGATTTTAAATGCTTTGCAAACAAGTTACCTTTTTCAATATCACTCCTGGCCCAAACTCCGGTAGAAGTGCGCAGAGGTGGTTTAAACTCAACGGGTGTTTTAATTCTTTTCGCAGCGCGCCACAAAGAATAATTACGTGCTGGTGTGACATCGAGATTTTCCAGATAGTTTTTAAGAGATGCAGTTTTTTCATATGCAAGCAGTTCTTGGAGTCTTTTAGTGCAATCTTTTAATCTAATTTTATTTTGGGGTGATCTGTGCTGTTGCCATTCTCTTCTAGCTCTTCTTTTTGCACAAACGAGAAGTTCAATATCTGTATAATATATTCTGTTAGGCCCAGTCTGCGGATGGGAGGAAGTGGCATGTTCAGCTGCCTGCTTAATATTTTCGTTAAGATTAGCAATATTAGATTCAATATCGTCATGAGTTCTTAGCTTAATGTTTTCAGTGCAATGACTACTAAGATATTTTTTGAATCGCAGCCAATTAACATGACTGACCATTTTCACATATGGGTGAGGTAGAGCACTTCTCAGTCGGCTACAGATTGTAACGATCGTGGGAGAGTGATCGGATGATAGATCTAGGGAAGCTTCGACGTGAATTAATTCCCTAGAAAAATTTTTCATGACGCCGAAATCTATAATATCCGGAATTTGATGTATGTCAGTAGGCCAGTAAGTGGGCTCCCCACTCGAAATGACGTCCAAGCCCATTTTTGAAATTGTGTTGAACAACGCTCGTCCTCTAGGTGTGATAAGACGCGAACCCCAGAAAGTATGTTTTGCATTATAGTCTCCTGCTGCTACGAAACAAGGGCCAAGAGATTTGTAGAAATCCTCGTATTGATCCTCAGTAATTGCGAATCTAGGAGGGGAGTAAATTGATGATATGACAAAATTTGTGCAAAAATTTTCGATACAAATATTCGTTGCTTGTAGATGTTCTTCACAAATGTTGTCAAGAATATAATGCTTGAGTCTTGACTTTATTAAAATTGCTGATCCTCCGCAATCTCTTCCTCTTGGGTCCTTTGAATCATATAAAATGTAGCCATTAATTTTGAATAGGCTTCTTGAAGTCAAATGAGTCTCAGAAACCAACATTATATCAATATTTTTTCCGTGAGGAAGTGCTCAAGTTCATTTTTATGTTGGCGAATGCCGTTTGCGTTCCAGAAACTTATCTTTAACGTGTTCATGGCTTGTTAACTAATGCTTGAAGCAGTGTAGACTGCATTCGTAGCATTTCTTGCATCATGCTAGTCATATTTGTTGTAAAATTATTTATAGTCAGCACTAGATTCTCAATAGTAGCTTCAAGGCGACTAAAATTAAAGCTTGAGTTTGCATTCGTTGAATTATTTTGAGGCGGAATATTTTGTGTGGGAGTATAACTAGTCTTAGCTGCATCGGCATACAATACACGTGAAGTGACAGGTTGGCTCATTTGAGCAAAAGTGGCGGAGTAAGCGTTTGCTGTTTGAGATGGAGCTAATTTAGGTTTTTGCCCCATAGTCTGTTTAACGAAAGAATAGACAGGACATCCTCTGTAGTTAGCGGTGTGATTACCTCCACAATTACTACATTTTTTTCTGCTAGATCTTTAGGCTTAGTACAACCAGCAGTACCGTGCAATTCACCGCAGATAACACAAACTGAAGGTAACTTGCAGTAAGTTTTTGTGTGACCATATTCTTGACAATTATGGCACTGTACGCTTGTGTGGTTCTTCAACTGTTATTTTTCGGTATAAGAGATTTTTTAAATTGTAAATTGGATGAGTCTCGCTTTTTTTCAATTTTATATCGTTTGGCTCAAGTTCGACGCGAAATAGAGGTTGAGGAATCTTCTCCCTATTTATTATGTTAGATACACTTTTTACCTTAAATCCCTGGAGGACGAGTGCATCTTTTATTTCTTCGGGAGCAACATAGGAATCGATGCCCTTCAATACGATCTGCAGGCCTTTAGCACTTGTAAGGTGATATGTGTAGAAACTTTTCTTACTTTTTTCAAATTCAGTAATCAGTTTGCGAAAATCTTTTTCTTCATAAATTTGAATTTTGGTTTCATAAATGTTACCACGTTTTATTATAACGATGTGAAATTTATTCTCACCAATGACTGAAATTAAATTTTTTATAAGAGCGTTTGAATTTTTTTCTCTCAAATAGATTGGAGGCGGCTTGGATGTTTTGTTCGTAGATACATCGGGTTCGTTGTTGTCAACTTGTAATATTTGAAAACGATTTTGACGGTTAATAGGGGATGCGCTGTTATCCCTAGACATTTTTGGAGCAGATGAAATTTTTGAAGAATTCGGGCTTCGCCCACTCTTTACCACTGTTATATATCTGTCCATTCCCACTTGGACCTTGGGTTTTGGGTTGCTCTTAACTTCAGTAAAAACATGGTTAAGTGATGACCACAAGCCCGAAGCGGATGATATCGCTGAGTTAAATGTAGAAGTACTAGGCAACGGTAATGTTAACGAATCACTAGTTGGCATTGGACAAAGCGTAGTTGATCGCTGACGAAAAAGTGGCCTCGCCGTTAAAAAACAGTCTACTATCAGATTTTTTATTTTTATTATTTTCATTAAGAGCTTCAGAACTCACAGTAAAATAGCCATTTCTGCCATTAGAACTCACTTCACAGTTATTTGTTTTTTAGGTACTCATATAGAGTATTCCTCAAGGGCACTTTTGTTTGTTTGTTTGTTTTTTTTATTAAGGTTTTTTTGTTTTTGTTAATTATGACTATGTAAAAAATATTAGCAATGCAAATAAAGCTAACAATAACAATATGTATTCCGAATATTTTTTCGTAAAATTTTTTTTGTTTAGTATGAAATAAAAACTCCGCTAAATCGACTGTTCACTATGAATGTACAACGAGAACTGACTTAGATATATGAAAAAATTTAATGAATAACACAGGTCAAAATATATACTCGTATTATAGGTTTTTTTAATTTTTATTTATTTTAAATTGATTTATAAAAATTAAAAAGACCTGTAACACGAGAATATATGCTACCCCTTAGTTGTGAATAAATTCAGAAGTAATGGAATGATATTTAATAAATTTAGCTCATTTTATTTATAAGATATGAAGGTACCACAATTAATAATAAAATATAAATTTTCATGAGTCTTCGAATTTTTAATTTAAATTTTTTTGTATAAAGCTTTCTGAATATCTCCCAAACTATAATGGCGATTTCTTTTCTGAAGAAAATATGTCGCACTATATACATATACATTTTTAAATGTTACCTAGAATCACCCAAAGTGCTACATATTCCGTTCCGCTTTTATTTACAACGGTTACATTTTATCATTAATGTACTTCATTAGCGATTTTTAAGACTATTACGATTCCTAAACACACATTGTCACCACTAATTATGTTTAAAAAACCAAAACAGTCACAATATTTGAATAAATATTTAATTTTTGTAATAATAATTATTATATTTTCTGATTAAGTAACATTTTCAAGAAATTATAAGCATGCAAAATAAAACCTTCGTTGCCATAGTTGGAACAAATGGCAGTGTTTACACCTTGAATAAAGTGAGGGTAAAATATGTAACATATATACATGTTTTTCATGCAACATATTTAGAAAAGAAATTGAAAAATGTTCCCATAGTTGCATTTTTTGTACAAACGAACACGGAAATATAAAACATGCAACATATTTGTCAGAAAAGAAATCGATATAATACTGTTAAAAAATTAATAAGAACGTTATTTAAAGGTCAGCCTAGCCTTTTGCGTATTTTTATTCAATCGAAGAACTAGTTCTTGAGTAAATGCAAATTATGTGATGCAGCATCCTCATTTTCCTTGATAACGGAAAATCTCGAGATACAGAGTCAATTCAAAAAAACTAATTTAAAGGGATTGATACTCAATACTTAGTGTATGCAAATTGACTGCAAAATCTTTGACCTCACATAATAAATTTAATTTTGTTGACCCGTGTAATTTATCGACTTTGAACATAAAATTTAAAGTTCCGACCAGCAAAAAAATTAAGTAATTGGATATTTTACTTGCTTGACGACTATTGTTTCACTGTATTAAATCTTCAATGTTGTTATCCTTTATAACATTGCATTAAATTGTTTCTTACGTTTTACATGTTTTCTGTGAGTGGAGAGGGAGATATTTCATCGAAACTCTTTAAGCCTTAAACACATTCACCACAGCAAGCTACCGACTACAAAATGTCAAAAATAAAATACATATGTTTATATGAGAATGATTATTTTGAAGACAGCAAGGCAACATAGCGGCAGGTTGTTGTAAATGCTGATTTTGTCGTTGTAGTCCAATTAAGCTAATTTATATTTCTTTGGCTGCAATGAGAAAATTCATTGTTGCCAGTACAATACAAAATATTGAATGAATGAAATCGTACAATTATTTGATATTACTTAACAAAAACAATATCCAAAAATTTATGTAAAGCATAAATTGGTTATGCTTTATATATATATATATATATATATATATATATATATATATTGGTTATGTTTTATACTTTTACGTCACATAAGTACATTTCGAAACAGTAATTTAATTTTTATAAACGCGAAATATTTGAAGGTGGCAATACTGAACTGTGTATTTATACTTATGGCAGAATTAGTCGATTCGTATCTTGTTACTTTTGAAGTGGTCGTATCGTTCAATTCTTGTTGTTAGTTAGTAAAAACGTGAGGTTGCCAGCGAACGTGTCAGCTGTTATTGTATTTCTCTTCGCTTTATAAATGTTTGTGTATGTATGTAAAAGAGAAGTTGACGTATAAATCTATTTTCTGTAGATTTCTACCTCACGTACGTTACGATACATATTAAATAAACAGCAACATGTTTTATTAATGTTACAGATTTTGTCAGCTGATTCGTCAAATCACGATACGAATCTACTAATTCTACCATTGGATATGATGATGCACATGCTGCCGCCTCCAAAATAATTAAGTGGCTGGCTACGAGACGACAAATGCTGCTAGCGGCATTTGAAGTCGTGTATTCATGTAGCCTGCTGTAGTGAATGTGTTTAATGCATTATCGTTTAGTATCCTTCTTTTAGTATCTTTCTCACAAACACTAATACGCTGAATAAAGTGTGCGATTGCAAACGCAGTTGTGTGAGTATTTAGGCAGCAGACAGAAAAACAGGGCAATAGTCTTGAGCTCCGTTTAGTGTGTTGTAGAACATGGTTATGTAAACTCTTATATCGCTTTCGTTAAATTGTTATTAAACAGTAGTTATTAAAAACGTCAAAAGTAGAGTACTAAATAAATTCAGTTTTATCTTAATCTATGTGTAAATAATTCTATTGGAAGTGTATATGTATGTCAAACCTAACAATATTCGAAAAAAGACAGTTATGATTATATGCATATCTGGATTTCTAATTGGTGAAAGGTACATCTGTATATTTTGTATCCTTCATTTTTGAATCATTTGATTTAGAAAAAACTGAATTAATTAAAAAAGTAATGACAACAATGAGAATATTAATTGATCAATCACAAGCTCGCATTATCGTCTTATGCGATGTCTAATCGTGTAATTATACAATATTGTTTATTTCTTTTTGGAAATTTTCGTATAAAGTATGTTCTAATTATGCGATTGAATTTTATGTACAAATTTGTCTAATAATTATATGGACTCCAAGTATGAGAATATTCTATTTGTTATAATAATATATAATATATATATATATATATATATATATATATATATATATATATAGCATCAGGAAAAATTTATTTTCTGTATTAGTTATAAATTAAAAAAAAATTACAAATTATTGTAACAAATAGAATATTCTCATACTAGGACTCCATATAAAAAACATGTACATAAAATTCAATCACATAGTTAAAACATGCTTTATTTGAAAATTATATATACAATGTACATATACATACATATACAGCTACTCACACGCAAAGTGGGACATAAAGAAAATTCTGATTGTGCTATTTTTGGAAACAAAAAATTAAAGACTTGGTTAAATTTTAAAAGTTCTATTTATTAATTTTTATTTTATTAAAAAAAATATAAAATCAACACAAAACAAAAAAGTTCAATCATTTCAATAACAAGTACAAGTGCTATATTCGGCTGTGCCGAATCTTCACCGACGCACATATATGTAGTACATAGAAACATACATAAATAAGTACATACATACATATTTGTTTTGTTAAAAAATTTATAATTTTTTGTTCCACTGAAATGTTTAGTAAGTGATCTATCGGTATTTTTCGACTTTATTAAAATATTTTATTTCGATATGAACATTAGTTGCATATATTATTCTACACTTTGTATTCAAGAAATATTTTACATTCACCCTTATTCCAGTTGTCAATATCGATGTCACGTTACTTTTATACCAACAAATTGGGGCTTGTTTACTCGCTCTCGAGATGCTACTGTTTAACTACCCTAAAATAGTCTTAGTATTGTACCTCCATACCATCCAATTTTATTTTTATCTCCATTTACTGAAAATTAATAAGAACTCCTTCAAGCTCTCAACGATAGACCATCGATTTGAAACACAATAAGCAACATGATATAAACTATCGTTTATACCTAAATTAGATTTCCATATTAAAATTTAGCATATAAAAAATCTTCAGTAAAGATATTCCTAAACCTTGAAATATGTTTAAGTGAAAAAAAATCATTTTTGCTTATATTTTACCACAAATTTGGTTTTTAATTTTTGTTGGTTCAAACCTTGCCTTTTTTATTTGCAGATCTTCCAATACGCAGTGAAACACGGTGTCGTAAAATTCAATAATAAAATATAATATAAAGTTTATTTCAATATATATATAACATGAGTCACTAAAAGTTAGGATGTGATATAAAGCACGTTTCTATCTCAAGTGAGGAAAAAATTAGATACATACAAAATCTTTAGGCGCAAAGTATTTGACATTAGTAAAAACATAGAATTACAGTGTTGTTTACATTTGGATTGAAATGCGGGGTTTCCACAATATTCAACAATTTTTTAGTAATAATTTATTTCTTTCTAAAATAATATTCTATATTTAATTATGAAATAACTAATTAGTTTTATTTAGTTAGTTTTATATTGCAGAAAAAATTCAAGTTTTCTAGGGGGTCGGTTCTCGTTCTGTGAAACTATGAAATGAAAAGTTTTTTCACGATTTCATAGCATTTCTGATTCCCGTTTGGTGAAAAATTAAAAGAATTAAATACATTTCCATTATGAAAAAAATGGGGAATGGAACAAAACTTTTCACAGTTACATAACTCTGACGATTCTCGTTTAGTGTAACTGTGAAAAAAAACTTAAAAAACTTTTCATATGATAAATTATTTCACACAAAAAATATTTACGTGAAAAATAGTAAAGAAGCTGGCAAAAACTCGCGCAACAGCGAAAATAATTTTTTTTGATTTTAAGTTATTCAGACGATGTCGAAATTGTTAACAAGTCCGAAATTTAAGTACATAATCAAAAATAATACCTTGTGAATTATTTAGGGGTGGATGTTGAAATTGCAAGTGACAATTCTGAAATTCAGTTTAAAAAAAATACAGTAATCTGCATCTGCAGACAATGAGTACCAACGTCCATTATGTCAAGATTGGCATCATTTTCCTTTTGCAAAAACATAAAATTTTACGAGCATGTCAAACAATAGTATCATAAGTTTTTAGCCTTCAAAGCTGTCGGCCGGACTAAAGGGGCTTCTCTCCTAAGTATAAGAATAATAATAATAACAACTTTGCTGAGTAAATATTATTGCGTACCCAGCCTTCTGCAGAACTTAAAGGCTACAATCAAGATAAAAAGAAAACCTTTACTCAGCATAGCTCGACAGGAGACGTGCACGGCATAAAACATTTCCCTATTCCCACAGATGAAACGAATAAAAAATATGTTGGGCTTATTTGACAAATTTCCCATAGAAATATGTCAAATAAGCGCTTAATAAACCTGAAATATTTTTTATGAATAAGGCAGTAAGTATAAAGTTAAAAACAAAAGTTGTTATATATGTCACCTTTAAATATTCTGGTTGCAGAACTTTATAAATTTCATTGCATACTTCAGGTACAATCCCTGAAATGGTGTTGTGAGGAATGCGAAACAGATACTGGAAAGATCTGAAGCTCTCACCAGTTTCTAAGTAATGGAGTGTAACCACTTAGCGTTCAGTAGCAGAAATTGGTTCACGTAGCCATGTGGTTTCCTTTGTTATTAGTGGTGATACTAAATTCAGCTAGAAAAATGGCAGCGTCATAATATGTAATCCAAAAATATATTATAATTATAACTTAATATAGCTTAAAATACTTACCAAGTAGTCAAAGTCATTTGAGTTCATTCGTAAAAAATTTTTATAAAGAGATGGAGTTTCAGATTGTAGCTCCATTAGCAGTTTTGGACAGCAACTTTCCTATTTCCGCCGTTTCACCCATATACGAACCCAGTATTTTTTTTCTTACATAAAGTTTTTCCTCCTCATCCAAATTTGAAATTGATGCTCTTCTTGCACTATATTTTTTGTGTGATTTCAAAGAAAAGCAAATTTATTTGGTTTGTCAGTTGGATAAAATATTTTCTAAAGTCAAATATTTATTTAAGTGTGACCATAGGAAAAATAAGTTTTCCGATGTTTGCGCTTGATGCTATTTGACATCTGTTTGCACAAACAAAAATGAACAAATAAATGCGTTCAATGTGACCACCAAACGAATGTTATATAGATTTGAATAAAATTAAAATCAAATATGTGCAAACATATTTGTGGCAAATGTTTTCCCAATGTGAACGTACCTTTAGGATGCTATGTTACATTTCATGGTGCCAACTTTGGAATTTGAAAAAAAATTTCTTTAATGTGATATTTACAACAAAACATTTCGAAACGATCTGCTTCCTTCAATAACGAAAATTTTGAAAAAAAAAACATTTCTCTGTAATATTTCTTATAGTATAACTTTAAACAAGTATAAATATGCGGTTGATATTTTTGCAATATTTTTTACTCGTATAATTACTAAATAATTAACTCAACTTTTGACTTAATTGTTATTATGGTATAATTTTTTTATATACCAAAAATTTTGTTTTGAATCCATAACAATCTCTTTGTTAACTGGACAAGATTTGAGAAGTCAAATATTTTAACTTATCTTATTTTTTGATTCATCTTATTTCAATTTGCTGAAAGCTTTTTTTTAATGTGACCAAATTGAAATAAGATGAATCAAAACAATTCACATATTCCATTTGCATTGATGGCTGATTATATAAATCAAAAATCTACACCAACTGACACCACACACCGTTTTGACCTTCAACATTTGTCATAACTAAGAAAGTATTTTATTATTTAATAATTTTTTTATATCTTTGTTTAGAAGTAATACAAAAATAAGCAAAAAATATTTCCTTATCTAATAAAAAAATTAAGTTCAAAAATTAAAAGGACTGAGAAACGGGTGATCAACTAGATTAGTACTAAAAATACATAACACAGTGGTACAAAATTTAATGAAATAGAAAAACCTGGGGAGTGACATGTGTTTCTTGTAGGTCTTGTCAAGTTAAAAAAGAATCCAATAATGAAATATGCCGGACACCTCCAAAATCCAGATTTATAGTTACAAAACCGTTTTTTACTGTAAACTGTAACTTCAACTTTGGTGATAATGATGCGATTTCTATATTTGGAAATTGAAAATCGTACATCGTATTAAAATGTCTGACAAATATCTGGTAATAATTTTACAATGTGTTCACACGATTGTAAGATGTCTGACAATTTGTTGTCAGATGCTATACTTGCAAGGGATTGACAATGCTTTTTCTGGCAACCATGTCTGACAAAAATTGTCAGTTCATACGGTTGTAAGAAATTTTGATCACATTTTACTGGCAATATTGTAAGATTTGACAACCGTCTGTACATAGCTTTAGAATGCGCATGAAGATCTTTTTTCGAAATAGTGGAAACAGTGTAAATGTTAGTTTCAGTTAAGAGTTAAGTTATGTTAAGTTTAAAAAAAATCGCTAGAAATCCTTAAAACTTAAAATATGGCACCACTTTAATTTATTAAAACAAAAAAATGACATATGTTATCGTAACCGAAAGAAAGCTGACTGGAATGAAAATGTATTAGAATTCGTGCGAATAGTTTTCTTTCGCAGAGTTTTTCTTTCGACATAGTGGAAGTGGCAGTAAATTTATCCTAATTTCATAGTTTGAATGTAATGATATTGAATTAATTATGCATTTTGTTTATGTTTTAAATATAAACTATTTCGCAATTAATTTCAAATTTAATTCCAAAATAATCTATAACATACAGATAAAAGTTATATTTACAGGAAGCCATTCGTCGTGTTTTTACCATATACATACATAAAATGTTAGATAAATTTTTTTAACTTTTAGGTAGTTCTTCAGCTTGTACTTATCAAGAAAGGTCAAAAGTTATTTAATTCTGGCCCTTTTTAGTCAACTCCATCGATAGTTTAAATATATG